>JANKOE010000001.1:19777004-19789547 GCA_026284465.1 Erythroxylum citrifolium | reverse complement strand
TATTTGCTTGCACATGAAATGTCTGAAATGACCTTGTTCTGTTTTAAAACTGTTAAGTCCTAGTTGTGGGTAAATAGACATACCTAGAAGGGTCTGCAGCTGCTCCTGTTATTGACACTTCGGTGTCTCCTGTTATTGACACTTCGATGTCTCCTGTTATTGACACCTCAGTATCTCCTAATATCGAGACATATGTCTCTCCTGCTGATACCAATGATGGTATCTCCTGTATAAGTCCCGTTACCCACTTATGTTCACGAATTAGCAATCCTGATATGTGTTTGACAAAAAGAGTATTATGATTCTGATTCTGAAGGCTTGTGATATTCAGTTCTGATGAGTATAAAATCTGTTATGAAATGCATTATTCCTGATTATTGTTAGAGAAATCAATTAATATAGATTAATTATTACTCACTAAGCTATATGCTTAGTACGGTGGATTTGCCCCGTGTAAGTTCGGAGCGAAGAGTATAAAGACTAGGACAAGTTAACCGAAATGGCCAAAGGAGTCTATTTTGATATTACTCGAAAATGTATTTTGTTTTGTTTTTTTGGGCTTGTATATAACTTGGGATGTTTTTTACTGAAAGTATGAGATGTATTATATGTGTGTTTGAGATTCTAAAAAAAATGCATATGTGAAATGTTCTGATTTGTTGTTCTGTATTGGGTGGCATTCACATATCCTTCCAGGGGGTATATGGGTGTTACATCTTTTGGTATCAGAGCGTGGTTTAGATGGTTCTGGTCTAACCAACGCTTAACTATTGCTTCGAATTGAGAGAATAAGATATGATTTGGCCTAATGCGGTGTCCCATGTTTTTTCTATAGAAATTACGATGGAAGGATTTCACGAATTTGTTGACGAAGTTGCTGAGGGTAATCAGTCGGAGCAAACTCATTCAGAAATACCTGGACCGTCAAGGGTCAATCGAGGTGAAGCTGAGGTTCCACCTCCTCCTCCAGCGCAGGGCGAAGCTTTGATTAAGCTGTCCCAAGATATGATGACGTTGCTACATCGGATGACAGCACCTAAGGCTCCGATTGATCAGCTGAGGAAGTATGGGGCTGAGGAATTTACTGGGTCATCTCTGGAGGAATCTGAGAGAGCTGAATACTGGATAGAGAAGGTTAAGCGGGTGTTGGATGAGATTAGTTGTCCAGCAGAGCAGATGGTACATTGTGCTGTCTCCCTCCTACAGGGAGCAACTATGAATGGTGGAAGTTTGTTCTCAGAAGTCCTCAGCTACCGGTGCCTCTAACTTGGGAATTCTTTGCCCAAGAATTTAAAACTAAGAATTTAAAGTCACGTACTTAGTTTTAATTCTTAGTTTAAATTCTTAGTTTTAAGTTCTTGGGCAAAGAATTCCCAAGTCATTATCTTTAGACATTGTTAGTTAGGGTATCATTATGTTTGCTCCAAGTACATTTTATATTTGTACAATTTTGATGTATTATGAGAGTATGGCGATTTTTCAATAAAGATAATCATCATTTATCCTCAGTAATACATGTTTTCATCATAATAAGTATGAAAGTCTTAAGATTTATGTCAATCTTAAGCATTTAAAGGTCAATGAGCATATATACAGATTGACCTTAAGCCTATATCATTTAGGTGCATACAGTTTTATACAGATATCCATAAAGTTTGACATGACATAGGTGATATAAGTTTTCAATCCTATAAAGGTTCTCTAATGCAGTTTAGCATTCAATTAGAGAACATAAAGGTCTTCTCTGATATAGTTTAGCATTTGGTAAGAGGAAATAAGTTTTCTCTAATGTTGTTTAACATTTGGTGAAAACCAGAATTTCTTTAATACAGTTTCACATATGCAGTTAAGCATAAAGTTTAGAGAAATTGAGTCCTACAAGCAAAAATTATATAATTTAGATCATACGGATATCATCTTAGTTTGCCACACTCCAATTTTTCATTCATATTAATGAGGTATTAGATATGTGTGATTGTATTGGATCTGTGTCACATAAGGCACATGTATTTGATACTTTTCGGTATCGAAAGCCTTGTAGGATGGAATGTAAGATTTTCGTTATCTTTGGATCAAATGTTTTGTTTTTTAAACTTGGTTAACCATACAATAGCGTGACTTAACTGAATTTTTAAATTGTTTTAAAACATGAGTCAATATAGCAATTAAGTATTGTCTAAAGGGGAGAATGTTGGATATATTTTTAATTCCCATAAAGTGGATAACATTTAATTGCATTTTTCAGTTTTTCAATAACTTATCGGTTAAGTTACGTTATTTGATCCGGACAATAAATTATCTAAATCAATGGGTCAAAGTACATAAGGAAAATAGATCTTAATCAGTGTGGACTGAACCTATATTGGACCTGTGATAGAGAAGCTCGATATAGATTCTATATATAAAGGTTAAGGTCTCCTGCAGTAGATCATGTCATTCGTAAGCATAAGGATTTTTTGATCCGTTAAGAAAGTTTACATTTTAATAAAACTGTAAAAAGGCTTGACTGCATCCTTGTGAGCAGTTCCTATGAGACAACGGTAAATTTGCACTCGTTTTGGTTTCAGAAAGTTCGTTTAAAGTTATGGAATCGAAATTAGGTATTTTCTGCCTATTTTTTTGTTTATTTCCCTATCACGTTCGATCCGGAATACGTAGCTAAAGTCCCGTTACATATTACAAATTTGCCCATGGTCAATTAGCCAAATTATCTTAACTGAGGTATTGTAGTTGCATTCTCAACTTCAGCTAAACAATCTAGCCTAGTATATGAAAAAGAATAAGAAAAATAATAATAACGATAAATTGTCATTGAATTAAAAGGGTATCTTAACCTTAAATTATAAAAATTAACAAATCATACGACTAACTGTTTCGGAAATAATTGTAACTTGAGTCTTAAAACAATGTACAATTAAGAAATCAAAATTACTTACTTATCATGAATAAATAAATTTTTATGGTGATTTTAGTAAAAAATTATGGAGTATGCCTGTAAGGTTGCTATTGTGTGTAATTCTCCTATCGGTACTTGAATTGCTGCATAAAATACAGAGCTGGTTTAGGACTAATACAGACACGATAATTTATTCACATTCCAAATAGATACAGAATCAGGTCCGATGCATAAGTACATCACCCATCTTTGGAAGGAGTAACATGAAAAAGTTCTTATTTTTTAGTACACATGCAAACATATACATATATATATATATATATATATGTATGTATGTATAAGCCCTCTGGGTGGTTGTCCAAATCCAAAGATATCAGTTGGGCGATGTCGAGGCATGTGGTTTTTTCAAGGTCATGGGTTGGTTTTGCTCCCTGGCGTTAAGGGTTTACTGCCTAATGGGTTATAATTCTTCTCATCATCAACTGCTTCGAAATCAGAACATTTGGGGCACCTTCTTCGACCTCCTGGCCTCTTTGTTGGAGGATTTGTCTTACTTCCAGGTCCAGCTGCTTTGCTGATCGAGTCCGCATCTATGGAAGCGTCTTTATGTGGTCGAGGACGACCAGGTTCCCCCACCCGGGGGGATCCTTTTTTAGACTCATAGGGATCAGCGAGAGAGACCTCGGCAGTAGTTGAAGGAACATGAGGATGACGAGGACGTGTGCCGGGGGCTCCTTGTTTAGACTCATAGGGATCAGCAAGAGAGACCTCGGCAGTAGTTGAAGGAACATGAGGATGACCAGGACGTTTGCCCCCGGGGGGGCCTCCTTTTTTAGACTCATAGGGATCAGCGAGAGAGACCTCGGCAGTAGTTGAAGGAACATGAGGACGAACACGAGGAAGTTTGCCGACGGCGGGTCCTTTTTTAGACTCATAGGGATCAGCGAGAGATACCTCGGTGAGTAGTAGCACTACAGCCAGAAATACAACTAAGTGTTTGGGAGACATTGCTGTGTGGTTATGAAAAACCTTCATCAATTGAACGTTTTTATACCAAGTTTTGAGTCCCTGTACCCTCAGTGCTGGTGCAGCTGTCATTCTTTCTACATATTTTAATTTATCATATTGACTCATATTGACTGGGATCCAACTCTTTCAAATTAAACTTTAAAAGTAACAAAAGCACTATTGCAAACTATAATTAGCTCTTCTGGTTTCTTCCATAATGTAAGTAGGTCCACACCAATAGCTTTTTAACAGTTTTTAATTAAATCTTTTTCTTAATAACTTAAGATAAAACTTTATTAATCAAAGATCAATCAGGCGTTGTGTAAGATATTTATATTAAATTACAATTAGAGTTTCCAAGAGCATTTGAGCTAAATTTTAAATGGGACTCGTGATGGATCGCATATGCAGTGAAAATAAAAATTATAATCTTATATTTATTTATTGCGTTTAACAAACATATTGATAGTAAGAACAGACAAAATTAAATGCTTAAAAATTGTGAGGATTAATCGGTAATGAACTTCGAAAATACGAAAACTTTATTTACTCCACATCAAAAAATATGTCCCGTTTTTAATATTTGACATGACTATGATTAAATTTGAAGAACTTTTTTTAAGACGGTGGAAACAATTTTCTAATCTTCTCCGTTGTTTATTTTACGTACTAACAATGAAAAAAGAAAGAGTAACTCTTTATCTCTTCTTATCCTTTTTATCGAAGTACAAAAACATGAAAGAGTATCAGAGGCTTACTCTTTTCTTCGTAAGTGTCATTATAACGTTTCTTTTTCAAAACTTAAAAAACAACACACATAAATCGTTTCGTTTCTTGGTTTAAATATATAACCCCAAAAAAAAAAACTACCAATGGCAAAGTCACCATCTGACGCCATCTTTGCCATTTTTTAAATTATTATTATTATTTATAAAATGAAATATTTATTTTATTCATTTATTTTCTACAAGAGAATTTATAATATTAATTATATTTGTTGTGCTAGCAAAATTATAATAATATGTCATATGGATTATCTAATAAATTATCTTATAATAAATTAAATAATCATAAACAGAAAATATTATACTCGTCATTATGTGACCATATAGGTTCATCACTAAGCTGGTAGTAATTAATCTAATTAATTACTAATTAAAATTGGCGTCTAACAACACTCATCAACGATTAGATAGTTTGAAGTAACAACCTTATAAAAACAAGTTACATAGTGAGAACAAAAGTTCCTTTGTTGTAGCGTAGGTTTTGGCAGATACTTCAGGATTCATTCAAAGTCAATCATACATAAATGACTTTTCACGACTGCTACATTTTCCTTTTATCCATCAATCCAGCATTCTCAGGGATGATGCGTGAATTAGTTGACTAGTAAAACTGAAGTTTCAAGTGAGGATCAGAACATAACCTGGGTACTGCACGTACAGTACTTCATAGGTACCAAAGAGGGATGCCTTTATTTTGACCTGCTTGCTCCAGAATTTATCGTAGATTAAAAATGCAGTAGTATTATCAAATTTTACTTCTGCTGGCACTAGGGCAATGAGAACCGTGCTTTTCTCTAGCTGTTTTCTACCTGCGCTTGCTCCCATTATGCGAACTTGGCTATCGTTAAGGGCAACACCTGCTGCAATTTCCTCTGCTAGCTCGGTTACCAAAGGAATAAAGGCATAGATTGCAACACCTAGACGAAGCTTAACTTTCAATGGCCAAACACACCTACAGGGGGATCCGGGTGGTGTATTTGTTAATGGTTCTGCACATGTGACTGATGTACAATCTACAAGAAGGACATGGACATTACTCAAAAGCAGGTGTATCTCTAATATGCCAATTCTACCAAATATGAAAAGATTGCTAAATGCATACGCAAAAGGAACTTACCACTAGCCAAAGGAGGTGGCAGAGTCATAATATGTACGGGTGGTGGAGCCTTGGTCTTCCTGAAGGAATAACCAATAGGAGGCTTTGCAGGAGAATGAATGCGCACTTGCAGCCAATAAATTGCATAGTTGTGAGGCTATTGATACTATTATTTTGAAAACATAGTGATAGAGTAAAGTATGGATCGAATACGAAAGCAAATCTTCTCATACTATTGAACTGGCTTGGAGAAATTGCAGGTGATACTGCAGGTGCACAAGAACCCCAGCTCCAAGAAGAAGATGGAGATTGGATTGGCGAGGATGAAGGACCTAGACATTATATATCAAAGAATTATACACGGTGAGGATTTATTTAGAGTAATATATGGAGAAGTTATTTCAGGGTCTTTTCAGTTGCAAACTCAAAACCTTTGCTGCCATATTTATGCAGAGGTCTAGAGTAAGCTGGTTCGGGCAATCTCACATGTTTCCTTGCATAGTGACTTCAATGACTTACAATTGATAAAGAATATACAGAATCATGCACCCATTTGTTCGCAAGACCCTTACAAGATGCCATAGAAGGTTCAAGTGCAATGCTTGATGGCCTAAAGTCATTATGTGCAAGAAGGGCTGTAACAAGATAAACCCCTTGAAATTTATAATAGCTGTGATTATTCAATTCCACTTACTCCACAAATTTCGTAAAGTGTAAGATGTATAGCAGGCTCTTTTGTACCTTTAGTTGGAGGTTGATGGAAGGATGACGGAAAGTGGGATGCTCTGTAGGAAGATTCCTTCATTGACTTTCCATGTCTTTTGCTGTCAAAGCTCAGAAGAGCTTGTTTAGGATCTATGCCCATGAAAATTAAATTAAAAAAAAAGAAAAAGAACAAGGATCAATCAAAGTGGATTCAAATGTTCTTTGATGATCAAACACCTAAGTATTAGCTTTTGTAGAGGCAGAACCAAATTATATACATGCCATTACCTTAGAATATTGGCTTTTCATTATGTGGATAACTAGAAATTGCCTCCCAATACGAAATCACTGCCCATACATACTTATCGTGATCATCTCTCATAAATTGCTTATCTTTTCCACATGAGAGAGACTCACAGAGTTCATAGACATAAAAGTTTCAGAAGGGGAACAATAAGCCAAGAATTTCTTGAAGCATTATCATTTCTATATATATGTGTTAACTATGCCAATTCCCAGGGAAAAATTTTAATTTTCATTGTGAAACAGAGCTTCACAAATTCAGCTGCCATGAGAAAAGAAACCCATATGAACAACGTCATTGTTTCAGAGGAACTTCCCATTGGCATCCAACACACCGATTGCTACTCTTTTCGATGTTATCATGAAACCCGATTGCAGCTAACAGCGGCGATTAACCAGCTCAAGATTGTCAAGTTCTTGACGAACCATTTTGTACTGATGCTGCTCGGAAATGATAAGTACGACTTCAAAGCTCTGAAGTTCGTCTTACAAATACCAGAGGGTCAAGAACTGACAATCTTGCATGATCAAGAAACCGGAAACGTAACGAATAAGATAAATTCGTACTTGGGATTCGGGATCACACAGCAAATTCAGTTGGATATTGGTCACATTGCACATGATATTGGGAAACCAAGAAACAAAAAACCATACTCTACCACCAACCAATTTGAGGTGTATTTGACGTGTAAAAACAAACTCTGCCGTGGTACACAGATCCTCAAACTCTTTCCAAGTTAAGATTCCAGAAAGATTCACAGAGAGAAATCATCGACTAATAGGAGTTGCAATTACTAACTCAAAAAAGAAAAGAAGAAAAATAACAGTTAGAAACTCTAAAAGATCTAGTCACATTACCTGAAGAACCAAGAACGGATGTAACGCGCACATCTAGACATAAGATCACCAGCAAGACTCCAACTTTCATCGCCATTTCACTCTTAACGAAACTGATGACAAGTGATCAACCCGCCGAATCTCTCATTTCTTCCGTAACATTAGTCAGAAGGGAAGTGGAAGAACATTTTGAACGAATGACTTGAAGAAACAAGCATGCATGATGCAACACGTCAAAAGTGGACGCAGAAAAGACCCAGATATACTACGAGTGAAGTAAGACGAAGAAACATGTTAGGTGGCAAGAGGCTTAAGTGGTAGTTTTTGTTTGAAGCCGAAGGACTGAAGCTTGCAGAGATTAATGAATACTAATATAATGCAATACTGATGAAGCAAAAAGCACACAACAGTACAGTTGAAGAATGAAAGTGAAAGGTTTGGTCATAGGTGAACACGAGAGATAGAGAGAGACAAGGGAAAAAGAGGAGACAGTTCCAAAAGCTCAGCGAATGGATAAATTGACATCATCATGGTTTGAAAGTGATGAAATGCTTTGAATTGTATAATATAACAAAAACTAACACTTGCAAAATGATATTCCTTTATCTAGCTAGGTCCACCTGCTAGTAACTGAAATGTCCCACTGGTAATCAAGTTTGTCATAGGTAGTTTATGCCTTACTCTTCTTTTCTATCTCAAATGCAGTGAGGCATTAGATATTAAATGATGATTTAGATCTACAATATCACAGTAGAAAGTAGAAATACATTAATAATTCGTATATTGTCCCACTTAAAGAAACATTTCGGTATTCAAACAAAACAGTCACAGACCAAAGTACGTAGAAAGTGAATATGATGTGGTGCACAAAACAAGGCCAAACCTACAAACTTTCAACCCAAAGTCTTGATAGATATTGGACATAGTTTGACGCCCATCTCTGCGTGGATTTAGGTAGTTATGTTCTATATGTCATGTTTCAATCTCGATGTTGTGATTTATATGAGAATGTCTTAAATTATTATTTCAATCACTACAAGAAAATAAAAAATTACTAACGGAATATTACCGACGGTTAAAATACCTTAAGCAATCAGCGACAGAAAATCAATTCTCATTGGTAAAATTGTCAAAAAAGTTTGCATTTAGCGACGAACAAATTTTCCATTGGTAAGGATGGAGGGAAATTATCTCAGCAAATTTTCTGGCGAAATGTCGCAATGGAATAGTCATTTTTGTTGGTAAATTTGTGGGGAATGATTCGAGACAAAAAAAAGAGTCATGGTGTACCGACGGAATTTTTACCAATGGAAGAGTTATTCCGTCGGTAAAATTAAAATTTAAACGCCATCATTAGCTTCTGCTTCAATATTTTTAACAAATCGAAAAAGATGTCGTCACCAAACGACATCATTTTGGTTAAACGTCTAACTTACCCCCAAAACCCACCCCCTTTGTTGATGTTCATTTTCTCCTCTCTTTCATTTTCTCTATTACTGCTAGTTCTCTGTCATCGTCATCGTTTGTGCGTGCTTCGGTTCCCTTTTGCGTCTTCACATGCTTCGGTTCCTTTCTTCCTTTTGCGTGCTTTTGTTCCCTTCTTCCTTCTGCGTCTTCATTTATTCATCAATTGAGGTAAGTGGGTTTTGTGTACTACTTTGATCATTTGGGTTTTTGTTTGTGGTTTGATTGTATGGGTAATCATCGGTTTATGTTTTTTACTAGGTTGAGGTACTGGTTTAATCATCGATTGAGGTACAAAACCCATACATTGATATTTTTGTAATACATTATGCTTAGATTATAGGATAAGCATCGGTTGTAGTTAGATTATATTTTTGTGATAGATTGACAATCATCGGTTTTCTTATTTAAAAGCAAAGTTTTAGTTAGGAGATAACAATACATAATGAAAGAGATAAATTATAGCATCTTGATATTAGGAGAAAGCAACTTTTGAGAGAAAAAAAAACATTTTCAATCAAAATTATAACATCTTAGTATAAGATGTCAAAATAAGGTAAAAATTAACTCTAACAAATCTCATGTTGATGATGGTGAATCAACAAATTGACCAATGTTTGAGCATCGAGTTGTGATTTGGTTGAGGATATAAACATTATATTATGATTTCATTAATAACTTAAATATTATGTTGTGATTTCGATGAGCATTTGAACTTGATATTGTGATTTTGTTAAGAATTTGAACATTATATTGTGCTTTCGAAATTGATGATTTGAACATTATATTGTAATTTGGTTGATAATTTGTGTAAGAAGGGGAAGAACCAATAAATATTGTCTAAGAAGGTGAAGGTTCATATGTATCAGTACAAATAAAAGATACCCATCATTGAGTAAACAATTGAGAGATTAGGTGTCTAGTGACTCTAAACTTTCTCACCATTTAACAAATCCCTAAGCAATTGGATGCTTTTGGAGCTTATTTTGGTATGAGTATTGCTTAGGCTTAAGTTACACTAAATCCCAATAGATCGAGGTTTTAACTTTATATGATTTTTAGGGTTTTTTGTAATTACCCGTGTATCATTTGATGTTTTTTTTCTCTCATCAATGAAATATAAATATTTTATTTCCTTCAAAAAATGACATCATAGATAAGGACAGGGGCTTATTTAGAACTTTTGTGAAATATTAAGGAGTAATGCAAACTTTTAGTATCATAAACATTGATAGGTAGTTTTCTTTATTATGCTTTATAAGATTACATACTTTACAAAATATACTTTTATATTATTAGTGGTAAATTTGCATATTAATCGATCAGTGTTTTTTCTATCTAGTTATAAATTTTTGTATTAGGTATCTATTACCCATAACAAAGGCAAGTGTACGTTTCGTTATCAAGTAATATAGTAGTAAGTACGAGTTGATCCCTTAAGGAAATGGTATAGATTAGAAAACCTAAAACTACTAATAGTAATAAATACAAGTTTGTAATAGAATTAATATGTAAATAAATAGAAGTTTGTAATATGCATGGTAAGGATTAGAAAACCTAAAAGTACTTATGCTTTTACTCGTCCTCAAGTAAATCAATTTCAATCACTTTTAACTTAAATAGGTGACAATTTTAAGGAAACGAAACAAATATATTACAAAAATCAAGGTTATCCATCATCTGCTCAATTGCATTATTCATTAACTAGAAAGGCATTCAAATACTTTCATTTAATTCTTAATCAATTTAATTTAATCTAACACCGTTAAATAATAACTTAATTCATATAATTTAGTCTCTAACTTAGAAAGCCACCCTGTTTGAAAATGTATCATTTTGTTTGTCTATCTAAAAGGTTAGAGTTACTATTATTCTTCCCTCTGAAAGTTACTTTGTTATTTTAAATTGATGTTCTTGGTTTTTGATAATTGAATTTGTTCCTGTAGGAAAATTTTAAGGTGACGAAATAAGTTTCCTAAGATTAAGAACATCAGTTTTCTTTGGCAGGTAAGATTGTTGGCTTCTCCTCTTTTTATTAGTCATAATTATTTCCTTTTTAGATTATAATGCATATTTAATTTACTAGTATTTATGTCTTTGTTAATATTTCATAATATATTTTAATTTTGTGTATTTTTTTAATGATTCAAGGATTAATACACTTTATTCCTTTGTGTTTCCTCTTATTGATCTTTTAATAACATGTACCATAAATTTGTAATAGAATTAATTAACCAATGCTACTGTCCTAGCCATTAAATGGTTAGTTTTTGTTTCTAATGAATGTTTTAGGTTACTTTAAGTATAAATAGATTACATATGAATTATGGGAGTGCTTGTATAATTACTAAAATGCTACTTTTAAAATTTGTATAATTACTACAATTAGGACAATTACTTGTATAATTTGAAACAATGAATTTAATTTGGAGTCATATGACTAATAAACTACGTCATTTGGTCTTACTAATGCACTTAATTTTTTATGAAGCTAATGAATTAAGTATTGTACACATATATAGATATGTTGTAGTTGTTTGTTTCAAGATTTTACACCTTCCTATTTATATGTCTCACCTCTCTTTTTTTTTGTAAGGAGTTGAAGTGTTTCCTGAATCGTTCCGATATTAAGATAATAACAGTTCTACCTTAGGTTAGATAAACTTATTATACATTATTATTAAGTTGAATTATAGAGATTAGATAATACTTTAAGCTAACTATGTGTTCGAAAATCGGGTCGGGATCTAATCCGAACCGCAGCGAAATAATCACAAAACTTTTTTGCGACTTTTGATTTCTCGAAAACCAAGATCTGTTTAATTCTATAAAATGACTAACACGAATCATAATAAAGCGAAATTTAATTCGTACCTTATTTCGAAGCTTGATCTTTATCTTGATGCATCCCTCAAATCGTTTCTGAAACTGATTTGTCTCAACCACCGTAGTCGCACAAGTGTTCGGCTTCTAACTGTATCCGCGGAACAGGTTGTGTAACATCCCCCTCCGATGAGAAGGGTAAAATAGTAATTTGGAAAGGGCCGAGAGTGATTAGGTTTGTTTTGAAAGGTTCATACACACCCTTTCATGGGAATAGTGAAAATTGCACATAAAAAATAATTGTACATGCATTCATGACATTTTCCGATATATGTGCCTAAATGTGATTTTATTGCGAAAATATGGGTTTGGTGCTTGAAAATTTAATTGGAATGGATTTTCGTGTGTTTTACATTTTTGGGGAGTTTTAGGAATTTTCGTAGAATTTTTCGGGAAAATTTTCGGACCGGAAAAATTGCCAAGTGGCGAACTGATTGGTTTTCGGTAATGAAAATTTCTGTCCAATGACACTGAAATATTGGGTACATAATTTTGGGATTGTAATAAGAGCCATCGGAATTGGATAAAGATTTATTTTTATTAGGGGTCTTTTATATTACAAATTC
>JANKOE010000001.1:19765981-19776904 GCA_026284465.1 Erythroxylum citrifolium | reverse complement strand
CGCCAAAGTATGTTCAATGTGATTTTGGGGAATGAACATGGTATACTCTTTTGATCATAACTCCCTCCTCCGACCTCTAATTGAGGTGATTCTTATGGCAATGGTTTTCTAATGCATGCAGATATCTCCCCATAAACGTTTGTAGCATTTGGAGTTGATTTGAGGAAGTTTGTATTACAACAAGTAAGAGGTCGGCTAAGAGAGCATGATTAAGGTTTTGTGCACGTTGTGGTATTTCGATGATATCTTGAGTTGTAGAACTCCGATTAGGTAATTCTTTCACCAAATTGAACAACAGATATAAAGCTATGATTTCTATAAAGAAGTCAAAACGAATTTAAGATTTTAAGTTTTCCAAATTCGGTGCACGCGTAGGAGAAATAAGTTCAAACACGGTGATTAGGTACCATGGGCACATTATGGAACTATTGTAAGTGAATTTGGGATGTTACAAGATTGAAGATGTATTCATGATGTCCACTGACGGTTCACATGGATTAAGAATGAAAAAAAAAATTTATAACCCCTCAAGGTTATATGCACGCACGCTCAAGTTTTTATGATTTACGCAAGAGAGTTGGGTTCCGGAAACGGGATCCAACATTAGCTCTTTTGTATGAACATTTTTATTATCCTAACATGAGAAAGGATGTTGTTTCTATTTGTTCTAAATGTATTACTTCTAGGCATGCAAAATCTAAGGTTCAATCAGATGGTTTATATTCTTCCGTACCCATCCCCTCTCATCCTTGGGTTGATATATCTATGGACTTTGTGCTTGGATTGCCTAGACCATCTAGTAGAAAGGATAACATCTTTGTGGTGGTTAATCAATTTAGCAAGATGGCTCACTTTATTGCATGTTCTAAAACCAATGATGTTATTTATGTTGCTGACTTGTTCTTTAAAAAGGTTTTAAGTTTGCATGTGTTGCCAAAGACTATTATGAGTGATAGAGATGTGAAATTTCTTAGTCACTTTTGGAGAACTCTATGGAATAAACTTGACACTAAACTTTTATTTTCTGCTGATGCACATTCTCAAACGGATGGTCAAACCGAAGTGGTAAATAGAACTTTGACTACATTGTTTTGTGCAATCATCTAAAAGAACTTGAAGAATTGGGAAAAATGTCTCCCACACATTGAGTTTGCTTATAATCGTGCTATTCATTCTTCTACTTAATTTTTTCCTTTTGAGATTGATTATGGGTTTAATCCTTTGACTCCTTTGGAAATTCTTCCACTGCCTTTTCACCTTGACAATATGAAAAATGCTAAATTTGTGCAGGAGTTGTAAGAGCCAACATTAATAGGAGAAATGAACAATATACCAAGCAAGCTAATAAAGGTCGAAGGCGTGTTATATTTGAACCCGATGATTGGGTTTGGGTGCACTTAAGAAAGAAGAGGTTTCTAGAACAAAGGAATTCTAAGCTACAATGAAGAGGAGATAGCCCCTTTCAAGTTTTAGAAAGGATTAATGATAATACTTATAAAATTGATTTGCCTAGCTCCTATGGTAATGTTAATGCTACATTCAATGTATCTGATTTATCCCTCTTTAAGGCTTCATATTCGAAAAAGAATCCTTTCGAGGAATGAGGGAATGATGGAGAACTATAGGCATGTGAAAGACAAGAAGAGAAGCATACATAGTGTGATCTGCCTTAAGGAAACCTAGGACATGACTTACAGGGACATAAGCTTGCAAAAGGAGGCTTATGAGCTAAAATTTGATAAGATTTGAAGTTTGAATGTGCAAGGCAAGGGGCTAAAAAAATTCCAATATCAAAGGCCCAACATTCAAATCTAATGTTCCTAAAGATCCATTACAAGATGTTGGAGGCCCAATGACAAGAGTTGAGGCAAAAGCAATGAATCAAGCATTGAATTGTTTGATCTAAGACCTTCAAGAGATAGAGCCCATATTGTTGAGTTAGATTTCATGTCATAAAGGTCAAAGAGGCATTGTCTTACTCCTTGAAGCCCAACATAAAGTGTCCAAAGGCCCACATCGAGTCCAATTAGGAGAACTCACTTAAAATACCATATGACAGCCATATGCCCTCATCTTCTTTCTTATTTGATTAGCTTCCTCGCGTACGTATAAGACCGAATCCATTTGATTTCTAAAAAGGATTACTAATCCTTAACTTTTCGAGGAATCTTAAAGATAAGGAGAAGGACGTGATCTGTAAGGTCTAATATGTTCATATCTTGCTTTAATTAGTTTCCTTTTTTGTTTTCCTTAAAATAAGGTCATCTAATCAACACCTTTCTAAGTTTATTTTGTTTCCTTTTATTTAGTTTCTTCTTTAGGACATTAAGTTAGGAATTTTTTCCTATAAATAGGCACCCTCTATGTACTTTGAAAGTGGATTTTCCATTCAAAAATAATATTGAGTATTATTGAGAGCATTATTGCTTTCTTTGTATTCTTTGAGAATACTTGACTTATTGAAGGAGTGGTCTTCCTTTGTAGCGTCCCAAGGTTAGAGATCTAAAAGACAAATTCTCTTAGGGTTCTTTTCATTAACCAACATTCTTCTAACCCCTTTTCTCTTTGTGTTCTATTTCTATCTTTTCAATTTTGTTTCTTGTGCTTCCAAGTGTGTTTGATTCTAGCCATTCCTAGGCATAGTTCCATCTTGTTGAAGGTTCTTTAGGACAAGTTCCTATTGGGTCTCCTATCAGGGTGCTTCGGTTCCCTTCTTCCTTCGCGTGCATTTGTTCCCTTTTTCCTACTGCATCTTCGTTTATTCATCAATTGAGGTAAGTGGGTTTTGTTTTTTACTGGGTTTTGTGTACTGCTTTCATCATTTGGGCTTTTTTGTGGTTTGATTGTATAGGTAATAATCAGTTTATGGTTTTTACTGGGTTAAGGTACTGGTTTAATTATCGGTTCAGGTACAAAACCCATACATTGATATTTTTGTAATGCATTATGCTTAGATTATAGTATAAGCACTGCTTGTATTTAGATTATACTTTTGTAATAGATTGACAATCATCAGTTTTCTTATTTAGAAGCAAAGTTTTAGTTAGGAGATACGAACACATAATTAAAGAAATAAATTATAGCATCTTGATATTAGGAGAAAGCAACTTTTGAGAGAAAAAAAGATTTTCAATCAAAATTATAGCATCTTGATATAAGTTGTCAAAATAAGGGAAAATTAACTCTAACAAAATCTCATGTCGATGATGGTGAATCAACAAATTGAACCATATTTGAGCATCGAGTAGTAATTTGGTTGAGGATATAAACATTATATTACGATTTCATTAATAATTTAAATATTATGTTTTGATTTGGATGAGCATTTGAACTTTATATTGTGATTTTGTTAAGAATTTGAACATTATATTATGCTTTCGAAATTGATGATTTGATCATTATATTGTAATTTGGTTGATAATTTGTGTAAGAAGGTGAAGAACCAATAAATATTTTCTAAGAAGGCGAAGGTTCATACGTATCGGTACAAATAAAAGATACCTATCATTAAGTAAACATTTCAGAGATTAGGTGTCTAGTGACTATGAACTTTCTCACCATTTGACAAATTCTCAAGCAATTGGATGCTTTTGGAGTTTATTTTGGTATGAGTACTACTTAGGCTTAAGTTACACTAAATCCCAATGGACCCTCATATGATTTTTGGGATTTTTTAATTACCTGTGTATCATTCGATGGTTTTTTTGGTTCCTATCAATGAAATATGAATATTTTATTTCTTTCAAAAAATGACATCATAGATAAGGACAAGGGGTTATTTAGAACTTTTGTGAAATATTAAGGTGCAATGCCAACCTTTAGTATCATAAACATTGGTATATAGTTTTCTTTATTATGTTTTATATGATTACATGCTTTACAAAATATAATTTTCTATTATTAGTGGTAAATGTGCATATTAGTGGTAAATGTGCATGTTAATGGATCATTAATTGACCAATGCTAGCCATTAAATGGTTAGTTTTTGTTTCTAATGAATGTTTTAGGTTATTTTAAGTATAAATAGATTACATATATATGTTTTAGGAAAGCATTTTGCTCTTATAGATATTACATTACAAGAAAATTAGTAATTAGAAACGGAAAGTTACACTACAAGGAGGTTTTAGTAGTAGTTATACCAAAGGAAAATTTGATATTTGGTTCTCCTAACAAACAAGAGCAAAAGAATAATTATTGTTTATTCTTATTTTCAAGACTCTAAGAACTACGTATCAATCATGATAGCCATTATCCTACTATATGCAGGGATGCTACCATCTTGGTCCTCTTTAGTTTCCTACTATGCCTCCTTCTCTGCATGGATGAATAATAATGCTGCTAGGAAGCACTTATAAGGCACTAATTCATGAGAAGTTAAAGAGTATGTCAATAATAAGCTAAGCTATTTATTGATGACATGTGTGATTATTTCGATCATAACCAACTCATTAAATTTGTAACCATATGCTTATCTAGCAAGATTTGATCTAAACATAAGAATAAGAAATAGAGAATTTAGAAAAAAAAAGAGAGAGGATTTGATGAATTCCATTGTTCACTAAAAGGAGATTATTGATAATTTTGATGGGAATGAGATTACCTGGGGGCTTCTTAATGAAAATGATGATCAAAGTGGTGGAAAACAAAGACGTTATACTAATGATGAGGATAGATACTTCAAGTTTTGAAGAGAAGGATATAGATATTGTCTTTAAGAAGGACTTGATTCACATACTATGCACTTATGGAGCTACTTTGAAGTAAGAAGAAGAGATCTCATAGCTCTTCACCAAGAGAAGCTACTAAGCAATTGGACTAGTATTGAGCTCAACAATTTGTCCACATTTGACACTATAATGAATGATCTAGACATATTATTATTAAAGAAAGATTTCTACAAAAGAGTAGGTAAGGTTTGGAAAAAGAGTTATCTATTATATGGTCCTCTTAGAACTGAAATCAAGTTTAATAGTAAGAAGCTAAGGCCAATTAATTGAAATATGATATAACTTCTTAACTTGGAAGTGTTAGGTCGGATGATGATTTAAGGGATATATAACTAGATATAGGAAATAATTTTCTAATAATTATTGAGGATACTAATTTCAATCAAGAAGCATGTAATCAAAATGAGGATAATGGTAATGATGAAAGTGGGAAATATTAATTCACAGGATGTGATATGAATTTCAGGTTAAAATATGTCACTAAAGAAAAAATAGGATATAATACAACCAATGTTCAGACCACTATTTAGAGCTAGTTACTGTCTAGGTGAAGCATCACATTTTGCAGCTGCAACCTAATCAATAGCTAGAATCCTATTTTTTTTTTGTGGCATATTTCAACATGAAATTCATATCACATACTGTGAATTAATATTTCCCATTTTCATCATTACCATTATCCTCGTTTTGATTACATGCTTCTTGATTGAAATTAACATCCTCAACAATTATTAGAAAATTATTTCTTATATCTAGTAACATATCCCTTAAATCATCATCCGACCTAACACTTCCAATAAATATTGAGTATAAAGGAGGCGACCTTTAGCTTGAAGCTGAGGGAGCTGATGGAAGAACTTACGTCATAATTTTCAACAATCTGTAAGTGAAAATACATGAAACACCATATGTTTATAATTAAGTTATAGGTTTAAATTTAAAAAGTGGTATAAAATTAATTATTTTAATATTAGGTTGATTCCGTCTAGACCATGCTCAAGGAACATAGCATCCAAATTTAGGGAGAAGAATGATGTTGAGGATTATATATGGAAGAATATCTCTCAGGAGATAAAGGAATTTTACTATCAGGAGTTTGAGGTACAAAAAATTATTTTTGTTTTTAATTGATTTTTATATATTTATTAGATAAATATTATTACATTATAAATACTTCTCGTATGTTTTTCCTTTTATTTCAGAAAGAATTTTTTTAGGATTCTGAATTTAATGCGATCATTTATAAAGTATGGGAGAGACGAGCACATACTCGTTATCGAGACTTTGTTGGTGCGATACACAAGACTGGTGTACAACCACCTTATATTTATGAACAAATATGGAGTTGTTGGCAGCAATATTGGACATCACCTAAGGCAATGTCCATTTTAGAGCGTAATTTGACCAACAAACATGAAGAACTGGGGGGAGAGAGTCTTCCCGTAGATACTAAAGGATTTATTGCCCACCACGAGCATGCAGAGAGACTTGTAAGTATCTACACTTTACATTTATATTTTGATTTTTTTACTTTGGTGTATTTCAATTTAATTTGATATGTGAATTTTGGAATAAAAATATGTATATTATGAAGAATGATAATGTTATAAATGTCTGGTGCCATATATAGTTGTGTTGTTGAGTTATTTTCTTTATTCAACAGGGGTAAATATCATAAAAATAGAGAAAATTCTGCCAAAATTTTTATAAATTGTAGTTCACTTATAGCATTTTATTCTGATGCAAGAAAAGTCTATAGGCACGAAGCCTACATCCCGTCAACTTTTTTTGCACACTCACACTAAGAAGTATGATGGTGTGACCTTCGTCAACACCCGATATAAAGAACTAAATGTATATGAAATTTATGCTTTAATTTAATGCTTAATAATTATCACTTACTAATATAAACATTGCCTTATGATAGGACCAAATACAAGAAAATATTCAACGATAGTCTCAACAGTCTGGAGATGTTGATGAGACTCAAAACTATCTTCATACAATGGGTGGTAAGGACCGTCATGGAACGATATTTGGCTTAGGTTCATTTACAAATATATGCTATTTGCAATCCTCCACATCCAATACAACAACATCTAGTAGGTAGTCCGCATCCAATGAAGTCTATAAGCTTCAAAGCATAGTACAGACATTGGCAACTCAGTTGTAACAGTCGATAAAGTACATAGCTCAACTCCGTAGAGGTGGACGAGTTGAAAGGGAGGCGTAACACCTCATCGCAGCAATCAGAGCATCCGCAGTCACCAAATGAATAGCATACTTGTAGTCATTTTGTATCAATTACAAATACTTATTACGTACAAAATAATTTTTTATTATTAATTAAGATAATTTTTACTTTATATCATCAATCAACTTTCTGTTTTAACAAATTAAATGTTGAAACAAATTAAAATATTATCAACAGATAACTCATAACTGTTTAAATTATGCGTCAACCATAACATCGTGAAATAAAATTTAATGAAAGGAAATTTTAAAAAAAGTTTTTAGCAAATTTACCAACTGAAAAACAAAGTTCATCGGTAAGATATATTTGATTTATCGACGGATAACTAATGACCATAAGTAATGACAACATTAACTTACCGACATAATAACCAATTCCATCGATAAGTTTTCCAACGGACATATCTTATTTGTCGATAACTTTACCATTGAAGACAGTGCAGAATAATAGTCTTTATATTCACCTACGCTTACACAAAATTTTCGTCGGTAAATTTGCGACAGACATTCTATGATTCGTCGCAAATTATTACCTATGGTCGTTTCTCTGACGCCTTGGTCCATCAGTAAATTCCGTCGCTAACTTAACTTTATGACGGAATGTGTAGATATTCTGTCAGTAATTTATGTCGATAAGCTTCATTTTTCTTGTATTGAATAAGTGTAACTGGTTTATCAAACTATATGTTAATTGTGAATCAATGTGTCATTCTCTATTTTGTTGAATCTAACTTCTTAATCCTTTTTGTCTCTCTTCCTTTTCCTAACCCTAATTGCCTTTTCTTCTTGTCATGTTATCAATGTGGTTTTTTCTTGAGAATAACAATTAGTGGTTTTTTGGTTGTTTTATCCAATAAATGAATAGAAAATAAATAATAAAAGTTTATATTGGCATTTGAAATATGTGGAAGAGAAACCTTGAATATTATAATTATTATAATCCTTATTAATTTGAAATAAAGTCAACATTATTTAGCTTTTTAATAAAAATTGATTGTGCTTTAAAAAGGTATTAATTTTATAAAGAAATCAAAATTTTTGAAAATTTTAGTGAGATACCTCAGCTTTTCATTTCAAAAATTAAGATATTTGATATTCAAGTAGATATTTATTATATTAATTTTATATTTTGAATTTATTTGATAGAGGAAAAGTAAGTAAATTTTTAAAATTTTAAATTAGAGATAAATAATTTATCTTTTGAATGATAAAAAAGATAAATTAATTGAGATATTCACAAATTATTACAAATGTCATCTACAAAATTGCACTTCAAATGATAATATTAAGTTGTATTGAAAATATTGTAAGAAAATATTGAAATATTGTAAACTTAAACTTTGTTTTAAAAGGTATGTTATATTGAATTTAAATTAATGAACAGAGATAATTTATATAAATAGACAAAAAACATGTGTTTTTTCATAATTAAATGTAATGAAGTTAAATAGAAGTATTTAATTTTAATATAACTGGACTGATATTAACAAATTTAAGAGCCAAAATGGTAGATTTTTTTTCCTATAATTAGTAAAGAAGCACAAAAATAACTTTTATGGAATTTACTATTGTCTAACTATCACTGTTTTTCCAAGAAAGATATTATATAAGCATTAAATCAATCTTTATATCTGATTATAAAATTGCATTCCTTATTAGGACCTAACTCCATAAACTAAATTAGGACCTAACTCCATAAACTAACTTCTAGGTTTTGATGAATCAAAAGCCTAGCCAAAGGTTCAAAGATTTGGTAGCTAAGAGCCTACTATTATGTGTCATGTCATACATGACATAAGATAAACATAAGTCCAAGAATATTTAATGTCCCACTCTTTTAATGTGTTAACAAATGGCTATATTTAGCATGGAAGGAGGACAACCACAATGAATGGTGAAGTAACAATGATAGGCACAAATAAATAATACCAATATATTTTGAAAACCAATTGCAAATGCATTGCCTACAAGTGAACCACAAAAGAAGACATGATAGTTACTGTTGTGCCTACTGTATTTGGGTGATGGTCATCATAATTTGTCTCCTAATTTTTAAAACCATTGCCGAAGCTACTATCTACGTCATCAACTACCCTTATTGACCATCTTTCAATGTCTCAAGCCTTAAAATCTCAACCTTAAACATAATCTTAAATTCCCAACTCACCACCAATATCAATGTCAACAGAACTGTTGAAAACATACATAAACATTTGTAGATTAGATTAGGATGACTTTATTTTTGGATTATTTTTCTATTTTTATCTTTAAGATGACTTTATCTTTTTTTCAGATAAGGGAGTTGTTATTCATTCCTAAAAATAAGGAATGTATTTGAATTTTTGTTAAACTCTAGCTTTATTTAAAGAGCTTTACAATGAAAGTTTAAAATCATCCTCCGTATAATTTCTTATCTCTAATTTTATAAAATAAAAATTTTCTCTAATAACAACTAATTATTATCAAACCTTTCATCTTGAGGGATCTGTGAGTTGAGTGAAACCATAATGGAGGCTACCACAACATCAACAACTGTTTCACCACCATTTTTTAGTGGTGATAACTATGAAGCATGGGCTATCAGGCTAACTATTCATCTTAAAGCTCTAGATATTTGGGAGGCTGTAGCAGAAGACTATGAAGTGCCTAAATATATTTGGGATTATCTCAAATCTGAATATCAAGGTAGTGAAAGAACCAAAGGTATGTTAGTGCTCAACTTGGTCAGAGAATTTGAGATATAGAGCATTAAAGATATAAAAACTATTAAAGGCTATACTGATACGTTACTAAGCATTATTAATAAGGTATGACTTTTTAGTAAGGATTTTCCTAATGAAAGAATTATGTAGAAAATTTGTGTCATTATACCTAAAAAATATGAATCCAAAATGTCTTCATTAGAAGAATCTAAAGATTTGTCAAGCATCTCTTTAGGAGAATTAGTAAATGTTTTACAAACACTAAGCAGAGAAGAATGATGAGACAAGAGGAGGCAATACAAGTTGCTTTTCATATAAAAGCATAAAACTCGAGAGGAGGCAAAGAAAAGAAGAATAATAAGAGGAAAAACAACAACAAAAAATTTAAGGCTCCAACAAGCAGCAGGATGAGGCTTTTCCACCTTGTCCACACTACAAAAAGACAAATCATCCTTAAAGAAAATATTGGTAGAGGTCTGATGTTAAGTGTAGAAAGTGTGGTAATATAGGGCATATGGAACATATCTCCAAGTCTTAACCTGATGAGGCAAAGGTTTCCATGTAGTAAAACCAAGAGGAGCAACTCTTTATTGGAACATGCTTTGCTACAAAGCAATAGTTTAAATGATTTTTCTGTTTTCATCTATAGGATGATTTTATCTTTTTCTTTCTTTCAGATAAGGTAGTTGTTATTCATGCCTAAAAATAAAGAATGTATTTGAATTTTTTGTTAAACTCTAGCTTTATTTAAAGCACTTCACAATGAAAGTTTAAAATCGTCCTTCGTATAACTTTTTGTCTTTAATTTCATAAAATAAATTTCTGCTTTAATAATAACAATAACTACAAAGAATCCCAATGAAAAACTCGTTTAAACTATTGACCACAATAGGCAAATACGATATAGATATAGTTTTAGAAAATGACATGTTGCTCGTTTTTGTGAATGGCACAAAGAATATAACATTGTTGAAGGCTTCCATACTAGTAGTGATCAACAACTTGATGACTCGTCTAGAGGGAATTTAAAGAAGGGTTTTGTAATAGTTGGATTCCAAAACTACTGAGAGTTAGAGTGTTATATTGTAAGTGATAAGTCGACTTGTACATGTGTAATTCGACTTATGCTTGCTCGGTACTGATAAGTCGCCTTGTCCACTCGTGTAAGTCGACTTATGTGTGTACAGTACCGTAAGATTGTTAGAGTAGTGCCCTAAAGGCAATCCCCTTTAGCGCGT
>JANKOE010000001.1:19746251-19757878 GCA_026284465.1 Erythroxylum citrifolium | reverse complement strand
GTTAGAGACGGTCTCCTTTGGTCGTTATGGTTTGACTGGTTATACATACACTTGGATCCTGGCTTTCGGGAATTTCCTGGAACAAAAATTTTTGTTTTCCGCACTATGTCCATGTGATGGACACCCCGGGATTTTCCTACACATGGGCCTAGTTCTAGAATGTTAATTTCAGCCTTGTGTGCATGTTGAACTAGTTAAGGAAAAGTTACTCTAAATTGGTGTATTTGGACTTGCTTAAGGCTTGGAATGAACCTATATTGTTGCTTGATTAATTGGTTAAGAGCTTGATAAGTTTAAGTTGTTAATTGATGTCATAACTTAAAGAATGTACTGTTTTGATGTCAATGTCTCCAAATCTAGAAATTATGATGTGATAAAGGAATAAAGGTGTTTTTATGAATGCAAACGTAATTGTAAGGATATGAGTAATGTGTATTAAACATGAATGAATGAGCATTGAAGAACATGAGGTAATTATGAATGAGAATTGGGTAATTGTATGAATATATATTGCTAGAAAAATTTGGTGAATGTATGATTGATGAATTTGGAGTAAATTAAGCTCACTTAAGGTATAAACCTGATTGCAAACTAGTTGTATTCGAGCTATAATGTTTGAATGGTCAAGATATTTGTATAAGAATACATACCCAAAAAGTCAATTAAACATGCATTAAAACATGACACATATACATGTGCATGATTGTATATTCATATGATTAAACAAATGCGTGATTTCTGAACTATGTGTGTATTGCATGACGATAGATGCGTAAGGTGATCGTCATCATCCAAACATTGTCGAAACATCGAGGCAATAACTTTTCTGGAGCGTATTGTGAGTTAACTTAGAATATGTGCAAACTTATTTATATGTGCATTTGTATAAATTGTATGTTTAATATAAAATGTGCATACAACTTATTGATAAATGTTTAGATCCGAGGAGTTTGATATATGTGGCATGAGTACATAGAAATGAAAGGAAATGAAAACATAGAATATGAAATGATGCATCTCATCACATTGAAGTGCATGATCAGATAAAGGAGTTGTGACTAGAGTGACTGATGTGTAGAAAAATACTTTGAACTCAGGATTATGAAAAAGAGCCTCAGGCTTAAATAACATGGACTCGATATCTATAATAGATATAGGCCAGAAATGATCTCGGTATCCAAAACGGATACGGGACAGTAAATTGAATTGATAGGAACTTGGTCGCAACAAAACAAAATGAGAATGGGAACATTTGTGCATTTGCATAAACATCCCTACATGTATCAAATGATTGAATTGTATTAAAATAGTGAATTACAATTGATGTTGATAGAGGATGTGTTGTGATATGCAACACTAGCTCACATGATATGCTTGTGGAAGTATGATAAACTTTGATATACTCGTTTTTGTGATCTAACTTAAGCGAATACATTGATGATGATTCACTCACTGAATTCACAAACTCATCAAAATTGCAACATTGTTTTTTAGGTTCAAGGGAGTTCTAGCTACTAAGGTGATATAGTTGAAATCCAATACTTGCATTTTGGGGATAAGAATGACTCAAAGGTCTGATTAACTGAATCTGAGGAGTCTAGTTAGAGTCTTGTGTATTAGCATCTTGTTTCTTATTATATATTTAGTATTGAGATTGAACTAAAAAAATGTTGTGTAATGTGATTTTGAATTGTAATGACACATGTGACTTTTTATGTTTGTGAATGAAATGAGAAGAAATGAACATTTAGAATGCTTATGATATGTTTGATGCCTTTAATGAGTTAGTTTGATTATCCTAACGTACCATTTTCATAGTGTATGTTCTCGAATATCCTCTGTTATGTTGGGGCTTATGGTCTATAGAAGTGGTACGTTACAGGTTTGTGGTACGTTACAGGTTTGAAGAGAAAGAGTGGAGTGAGATTGGAGATAAAGTTACGAGACTAAAGTTAAAGTGAAGATGGTAAGTCTTAGGACTCTAAAAGTAAGGATTAGAGTGAAACGTGATGGGATTAAGGCAATGCTCCCAGTGGAAAAACAACAACTATTACTTTAGTTTCTAATGCAAGGTTTGACTTGAGGTTTAAGATATGGAAGTGGACTTTCTAAGATAGAGATTGCGTAGGATTAATGAGGGGTGATGCCTGTTTTAGTTTGTTTGGTTATTTTCTTCTCATTATTTGGTATGCAATTCTTAGCTTTTTGTTAGGTATGTGTTTTAAGGTTTAAGTTGCCTCACAGGATTGCAAAGGGAATGAGAAATTTACTATTGAATTAGGAAACTTAAATTTTATTTTGATTATATATAGGATTTTTTAATTAATGGAATCATTGTTGGTGTCCTTTTTGTTTAGATAAGATCGTTCAGTTAGTAATATAAAAATAGGCTTATAGTGATTAAAGTAGGTAATTATGGAAGATTGCAACAAAAAATATCTATAAGTACTTTTATATATTTTTCAATTAAATATATTGATTTCACTTGGGTTCAACTTTTTGGCATTAATTAACTTGAATGCATGGTAGTTAACATTTGGGATTGTTCCAAATCAGTTCACTAGTATTTATGAAAAAATATCTATAGTTGTTTTGCTTTAATGCTACGTAGGACTTTAAATATCTGTTTGGATTAGGGGTGAGTATTCGGGCTAATCGAGTCAAATTTTCACTGTTCGGGTAAAGCCCGAATTACCCAAAAAAATTTCTATCTTACCCAGCCTGAACTCAAAATTTCATTACCTGAACTTACTCGGCCTGATCGAGTAATTCGGGTAAATCAGGTAATTTTGGGTTACCCGAAATTTTGTTTGGTTCTCTTTCAAAAATTACACAAAATAACTAAATACTTGAATTACATTCTCATATCTCATTTGAGAGACATAAAACAAAACAAATAGTTGAATTCACTAATAATATAACCAAATATCTCAATTAACTAGCATAATTAATCTATTAATTTTACAAGAAAAATAACGAAATGTATTTTCATAATTCTTTTAAACCTAATTCGGGTAATCGGATAACCCGAATTTTTTTCAGAGTTACCCGTCCCAAATTGAAAACAATTCAAGTAATACCCGGCCCGACCCGATTTACCCATATTTTAACATTTTATTTCTAGAATTAATTCGGGCTGGGCCGGGTAATCGGGCCAGCCAGAATAATGCTCACCCCTAGTTTGGATGAGCTTTTGAAAGGTTAATAAGAACTTTTCTCTATCACAAAAGTCTTTTTAAGAAAAATGAGTGTTTGACTGTAAAATAAGAAAGTACTTTTTTAATAAATATGGCTTTTTTGGCAACCAAAATACAACTTTTTAAGAAGCTCAACTTTGGAGCATCTAAAAAGAACGCTTTTTAAGGTAAATTTTTCAGATCAATTAATGAACCTATTATTAGTCTCTTTTTCTTTATGTTTTACACATAATTCTCACAATATTCACAAACTTATCTTCACGTTTATTATGTATTTAACTATTTACTCAATTTGGATATTTATTTGAGATTTATATAATATTAATTGGTTTTTATATGTTTTAATATTTTTTATATTAGTTTTTTTGGTAAATGTATTAGTTTATTTATGATATAATCTATATAAAAGATTTGGTTAGGTATATTTTGATTTATGTTTCATATGGTTTAAAATTATATAATAATTAATATATTGTGCTTTACATATCATTTAATATATTTTAAATAATTTTTATATTGATAAATAATTTTTATTACAAAATAAAATATAGTTAAAATTAAAAGTGATTTTTATTTTTATGTTACCAAATAATTTACTGTATGAAGCTTTTTCAAAAAAACTATTTTTTAAATAATAGTGAAATAGTCAACTAATTTTTTAGAAAAATTCTTCTCAGAAAATATCTACAAAGAGAAGTTTTACCGACAAAAACTTTACTGATATAAGGCTAATTGGCTAAATTTGGTCGAGGTAATTATTATGTTAATCGATGAAAAAACTTGAGGTAAGGTTAATTTGAAAACAATTATGAAAAAACAAACGTGTAACTCGTTTGAGACGATGAATTAATTCAAAATTATGCAAAGATACAAAAGAAATTCCTTTGTATCTTCTTTCTTCTGTTTTTAAGGTCCATAAAAAATTTTCAGACGTTCATGCTTTGTCATCTTTCTTCAAATCTTCGCTGTTCGGTCTCCTTCGTCCGTCACTATCAAACCCATTTCGTATCCCACCAACAATTCATAAACCACAATGAGCTACTCCATAATTTCGATCTCCTTCTTCGTGATTGCTTCAGTGTCCAGCATTGCAGACAAGTCCACGCCCATATCGTTGTCACTGGTAGCAATTTCTCTGCTTTCTTGGCTGCCCGTGTTGTGTCCGTCTATGCTCGTTTTGAGCGTGTACTTGATGCGCGGAAAGTGTTTGATGCCACCCCTTTTGAGTGCAAGTCGAATCTGCTCTTGTGGAATTCTATTTTGAGAGTTAATGTGTCTCATGGGTATTTCGGAAATGCCCTCAACCTGTTTGTTAAAATGCGAAAGCTAGAAATCTTTGGAGATGGATTCACTTTTCCGTTGCTTATACGGGCATGTGCCCATGTGGGTAGTTCTAGTTTATGCAAAATTATTCATGGGCAAGTTTTGGAAATGGCTTTGGAGAATCGAATTCACGTTGCCAATGAACTCATGGGGATGTATGCAAAACAGGGGCGGATGCGTGATGCGCGAATTTTGTTTGATAGGATGCTCGTCAGGAGCTGTATTTCGTGGAATATTATGATCTCGGGTTATGCCTTCAATTATGACTCCAGGGGTGCTCTAGAGATATTCAAGAAGATGGAGTCGGAGGGGTTGGAGCCAAATTCTGTGACATGGACATCTCTGATGTCAAGTCATGCTCGTTCCGGGCAGCATTTACAGACTATTGACTTTTTTCGTTCAATGAGGATGAGAAAAGTTGGTGTTAACGCTGAAGTCGTTGCTGTTGTGTTATCAGTTTGTACTGATTTGGGTGCATTTGAAAATGGTAAGATGATACACGGATATGCCATAAAGGGTGGGTTTGAAGATTATTTATTTGTGAAGAATGCACTAATATCTGTGTATGGGAAGTGTGGAGCTGTAATTGATGCTGAAAATTTGTTTATGGAAATGAGGAATAAGAATATAGTGAGTTGGAATTCTTTAATAACATCATATGCAGAGGCTGGTTTATGTGATGAGGCTCTGGGGGCCTTTTTGCAGTTGAAGAGATTAGAAGACTGTCAAATGTTTAGGCCTAATGTTGTAAGTTGGAGTGCTCTAATCAGTGGTTTTGCTGCCCATGGGCGAGGAGAGGAGTCTTTAGAGCTTTTCCGACAAATGCAGCTTGCCAATGTAATGGCAAATTCCGTGACTCTTTCTAGTGTTTTGTCAATTTGTGCAGAGTTAGCAATTCTAAACCTTGGCAGGGAAATCCATGGTCATGTGATTAGAGCCTCAATGGACGGAAACATTCTTGTCGGAAATGGATTGCTTAACATGTACACAAAATGTGGATGTCTCGAGGAGGGACATTTAGTATTTGAAAAAATAGAAAACAAGGATTTGATTTCATGGAACTCTATGATCATGGGTTATGGGATGCATGGACTCGGTGTAAATGCTCTAAGAACTTTTTATCAAATGACTAAATCTGGAAATAGGCCTGATGGGGTCACCTTCGTTGCTGCTCTTTCTGCTTGTAGTCACGCTGGCCTTGTTACCGAGGGCCGTAAGATTTTTGACCAGATGGTTATAGAGTACAAGATTGAAACTCAAATGGAGCATTATGCTTGCATGGTTGATCTCCTGGGCCGTTCAGGGCTTTTGGAAGAAGCAATCAAATTTGTGAAGAACATGCCAATGGAACCCAATGTTTTTGTCTGGAGTGCTCTTTTAAACTCTTGTAGGATGCATAGAAATACAGAAATTGCTGAAGAAACTGCCTCCCATGTTTTGAATCTCAATATTGAGACAACTGGGAGCTACATGTTGCTCTCTAATATATATTCTGCCAGTGGCAGATGGGATGATTCTGCAAAAGTAAGAGCCTCGGCAAAAACGAAGGGTTTAAAGAAAAACCCGGGACAGAGTTGGATTGAGGTGAAGAATTCTATTTATATGTTCTCAGCTGGGAACAATGTGCAAAAGGGTTTGCTCGATGTTTATGAGATGCTTGAGCAACTGACTCTTCAAATGGAGGATGAAGGCTTTATACCTGAGAATTACATCATTCAACAAAGTTTTGACAAAGAAACTGAAAGTGATCATATAGGAATAGAAAGTTGCTAGTCGTTCGTCGGGCCAATGGTTTTTGTGTTAGAGAAAATTATTATTTTTTCGAATTGAAAATGTATTAGAATCTTCAAAGGGATAAAACAAGTTTTACAGGAAGTAGGCAGCCAAATTAACTATTACATATTCAGTTCAGTTTTTAACCCGAGTATGATCTTAAATACGTAGCGGATAAAATTGAAAGAAGAAAAAAGATTTTTTAAGTTTAGAGGGAAGAAAGGTATGTACGTCAGCAAAGAAATTCTCATCCCTTACATGTATAATACTTGGAATAAATAGAAAATCAATAAATTCAGGAACTCAAGTAGTGGTTCATAAAATTAAAAACATATTTTTCCTTAAAGAATAGGAACAACTTATTGACTAGAATACTTATTCAAACATCTGAAACAATAAAAATAAAAGTCACGTACAGTCCTCAAGTAAACATTTAACACTCCTCCTTACTTTACGAATTGCAAACTCTAATTCTCTGTTTTAAAGACTCAAACTTGCCAACCGGAAGTGGTTTTGTGATCAAGTCTATAAAGTTATCTTCTAACTTGCAGTAAACTAGAGTTACTTCTCCATTTTACTGCACCATCATCAAAAAATAGAATTTGATGTTAAAATGTTTAGTTTTCCTATGAAACACTGCATTGTTTGAGATTGCAATTGCTACAACAAATAGAATGTCTAGCCTTGTTGCAGAAAGATACATTAGGCATCTAATCAAACTTATATAGTAACCTTCATCAACTTTAGCAGCACTATCTTCCTTGCTTAGTTTTTCCTTTTGATTCATTAGTGTGCTCATTGCATTACACTCATCCATTTGAAATTTATTCAATATTTTCTTGACACACTTCTTTTAGCATATGAACACCTTATTTTTACTTTGCTTGATTTCCATTCCAATAAAGTAGGTTGTAAGACCAAGATTTGTCATTTTAAAACCTACATCATTTCTTGCTTAAACTCCTCAACCATCCTTGTATTATTTCCATTTACTAAGAGATCATCAACATAAAGGGACACTATGAGAAAGTTAATGCCCTTATGTTTCACATAAAGAGTGGACTCCGATAAGCTCTTTACAAAGCCAAGGCTCAACAAATGTTCATCTATCCTACTATACCAGGCTCTTAGAGCTTGTTTTAGGCCACAGAGAGCCTTTTTCAGTTGGTAGACTTTATCTTCTTCACCTTGCTTCACAAATCCCTCTGACTGCTTCACATATATTTCTTCCTATAATATACTATTTAAAAAGGCTTATTTGACATCTAATTGGAACATTTTTTCAGCCTTTCTGTGCTGCTATTACTATCAACAATCTGATTATATCTAATCTGGCAACAGGAGCAAAAGTGTAAGAATAAACAAGACCAAAATTTTGTGCATACCCTTTAACTATGAGCTTGGCCTTTGCATTAAGTTTTGTTCTGAACACCCATTTCGCTCCGATGACTTTTCTATCATTAGGTTAATCAAACAACTCGCAGGTTTTATTTTTCTAAATCATTGACATTTCTTCCTCCATTACTTTCTTCCATTTATGGTCTTTAAGTGCTTCTTCATGGCCAGTAGGTTCACATATTACCTCATTACATCTTTGATAAATGTCTAAAAGTAGCCTTATACCTCTGATTGGAGGATCATCTTCCATCTCATTCTTCCATTTGTCTGTTGTTTTCTCTTTAATAAAGTTTTTTTTATATTCTTCCAATTCCATTGCTCATCCTCGTTGAAGTGAACATCTCTAGTCATGGTCATTTTTCCAATTTATGGATGGTACACTTTGTAGGCTTCTAAAATCGAACTATAACCCATACAGATGTCTGGAATTGCTTTCTTGTCAAGTTTGTCGAGCTTAATCTGTGGAACATGAGCAAAACACACACAACCAAAAACCTTAAGAAAGCTTAGTGAAGGTTTATACCCAGACCAGGCCTCAAAGGGAGTTTTATCTTACAAAGCTTTCATTGGAAGTTGATTTTGCAGAAAACTATTATATTAGCTGCCTATGCCCAAAATTTTTTAGGCAACTCCTTCTCTTGCAACATATATCTGACCATCTCCATAACCGATCTGTTTCTCCTTTCGTTAACTTCATTTTGTTCTGGAGTGTAGGGAGTCGTGAGTTGATGTTCAATGTTAGCTTCTGTTAAGTCAAGAAGACTTCACTTCTATTAATTTTGATGACAATCAAATAATAATAATCTTATAAATGTATGAACTGTTTTAACACGTTTGTTAAGTGTGCAGAAAAATGAAAGTAACACTTAGTTATCCCAAACGATACATCAGCAACAGATAATACACGTCAACACCAGACGAAGCACAATATAAGATGAAACGTGATAACAGAAGAAGTATTATCCTAGACGATACAAAAGGAAGATATTCCAGAACGTCAGCCAGTTAGTTGGAGTTAGTTACAGGACTCAACTAATAACGGTTTTTAGAAGATTCAAGAAGCAGTTTCTCAAAGAAGACAATTGCTGACTTAGGCTATAAATACTAGTCCTAGTTGAAGACTAAATAATACTTTTACAAGAGAAAATTTTGATTGTACAATACTTAGAGAAATTCTGTATTCAAAGTGAAAAAGAAAGAGAGCAAATACATCTATAACATAAAGCTCAAAAAATATATTTCCTAGAGAGCAAATCTGTAACGTAAAGTTTAAAAAAAATCTTTTCTAGAGAGAGAAAGAAAGGCTAGAGCCTAGAGAGGCTAAGACAGCAGGTAAAGAATACTTTGTGAGAGAGACCTAAAAAGGCTCTAGAAGTGTAGAAAGAATACTTGTAAAATTGAGGAGTTTAGTGAAATCTCAAACAAACTCTTAGGACTGGACGTAGCCTAAGGTTTGGGGTGAACTGGTATAAAATCGCGGCGTCTATTCTCTAACCTGTATCTTTTAATTTTCTTGTTGTTAGACGAGTAGATAATATTACGTGCGATTGCATTACTTATCAACTTTAGTAAAGTGTTTTTGTGATCATTTGAATTTTGTAAAAAAAATTCAAGAAATCTCAAAAGATTAATATTTTCGAAAAGATTACAGAATTCAACCCCCCCTTCTTGTGTATTCGATATAATTTATGTTATTACTATATTAAGAAGTGATTTACTTCAGTTGGTAACAAAGTGGGGTTTCCAAGAAACACTGTTACAAAGTGATAACAAAGATCCATGGCTGAATTACATGTTTTTATAGCTGAAAGTGCCTCAGTCACAAGACCTCCTGCATTCAATGGTGAAGATTATCATTATTGGAAGAACAGGATGCGGCTCTTTATAGAATCCACACATATTGATCTTTAGAATATTATCGATAATGATCCATATATACCAACAGACGACGAGGGCAATATCATCTCTCGTGACGAATGGTCAGCTAATCAGAAAGCTCGATTTCAATTAAACTCAAAGGCTAAGTTCTTTCTAAGTTGTGTCCTAAGTATAAGTGAATATGATAAGGTTTATAGATGCATATCTGCAAAGGAAATGTGGGACATTAGTCATTGCACACGAAGGGACAAATCAAGTGAAAGAGTCCAAGATCAATATTCTTGTTTATCAGTATGAGCTGTTCAAAATGAAAGATGAGGAGACTATTGATTAGATGTTTGGACGATTTCAAACTATTGTTAACAGACTTAAAGCTCTTGGGAGAATCTACGATAATCAAGATCATGTCAGAAAGATTCTCAAAAGTTTTCCAAAAAGATGGAGACCTAAAGTTATAGTAATACAAGAGGCCAAGGATTTAAGTCAGCTAAAGTTAGATGAATTGCTCGGTTCAGCGAAGATACATGAAGTAGAGCTTGATGCGGAAGATAAACCTAAAAGAGATAATCGTATTAAAGGTTGGTCAGAAGAATCAAAAGAACTAGAAAAAAGAAGAAGCACATCTTCAAAAGCATTAAAGATTGAAGAAATCAAGAATGATGATGCCAGTGAATTTGATCAAGATTCAAGTGAAGATGATGATGAACTATCATTCATTTCATGAAAGATTAGAAAGATGTGGAGAAAGAAAGCAAAGGGAAATAAAGATTTTTCTTTTAAGAAAAATAGCAAAGACAAAGTCAAGAATGAGAAAAATTCTATCGTCTGCTATGAGTGCAACAAACCAAGACATTATAAGTCTGAATGTCTGTTGCTCAAAAGAAAATAGAAGAAAAGAAAAGAAAACAAAAAAAAGCATTATGGCAACTTGGGAAGATTTGGATTCATCCGAATCTGACTCCGATTTAGAAGCATCAGAACAAGCAAATATATACTTGGTAGCAGAAAAGAAATGCAACAATAAGGTAACTTCTAACTTTAATGATCTTCAAGAGACGTATTTATAATTGTTAGAAGATTCACATGCTATATTAAAACAATATAGGATTTTGAAAAGGAAATTTGTTGAAAGCTTGAAGAACACGGAAGTGTTAGAAAAAGAAATTGTCTGCCTTAAAAAATAAGTAGACGATATGAAAAAGAAAGTAAGTATAGATAGATCTAAAGAAATTAATCAACTGAAACAAAGGATTAATAGTCTTTCAGCAGATTTATCAACATTTACTGAAAGTACAAAAAGGATGAATGATATGATTGGGAAATATAGACATCCAAATGATAAGAGTGGTTTAGGGTTTACTAATAGTAATGTTCGTCATAATAAGAGTTTTGTTCCTAACAGAAAGAAAATGAAACAATATTCTTATTATTTGAGAAATAGAATAATTGTAAGTTAACCCCAAAGGACCTAAGAAAATATGGGTACCTAAGAAAGACATAATATATATTGCATATCTCCTTTCTTGGAAAAAGCAACCAGTACCAATGGTACTTGGATAGTAGATGATCACGACACATGACGGGAAGAAGTTGTATGATCCTAGACCTCCAAAATAAGCAAGGAGGATCATTAACCTTTGGAGAAAACCAGCAGGGCAAAATAGTTGGAATCGGCAAAGTTGGTAAAGATTCATTTGCGTCTATTGATAATGTTCTGCTAGTTGGTTTAAAGCATAATTTGATTAGTGTAAGTCAATTATGTGATTTTGGCTTTGAAGTATCCTTTAATCAAAATTTTTGTGTAGTCAAAAACAAGGACGGTTCCGTATTCTTTTTTGCCAAGAGACAAAACAATCTTTATAAGATTAACTTTGAAGATTTGAAAAGTAAAATATTTCAGGTTTTATATCAATAGATGAAGAAAAACTGATTTGGCATAAAAAGCTGGGTCATGTTAGTTTTAAACATATTTCAAAATTAATTAGACATGATTTGGTAAGAGGATTACCAAAAATAAGTTTTAACAAAGATTTCTTTTGTGAGAGTTGTCAAAAAGGA
>JANKOE010000001.1:19716020-19726035 GCA_026284465.1 Erythroxylum citrifolium | reverse complement strand
ACTTTGAATAAAACGCGCTAAAGGGGATTGCCTTTAGGGCACAATCAAACAGTACCGTCCTTGCATAAGTCGACTTATCCCATGTCCAAGTCGACTTATCGGTGCTGAATACGTGTAAGTCGACTTACACAATGTACAAGTCGACTTACACTTACAAGGATATGATAAACAACATCGCATGAGGAAAAATGCCATATAGGTTGAATAACCTACACAACATCATTTGTTAAGTGGCACAATAGTGCCACCAGTACTGCCATGATTAAAAAATGGCATCGTTTTTACATAGAGACTTAAGATTCTTTATGGATATTTAACAGTAAGGGAACAACCATTAAAAATTATAACCATAAGGGGGTTTTCAATACTTTTTTTAAAATGGGTACTTTAATAGTTTTTCAAATCATATAAGGGTCTTGTGAATTTAACTCTACTTTTTTGTAAAGAAAAGTTCCTAACAAGATTATCATATTTATTTGGAGAAAGAGTTCTAAATAGGTTATAGCAAATGAGTGACACAACAGACATCCTTTATACTAAAGGAACATATAAGTAGCTTATAGTTGAAACAAATGCTGTAGGAATTCAATCATGTAATAAATTAAAACTAAATAATATATTAAATCAGAGAAATTATTTGGTAAAAATAAGATAAGATAAATTTGCGAATAGTTTAAATATGACTTAATTAAGATAGAATCGTCAAAAAGAGTAATTAAAATGAATCAACCACATCGTAGGAAATATTATAATAAAAGAAAATATTTTCAGAAAAAATCAAAGAAGATTTTAAAAAGAAAAACTAAAGAAAAAGAAAATTCTAGAAAATATATAACAAGCTATTAGTCTGGAGCAAAGATCATTGTTAAAAAATTTAGACCTAGAAAAAAGACTAAATAATTTGATTTAGATAAAGATATGAAACATAAGATATTAGAAATATCGACGACTACTTCAAATGATATAGAAATATATTATAGTTCAAAAGATGAAAAAAATCATGATTTAGAATAATAAAAGAAACTATGAATATGAAATATGTTGAAATTGTGAAGAATGTGATCTAGGATTAAATGTTCTTACTTCTAAACAAATTTCATTTTTATAACTTATAGATAAGATAAATAATCTATATTTTTAAGGAAAGAATACTTAGATAAATTTCATAAATTAGAAAGTACTCTTATAACAAGGATGAATTTATAAAAAGAATTGATTGAACCACCAAGTTATAACATCATATGTATCTTAAATATAATTAAGAAATCCACGAAACCTCTGTCATAAATCACAATCTCTTAATTGAAAAAGAAATAAAATAAGTAAAATAATAAAATGGTCACTTAAAACAACGTGTCCAAAATTTAAAACTTGCAAATTGTTAACAAGAAGAAGATAAGGAATACATAGAAGAAGAGTGTAATAATTTAAATTTAGGATATAAAAAGTAAAAGGATAATTGAAGAAGACGAATTATAAATAATGCGTGAAGTTATCAATGAAGATAAGGTTTTGATTTCAAGAGTATTATTTGTAAATGTAATTCATTATTTATCCTTTACAAAATGGTATAATACAATCACTATATTTGCTAGCAAAGATAAAAAGTTTACACCAATAAATTTAATAGATTTAGGAAAAAATATGAATTGTATCATAATAGAAATTGTTCATTTAAATTAATTTAAAAGAATTCAAGATTTAAGAGCCCCTCGAATTTGTATCTATGAAAAGAACTCAACAAAATGCTCAAACCCACTAAACCAGGTAGGTGGGTGGTTAGGATGGATGAAAAGATTTTTCACTAGTGCAAACTATAACTACTAGTAAATTGTCATGAATCCAATTGTGAGGAATGGGCCAAATGAGGCAAGCCTGCGTAGAGGCACTCGTGCAAGGCATAATTCTCGAAGCTATAAATAAAGGCTTTGTGCGTCTACATCAGGGGTATTTTTTGAATTGAAGTTTGTTGAGGCTTTGGCTTATTCTCTCCCATCCCATATTCTCTTTATTTCTCTTCTCATCTAAATCCTCTATTCCCCTTTTCTTCTTCTTCTTCTTCTTCGTAAGTTCATCTTCAGTTTCCAGAATAGGTAAACAATGGAAGTACTTATAAATAAAATAGATGCATTATCCAACACTTTTTCATGATCAAGAATTTAAATAACACAAGGATATCCATTGTTTACCTTCTTTTTTTAATCATAAGTGAAACAATGACCATAACTTCTATGTTTGCTCTAAGATAAAATTTTAATCCATATAAGCACTTAAAGTTTTAAGAATAAATATATAAAATTTATAATATAGATAATTTTATGTAAATCAATTAGTATAAAAGATAAATCTAAAAGATAAAAATTTATAGAATAAAATACAAAATTTCAAAAAATACTTAGCAAAAAAATTTGTAAAAAGTTCCAAATGCTTTTTTAGATAGAAAGAAATGCATAACAGAATTGCCTTAAAATCCTAATTTAATAAAAGAAATGTTCTCGAAAGCAATTAAGATAAATGATGAGTTAAGAGAAAAGCGAAAAAAAATCAAAGAATTGATACATAAGAAATTAATTATGCTTAACATTTTATGTTATTACGATATAAAATTATAAAGAAGAATTCCAAATTGATAATAAATTATAAACCATTAAACAAGGTTCTTACATGTAAGCTATCCTATCCCAAATAAAAGAAATTTATTAGGAAGATTAAGCAAGATAACAATATTTTTTAAATTTGATATAACATTAGGATATTGGAAAATTAAAATTGTAATTGAAGAAAGATAAAAGACAACATTTAATATTCCATTTGGACATAATGAATGGATTGTAATACCTTTTGATCTTTAAATTTTCAATTTAAAAAATTATGGATATAATATTAAACTCTTTTAGTATTTTTTTTACTATTATTCATATTAATGATGTCTTAATTTATTAAAAGCATCTTAATCAACATTAAAAACATCTTAATACATTCAAAAATGAAATAATGTTAGTTTTACTAAGAAAGATGGAATTATTTAATATTAAGGATAGATTTCTAAAGTGTGCAATTGATCAACAAAATATATACTAATAGATAAGTCAATTAATATTACATAATTTTTTTAGATGGGTTCTCTTTAACTTGAATAGCCTTCCACTTACCTATCCTTCAACTAGTTACCCCCCAAGGATAGTTTAGAAACTTTGTCCACTCATAAGCTAAAAATCTTCCTTTAGTAGTTTCTATCCATATTCAACATAGTTTGTTACTTGTTCTGTACCTCTAGTAGATCTTCTTTGGTTTAACATTCAAACATTAGTCATAACTCCCTTAAAGAATTCCATCTTTTATGAACCAATGTCAACCTCTACTCCACTATCTCAATTTGCTTCTCCATCTCAACCAAGGAAAATAGCCCTCAGTAAGGATCTGCTTTCCACCATCTAACTAGAACAATCCTTAGTAGAACCCAACCCCTCATAACCTAGGTGGTCTTGGACTCAATTGGTTAGTAACTCCAAACATGATCCCAAAATTTTCTCCTCACCTATAAGTAGTATGGTGGAATAGTAGGTAATCTCTCCCCCTGTTGAAGTTCTAAAGGAAGGAGTTGATCATTGGCTCTCTACTTTAGAAGGTTTCTTTATAGAAAGTCTTGGGTAACATTACCTGTGGAAATCTTGGACAATGAAGATGATATATTCTTCTTCAAGTTCTCTAATAAGGAAATGGCTATGAAAGTTTTGAAGGTTAGCCTATACCATGTGCTAAATAAACATCTACTTTTACAAACTTGGAGACCTGGAACAGCCAATGAAGAAATCAAATCAACAATTATCTCAGCGTGGATGTGTGTGCATGGAATGCTATTAGAGTATTAGATTATTAACGAATTAACCCACATTCAAGTTACATAGGACTTTATATTTAGACTAGGCAACAACAAAAATCAAACACAACAATAATACTAGAGTCTATGTACTAGTGGATGCAATGAGGGAGTTGCTAGAGGAGATTCGTATAAAGAGGATTAATTATAACATAGAGCTAGAAGAAGACACAACTAAAGTAACTTATGTATAGAAGACCATAGCATAAATAAAAAGGGTATGGGAACCCATCGGTAAGGTATTCAAAATAGAGCTTCCAGGAATTAACTGGTGAGAGCAATCTAGAGGAACAAACTTCCTTTACTTTTTAACAAACTAATGCAGCATATGACTAAGTCAATTTAAAGTAAGGGTGTTTAGGTAGACAATGGGTAAGATTTCCAAAATTAAATGGAAAATTTGGAGGAACAAGTAAGCTAATATCTTGTTAACCAAAACTCTCAAGTAAGCACCCAAAACGAGGATGAAAATATACAGGAGGACTTTAAAACTCATAATAACAAAAGAAGGTCCAATACAGGAGGACTTTAAAACTCATGACAACAAAAGAAGGTCCAATAAGAAGAAGAGGTCATCCTCTTCAACTAATAGAGCATAAAGATAATCTCCTAGAATGTGAGGGATATGAATTTCCCCATAAAATTATCAGTGGTTAGAAGTTTTCATATGCGAAAATAAACTAAGTATTGTTTTTGCAATTTGGAGTCAAAGATCAGGAAGAAAAATTGCAACTTCCTCTAGCTTTTACCTAAAAAGTGGAGAATGATAGAAAATAAAACCAACCACCATTATGGTAAAATTTTACTTCTCTACAATGAAGAGGAAGTAGTGATATTAAATCCTCAAATTTATGATCAAATGATCTACACAAGGCAAGATTTAAGCAAGAGCACTATATTCCTAACATCTCCATGATTTATTATTTCAACAATAATTTCGAGATAATCATTTTATGAAATAAACTTAGGGAATTAGCAACTCCAATATATGACCCCTAGATGGCTATTAAGGATTTTAACTTAATGATGGATCCAAACCAAGCTGTGGGAAATAGTTGCACTACAAATTTTACTGAGGATCTAAAAGTTTTCGTAAGAGACATACAAATGTTTGATATTCTTTATAAAGTAACACACATAGAGCAACAAACATAAAGGTTACTAGTTTTTAAGAAAGAAGCTTGAAAAAAGTTCAGCCAATTTGAAACGGTTTTAGAAATTCCTAGACTATATTTTATTTTTTCTTAATTCTCTAACTTCTGATCATTTGCCTTACATTATTTAAGGGAAATTATTCAGGCACGAAAGTATTATGATACATTAGAAAGCTGTAAAATATTAAGGAGGAATTGAAGAACCTGAGAGAAATGGAAATACCCACCAACATCTAAGTTGCTCCAAACAAAGAATAATTTAAGCATAATCAAACTTGTATCAAAATCCTACTAATGAGAGGTTGCAGGATATCAGAAAACAAGCCCTTATTAATTATACCCAAGCACTGGATTTTGAAAATTCTATCATGAAGTAGAGATCTAGGGGCTTATGGTTATCAGAGGGAGACAAGAACTCATGCTTCTTTCATAGGAAAGTATCCTCAATGAAAACCTCTAATAGAATCACAAGTCTTAAAAAAGGAAATTCAATTATCAATAAATAAGAAAGGCTCCAAAAAGAGGCAGTTGAATTTTTTCAACACCCTAGGAACACCATCTAATGCCATATTCAACGCTTCTACTCAAGGAAATAATCTAGGATCAACTTTTTAGTGAGGAAATGAACCTTTTTACAAACTAGTAATCAGAACAGAAATTGTACATTGTCTAATGATCTTAAATCATTAAAAAGTGCTTAGGTATGAAGGAAGGATTTTTTTTAAAAGTCATATAATTAAATTGGTGAGACTACTATAGAGGCTATTGAGGAATTTTTCATAGGGAGGAAACTATTGAAGGAGCTCAATAGAATATTTATCACTATAATTCCTAAGGGGAAAGAACAGAGTTCAATACTGCACTATATACCTTCAACATGCTAAAATTCTATCTACAAGATCATCTCAAAGATATTAGCTGAAAGAATGAAACAAATCATGCCCAATTATATTGGTTATCAGTAGAGAGCTTTCATCCTAAGGAGACAAGTCAGTGATAATATCCATTTTGTTTGGAACTTTTGGAGCATTACACTAGGAAAAAATTCACAAAAACTTCTTTTTTAAGTTGGATTCCTAAAAATCCTATGATACAATGGATTGGGACTTGATTACTTATTGATTGAGAGCCCAAAACTATATGTACAATGGATTTGAACGACGTGTTAATAAGTTCTCTTTCAATATTGTGGTTAATGGTGAACCCTCAATAATGGTTAAAAGATATAAAGGTCTTAGGTTAGGAGAGTCAATCTCTACTTACCTATTTGCTATAGGCATGGAAATACTTAATAGATTACTTATGAGAATTGTGGAAAAAAACTAAGTCTTGTAAATTCCACACTAAATGAAAGAAGGAGAGGGTCTTAAGCTTAAGTTTTATGGATGACTTATTTATATTCTGAAGGGCTAAACCAAATTCTATCTCAACTCTTATAATAGCTCTAAAGATGTTTAATGGAATGTCATAGAGATCAACTATGATAAATGTGATCTTTATCTTTCCTCTAGTGCATGCTCTTAGGCTTTATGGCTATTCATAATAACAAGCTTCAAAGTTTAGCATCTATCACTAATATACCTAGTTATTCATATAAATTTTAAGAAACCATCAATTTTAGAATACAAACCAATTTGAGATGCAAAAATAGGGACAAAGTACTCAGTTAGACTTCTAAATTCTTTTCACTGGCAGGAAGAGCCCAACTTGTCTCGCTAGTATTTAATTCTCTAAGTGTTTATTAGGCTCACATTTTCTTTTGAACACTATTATTAAACAGATTAAGAAAATTTTCAGAAGATTTCTCTTGTATATTGAGTTGAAGGGGGAAATAAGGCTATAATTAATTGGAAAGAAGTTAGCTTCACTAAAAGCTAAGGAAGATTAGGATTTATACCTCTAAAGGTGATCAACAAGATAATGTTGGCAAAAAAGACATGGAGATTATTAAAAGATGGGAATTCCCTATGGGTTATGTGGATGCATAGACAACAAGAATAACAACAAACAACCGCAAACCAGTAAAAGTCTCGTTAAACTACAAGATCTGGGAAGGTCCTATAAAGAGGTTATTTCCTATAGACCTACATAACGAAGAAAAAAATACGCATATACATATTAAAATATTAAAATAAAAAATAAAAATAAAACTAAGTGATAATAATAAGAATAAAATACAAATAAATAAATTTGTATAAATAAAAATATAAAAATAAGTAATACAAAAAATAGAAAACAAGGTAAAGACTCAAAATAAAAGATAAACAATCAAATAAACACAAAAACAGGAAAATAAATACACAAATAGAAAAGAAGACTGGTTAATAAATAAATTCAACAAGTCATTACAATAAAATATTAAGGCTAAGTAAGGAAGTATTTAATAAATAAATTTGTATAAATAAAAATATAAACATAAGAAATAAAATAAATACTACAACAAACATGTAATATGGTAAAGAATCAAAATAAAAGATAAAACAAGTAAATAAATATACATATAGGAAAGAAGACAGGTTAATAAACAAATCCAACAAGCCATTACAAGAAAATATATAGGCTAAGTGGGGAAGTATTTATGCTAACTAACTTAAAAGAACATACTGCATATTAGATATTTAGGCTAAATGCAAGACATAAAGTTTAAAGAAAACTTTTGAAAAGGCTTATGAGAATGAGAAGGACTTCTCTACTCTAAACCTTTTATTCATATCCCACTACACTACAATCTTCTATTATGGATCTTGTCCCCATATAAGTTCCAACAAAGTCATATCATTCTTAATCATCTTCCCTCAGTTCTTTTTAGACCTTCCTTTTTTCCTCCTACAATCTCTAAGTACAATCTTCTTGTATCTTCTCATTGGAGCATTAGGGTATCTCCTTTTAATATGTTTAAGTTACCTAGGCCTTGGCTCTCTTAATTTACCATTAATATTGGTCACCTTTAATTTGTCTCTTATCATTACATTTCTAACCTTATCTCTTCCAAATCTCCGCCACCATTAGTTTATAACTATGCATTTGTTTAATGGGCTAAGACTCCACCTTGTAAAGCATAGCCGACTTAATCGTTAAATAATAGAATTTACCTTTAGGCTTGAGTGTAAAAAGGAAATACTTTTGGAGCTTCCACTATTAAAAAGTGCATCAGCAATAATTTTCAACATCCACAAGCTCAAAGGGAAGATCAAAAAGGGTACTATTTATAAAATAGGAGATAGTTTGAAGACTTCTTTCTAGAGGGATAGGTGGACTCCCTACAGGGAACTTAATAATCTTCTTGAATTAGAGGCCCTTAAGAACATTTATGAGCAAGAGACCATAGTTTTCTAGATGCTTTCCAATAAAGACGCAATGGAAAGGTTGCTTCCAAATTTAGGAATTTCATAATTAATAAAGAATTATGCTCCAAATCCTACTAAAGAAGATACAATGATGTGGAGTGGCACTATATCTGGGAAATTAACAATAATTTTATCCAAAAAAAAAATCAAGCACGGAGAACTAGAGATAGGATGGTGTGTCTGGAAAAATTATATACTTCCACGTGTAGAACACACACTATGGATAGCAATGAAAGAGACTTCCTACAGTAGACAAACTTTCAAAATTTCTGGCAATTCTGAATAGATGCTTCCTTTGCTAGAAAGACATGGATAAAATAAATCATGTATTTTTCAACTACCCATATGTGAAGAAATAATGACATTTTATCTTGTAAAGATATAGAATATGAGATCCACAGAAAAATGGAGGGACAAAATTGCATGGAGCATCAACCGAAACTATGGAACAAGAGAAAACAAAATAGTATTTCAAATTGCGTTCTAGTATTTGATATTGAAGATATGGGAGCAGCAAAACAATCAGATCCTCGAAAGCTAGGTAGTTTCAACAACAATCTTCTCGAAGATATTAGGGCACATTTAAGCGTTTATAGAGACAGACTCTCCCATTATCCTCAAATGAAACATAGATGGCGTATCCTCTAACCTACTTGTCTTCCAGATTATAATCTTATGTTAAAAATGTAACCTCAAGTTATAATCTTAAGATGTAGTTCATAAATAGTAAGCCTCTGTGTTTCAGTTTATAAATCTTAAAGTTGTAACATTTTGATGGCCGAGGGATTTAATTATTTTATTTTTATAACAATTTTAAATGAGATTAGAGATTAAAAAAAATTACAAAAGTTTTTAGGAAATTTAAATTATGTTACAAACAATCTCACTAAAGATGCTAAACCATTATTTAATGAATTAAGAGCTAAAACTTGTCATCAAATCCAAAAAGAAGAGGATAGAGTATTCCCCCATATATTTCACAAGCCAGCTTAATAAATCAATGAAAGTGGTCCACCAAATATATCACCTTTTAGAGGCGATGCTAGGTCATCTTCTATATATATTTCTAGCCTTTTGTTACCTGCCTTCCATGGTACCTAATTAGTAATTATCACTACAAAAAAATTAGTTTCAGCAACTATTAATGGTTGCTGAAAGTAAGAAAATAGTCGAAAATAGTCGTTAAAAGTTATAGCGACCAAAATCGGGTTGATCACAGGTGGTCACTATAGGGTTGTTACTAAAAGTGCTCAGTGACGAGTTATTACGTTGGTTGTTAAAAATGCATTATTAACAACCATTTAAAATTGGTCACTAAAGATAGGATTATTAGCGACCAAATTTATACTTGCTAATCTAAAATTTCATAGTAACTGTAATGTTACAATGGTTGCTATAGTTATGCATACTGCGACCAAATTATTTTCTGAAAAATAATCTTATAACAACCAAGTCAATGGTTACTATAGCTATTCATACAGTGACCAAATTATTTTTGTTAGTAAAAAATAATCTTATAGCAATCAAGTCAATGGTTACTATAGCTATTCATACTGTGACCAAATTATTTTTGTTGGTAAAAAATAATCTTATAGCAACCAAGTCATTGGTTGCAATTATTTTTATCTGGTTGC
>JANKOE010000001.1:19686983-19699112 GCA_026284465.1 Erythroxylum citrifolium | reverse complement strand
CAGTGTCTATCTTCTAACCTTTCACTTTAATTTCTCTTGTTCTTAAACAAGTATATAGAAGTTATTTGCGATTTAACAACGTAGCTATTTTTGTATAACATTTTTGGTATTCATTTAATAGTTTGAAAAAAGGTCTTTTTAAGAAATATCAAAGGTTTTTGTATTCACGAAAAGAATAAACAATTTAACCCCCCTTCTTGTGCATTTTGTATATTGTAAGTGAATTCTATATTGACAAGTGATTTACTTCAATTATGAGCTCATCATAGTTTCACTAGTAGATTATGCTTTTCTCGTATAATTGATCTTATAAGTTAATTGATTTGACAACCATGCATAAGATAAAATAATGTTTTCAAGCAATATGTAATAAATATTTAGCTAAGCAATTTGATATAGGATATAAATCTATATCCCTAATATTGGAGAGTTAGCACCAGACTCAATCCAATTTATTTTGGTGAAGATAGGTGTGGAAGTCAAAAACAGCTTAAAGCATAACTACCAAACAATCCTACTAAGTAGCTATTAGATAAAATGGCATGGAAATTTAGGATGGGCAAAAGACAAGTGAGGATACAAGGGGACTCCACTGAGTTGCACTTTAAGGGTAAGGTTAGGGAGCCCATATAAGTAACTATGTAATTGAGGTGGAAACGCTTAAGAATTCCCAATCAGTAACTCCTGTGACCCACTTTTCCTTACCTCATATAAAATTGAAGTTGTGATTGAATCTTTACTAAAATGATCATCACCATTCTATCTATCTACACAAGAATTTGGAATCCTTAATGTTTCAGTTTCTTGAAACTCATTTTTGGTGCAATTCTATATTGATTTGTAAGTAATAATCAATATATAAGCCACTGCATCATAGGGAGGAGTGTCTAACCTCATGGTAAGAATGTATTGTTATTTGTCTTCTATATAGAATGGTAAATTTGATTTGAAACATCATCGCATGTTTTGGAAAGATTTAATGACAATTATATGAAGGTAATTGGAAGTTAAGTTCTTGTTTTGCGGTGACCAACACTTGCAAACACTTAAGTTAAGTTCTTATTTGGTAACTAGTAATAATGAGGTGATAATGATAATAAAACCTTTATTCCATAACTTTTACTTGTTTGGATATTGGGAATTGATAGAATTTGGAATGACAAAACTTGAATGAATTTTAAACAATCTTAGACTTTTATTCCTAACAGGAAGAATAAGAGAAAAGTACATTATATAAAAAAAAAGAATAAGAGAAAAGTAGTGAGTGAGATATTATTAGAATATGATCAAAATGTGAGATATTAGTAGAATATTATCAATATATTATCAATATATTGATTCTGATCAAAATATTATTATCAAAGATCACATATTATGATTTTAATATTTAATTTCTTTAACAATTATTTAATATTGTTTCATTGATACTATATCAAGTAAAGCAAAATTTTTGTAGTTCATTAATTTTGTTCTTATCATAAAAAGTATTTATAATTATTTAAAATAATAATTTTATAAATCATTAAAAATATAAATTTGATTAATTATTTATAAAATACAAACTATTGAGTAATTATTTACAAAATAAATCATATAATAATTAAATATGAGTAAAATTTTCTATTATCATTCCTAATATTCAATGTTAAATACTAGTAGTAGTATAACTACTAAATTGTTTAATCTCATTCTTCGTGATTATACACCAAACACACATAATCATCAATTCTATTTTATTACTTTTTATTCTCATCCTTATTTTTTATTCAAATTCTTTCATTAGTAATTATCAAACTAGACGCTAAGGAATATATTTTTTTTGTAAAAGAAAAACAAAAAGTGGATTTAAAGTAATGGTGATGGGAAAATGAAAATGAAAATTGGCTATTAGGTGTTGTGATAGTTTACATATAAATGATTTTAGTAAAAGCTATGATTTTAAAACCGACCAGACTGGTCAGTTCGACCAAATTAAGATCAAATCGGCCTGATTTTTAGTTTAATTTGTATTTTTAACCGTTACGAATGGAGAATTGGTATCATGAAGAACAATAAATTCTCATTGTTCTTCCTCGCGATGGCTCACCAGCAGGCACAAGTAGTCTTCCTCCTTAAACTTGAGCAAGATTTCTCTAACTAGTCACTTTTGGATCTCCTTTATGAAGTGGGTGGAGAACCAGTGATCCCTATATCAATCTAGTATACAAAGATCAATGGAAAATTAGAGACATGAAACCAAACAGGGAAACAAAGCATTGGAACAACTGGGTAGTATACAAGAAATAATCATAAAAAAGTTATATACTGGTTCTGCCAGATTGTGCGGGGGCTGGATGCTATCGCCTGGATCCATAACTCTGACAGAGCTTGCTGCCGAACACCTGCAAAAGCAAACAAGGCACGCCGGGGGTTGTTTCCCGGGAGGCCCATCCGACGCTCAAGTCAATATTTTTTGTAGGGTTTCGGCCGCTATAAAACAGAGAAGAATATGGTTGTATCGTTGTACCTGAATCTCGGTTGAATCATACCTTATATACCGGTGATTGTTGTTAGGTTTAGGTCTTTACGTGAGTTGTAGCGTTTGCATGAGAATCTAACACCTGCTGGGCCGAACGGGCCGTGATCATTGGGCCGTCAATATCCGAACTGGAGCTGGGCCGGGTAGGGCCGGTCCAGTCGACCCGACCATATGGTATAAGTGGAAGTAGAATAACTCGAAGCAAATGCTAAAAGAGCTGAAAATTTTGGTATAGAAGATAAAATAATATTCGGAGAAAAGTATCAAGACGATGTAGTCATGGCTAGCATACCTTTAAGCCTCTAAGTAATTATGGTTTATGTATGCTCTTACCACTAGTGATAGGGATCTAAGTACCGTTTAAGGGACTATGGTAAGTTAAGATAAAGATAGATAGATGGGTGTTATAGTAAAGGATATGAGGTTTTACAAGATCAAGGAATTGAGTGTGTATCGAAAGATCTTATTAGAAAAGATTCACAATTTGAAAAATATAGCTTACATATTGACATGTTTAGTTACCGTGGAAAAATTTAAACATTACTTAAACTTAATTAATGTCCCAACATGTTAAACATAGATATAACATAATCTATATAGAGTATATTCACCAAAGTGAAGATTATTTTGTATGGCTTATATAAATAGCTTAAATCTTATAGGCACTTTTGGAGTGTGTCAGTTGAACATGGTATATTTATCAAGTTGAAAATTATTGTATATGGCTTATATAGATAAGTGTAATCATAAAGTATTTGTCTATATCTTGGAATGTGTGTTCTTCTATGGAATATAGAGTTGAAAACATAGGATAGAAAATAGATGTATTAATGTGGCAAAGACTTTAATGAAAAAAAGATAGTTTAAGATATAGATAAGTGAGAAACTGTGTCCATATATAGTAGATATAATGAATTACACAGTTTGAGACATGAGTGTGTTAGAATCCATATCTATATTCTAAAAAGAAATAGTGAGATACACCTGCAATACGATTGTGTTTAAACTTAATTAATTAATTCTTTAAGAGTCTAAACTTAGAATCCTAAACTTACCAAATTCAACTTAAGCATAGTTCTAAATTTGTCAACATTTTTAAGTTATCAAATCTATACCCATGACTCTTGAAGAATTATATGACTTGTTAGAATTATGTTTAAGTTGAATTTGGTAAGAGACAAGTTATATTAAATTATAGGGTTAATTATAAAAAGCCCAAACTTTCTTCAAATTTTCAATTATAGCTCGAACTTTAAAAAGCAATAGTAAAATGCCCAAATTTTCAATTTTTTCAATTCTAGGCTAAACTTTAAAAAGTAACAATAAAATGCACAAACTTTCAATTTTTTTCAATTCTAGCCCGACGTTATACATTGTTCTCTCGATACCCCCAGTCCTTTATTTTTCTGTTTGTTCTTCTGACGCCCCAAACTATTCCGACATTACAGCATATTACACCAGCAAACTCTTTGCTTTTAGTTCATTATCTTGATACCTTTAGTGTGAAGATATTAGGGCTAAATAATCTGAAAATCAAAGGGTGAGGGTGTCGAGAGAATAAATTGGAAACAAAGAAAAAAACGAAATCACATCGTAAAGTCATAAGGGCTATTTAATCTGATTTAAATCATTTTTAAACAACGATATTGTTTTAATTATGTGATTAAACAACATCTTTTCATTAATCTTCATTTGTTGTGTTAATTTTAGCTGACATATATTAATGGTTAAGATTTTTAAAATAAGTGACAAGTCATGTTAGCAAACTTAACGAAAACACTAACGTCGGCTAGAATTAAAAAAATTAAAAGTTTAAGCAATTTATTGTCACTTTTTAAAGTTCAGGTTAGAATTGAAAAATTTGAAAGTTTGGATATTTTATTGCTACTTTTTAAAGTTTGAGTTATCATTGAAAATTTGATAAAAAGTTTGCGATTTTTTTGGATAATTAGCCCTAAATTATATCAATTAAAGTTTACAATTAACTATACTTGTGTAAACTAACTATATATATAATATATAATATGTTATCTTTAAGAGAGTGGTCGATCAATATAGTCTTTTTATTCTATTCTTGTTGCATATATGGTAATGAAACATTAAACAATGCAAAATAATAATTTGATCTTATAAAACTTTAATATATGCTAGATAGAATGATATACCAAAAAAAAAAAACAGGTGATATTTTGACCACGCAACACTCTACAGGACTTTCGAACTATGATGATTCATTAGTTTGGTGCTACAGTACATATAGAACCTCTTTATATTCGGAAAGGTTCAAGTAAATGTTGGCTTAAAGAAAATTGGGTTGAAATCATGATTTTTGAAACCCGGACCGGACCGGCCAGTTTGACTGGTTGGATTAGTGATTGGTCGGCTATTCGGTCCGGATGATCCCTAAAAATCAGTCCCTAATTGAACCGGTGAGAACCGGTCAATTGACTGGTCGAACTGGGATTGGTCACTAGTTCAATAAATTTTTTATTTGTTATTTTTTAATATTTTTATATTATTTGATATATTTTCTATTTTTTAATATTATTAATACTATATATAATTAAATATAATTATTGTGTAATTATGACGTCATATCGATTTGACCGGTAGTCTAATCGGTCTAACTGGTGACCAATAAAACTTTCGGTTCGACGTTTGGTCCGAATTTCAAAACCTCGGTTGAAATGATCACGAGATAGATGATTTATGTGAGGAAGAGCTTTCTATGATTCAACTTTCAATGAAGGAATGAAATAACAGTCGACTACTTTAGGAGCATAGTTTTTTTTTTTTTTTTTAAGGTAGGAGCATAGTTAAATTGGTGTTAGGTAAGGGAAAATAATGCCCCTGACAAGTTTCTAAAGACTAATTAGGTCTTCTTTGATCATATTATATAGCTAGATTGATGTATACAATTACTTATTTGTACACGGCGGAAAGATAACTTTTTCCACGTGAATTTGTCCATTTTTTTTCTTGAATGTCTTTGTTTTCGATTTATCCATCCCAACATTCCCTTTGAAGATATGCTAAATGCAAATTTTCAATGGGATCTTGTATGCATTTAATTCAAGCTCTTGAATTAAAATGAATACTTTTATGGGATTTTGTTTCACAGTCAATTATTAAAAGATAGGCAATTTTTAAAAAAGAATCAACAATTTTTTAACATAATAAAAATATGAAATTAAACTCATAAGCTACTAATTAAACATTGAATACTTTAACTGTGTTGCTAATGTTGGACATGCTTAGAGTTTATGAATGACTTCATTTGGAAGTATACTTTCTTTTCTCATCATGCAAGTTAGAAACATTTGGTTATGATCTCTAATTAGATTGTGTTTGGTATAATTAGTGTGATTATTCACCCAAAAAAGTTTTAAAGCTGTTCACATGCTTCCAACATAAATCTCGTCTTTTAATTCCAAAGACCAAGATGTCAATTGAAAATATAAAACAAAGCCACCAATTCAACTTTATGGTGCTATCATTTGGACCAAAAGACAACTCTAGCTATCTTTTTCTTTGCTTTAATGGGATGGCCTCGTTTATATAAATATGGACGATTGCTCCATTCTTCTATATGTCATTATAATGGAAACACTCCAAAATTTATAGCCAAGGATAACAATATTAGATATAGACTTAAAGTAACTTATGATTCAAACTCCACTAATGCAATGGAATTTGACCTCTGTTGACAACTTGAGCATTTGGATTCTAGAGGGTACCAAAGTTTGCAACTCAAGCAGGCAGGCAGGAGATATCAATTTTCAGGCACCGAGTGATTGAGATATATGTAAATCACATGAGTGATTGAGATTACATGGTTCATAGACAAAATATCACCTCAAGGTTTTAATGTCATTTTCATCTAGACTTTTGTGTATATTTGAAAAATTTTCCATATGGCCCATCACAGTCATATAGGGTACCTTTTTATTTTCCTTGTTCAAACTATTAGTAGCATAAATTGTCAAGGACAAAACTAAAGGAAACTCTTGAGGTAAGAATTACTTTTCCTTAAAAAAATCCAACTTACCTTGAATAAGAGCATCAACTCTTACGACCATTGCATAAATGCAAAGCCCCTTCCGATCGAAGGAGTTGGAGAAAGCTGGTTGTAAGTCAACTGAGTTTAATGCATTCGATATAAAATAGTCAAAATGAAAGATCAATAAATGCAATGTATTGTATTGGGCCCTTCTCCTTATATATCTTGCAACTCTTTCAGGAGACAATTTCTCAATTATTTTTCATTTATCTTCTAAAAAAATCCAAGGAAAACAAATAATTCAACTATGGATGGCAGGAGACCCAATTTGAACCCTATGTTCTTCTGGGTGGCCTATAAAAAATAAATACAAAATCTGAAAAGATCTAATAACATACGATGTTATTCTTAACTAATATAGGAATTGTTTAAAAGATGGCTTCTTTATATATACACTAATTTTTTTTGGTCTTAGACTATGAGCAAATTTAATGACTGATTCCCTCACTGATTTGTAAGCACCTCACATAATAGAACGGCTGGTACTACTAGTAGGTCCCTAACTCCCTAGTTCCGATGTATATAACCAATAACTCTAATTCTTTTCTACCCAATAATTTCATGGTCGGCACTTATGGGTCCCACACAACCAAATGATTGAGAATCACTAGCCCATATCAAATCACATTCAAAGGCCCCTCCTTAGATATAAATCATACAGACAAGGGAAACAGTTCGACGGACTTGATGCCAAAGCTCGTGTGTACGAAATGAACATGAAATACAGGCGAGAACGCCCCTGCTTATGATAGAACGGACATTTGAGTCGATTGCCACTTTTCCAAAGACTCCACAGCTACATGCGGCATTTTATTACAGGCATGTCCATGCAAGCTTTATAACTTAGCGTAATGTCATCAATATCATATTGCTAATGTCATCAATATCATATTGCTACCAATATTAGATTTAATTTTGATACGTATTGGTATTGATAAATATCGAATAATTTTTTAAATTTATAAAATAGTTTTTAACCTTTTTAAAATTGTAAAATAATCTCTTAATATTTATAATTTTATATCATCTCTAAAAATTATAATAATAATGTCAAAAAAATTATAATAATAAAAATTCTAAATAACAAAAACCTATTTATTTATATTAATATTACCTTTCACATATTTGACACATAAATAATCACCACAATTAATATAAAAAGATTATACAACTATAAAATTAAGATAAATATAAAATATTTAAAATGTTACAATTTTTTCATATAATAAAAAAGATTACATTAAAATATCAGATAAAAGGAATAATAATATTCATAACTCTTTAAGTATTATAATTTAATACAAGAGTTCGCGCCGAATAAACAACCAGCTAGAAGTGAAACTTGAAATAAAAACATTTACAGTTATATTTGTATTGCATATATAGAATTTAACATATACATCAAATATAAGTAAAATTAAAAGAAGATAAGAAATGAAAACCTCTCATTCAATCGAATATCTACTCCGATCGCATTGACTTTAATTCTCATTTAGTACAAAATCTTTATCATTGAAAAGGGTCTCATTATGTAACACCCAAATACCCCCTGGGAGGATATGTGGATGCCACCCAAGACAGTACAATCCACATTATGACTATCATTCAAATTCATTACATTAAATGGTATGTCAATACTTTCATATCCAATATTATCTTCCAAGTTACTCTCATATATCAAATATGGTTCTTTAGAAACCCAATTTGTCGATATGGTCAATGTAAATTGGATATATATAACTACTTTTTCTATTAAAAGTTCTAGTGAACAAATAAAATAAATTATTAAGAAACTACAAAATATTATATTCAACTTAACAATGATAATAACATACATTTCTGAAACTTTAAGTTGTATTAAATAAAGACTAAGTCATTCAATATTTTGTATTCCAATCTATTCCTTTCTTTGGAACGAATGCATTTAAATGTACTATAATTTCTTTCACACACTTTTGCACTCACACATTGGCTCACATTTTTAATTGCAAATATTTGTTATTCTGAAACACTATTTCCGAATTGGTCCCACCAAGCAACTGTAAGATAACAAAAGCAATATTATAAACACAATAAAATGATGATTAATTTTCAACAAGTAACAAAGGTAAAAAAATATATATTTTATTGTTACTTGTTATTTATATATATATATATATAGCTCGATTAAGCTTGTCTTTTTGGTAAATAGCAATGAGCACTCTAAAATTACTGAAAGCATCCTTATAAACTTTTATTTGTGAGTTTTGAAGATCTTGCATCATCTTATCGACAACATTGTTGTAATAGTTAATAGCATTCTCCTATTAACTTCAACTTTCTTTGTAAAATTTGGTCTAAAATGGATATTAAGATTCAAAAATACCCCATATATAAATAATGGTTAGCAAAATTGTCATTCTCATAATCTCATCTCTTATTGATGATTGTAAGACAAGGTGTGCACAAAGAAGACCTATTTTTCAGGTTGGCCTTAATTGTTTCTTTCGTCATCTCATAACATCATAAAATAACTCATTTTTGTCTTTTCATGACTATTAACTAGACGAAGTATTCTTACCAAAAGCTCACAAACTGGAATTATAAATTGACATTGGGACCAAAATTCATGATCTTCAAGTGTAATTTTAAAAATTTTAACTCCAACATCAGACTTGACATACAGTGGTGTGACCCACTTATCACTTGTAAACATTATCCTCAATTCCTTCATCAGAACAAAAATTAGTCGTAAACCTTATTACAATAGGACAACACAAATTTCCACCATTGGTGAAAATCTTTCCTCGTCAAATTTAGAACCCATGCACAATAACAGACAAACTTGGTCATTTTCTTTGCTTTCTACACAATCTCATCAATGATAGGAAAATATATATATCTTATATATTTTCTAACATCATGTCAATATAATGTATAATACAAGGAGTCCAATAAGAAGAATTACACTTACTTTACAATCTTTGCTTTCTAAACAAAATAATTGTCAGTAATAAATTGAACAATGTTTTCTAGCTCATCTTCATTTATAACTTCATCAAATATTTGAAATAAAGTATCAACATTTCTAATAAGGCCATAAGAATTAATAGACTTTAAAAACATTTTTCCCTTTAGTATAATTAACTAAAACATTGATAATGAGTTCATATCTTCTATTTGTCCAACCATCACACATAGTTGAACATCCATAAGTTTGGTAGTTCATTTTTCTTTCATCCAAATAACTCTTTATTTCATAAACAAAGTTGCTCAAAAGGTCACCGCTGTAGTCATTAATTGAAGGAGCCTTATATCTTGAACTGTAGGAAGCAATAATGTCCACCATAGATTGGTAATAACAAGATTGGGTGGCAGTGAATATACACCTAAATCATACTATCATCTAGTCATTGTCATATCTACATTCTGAGTCGCTTCTTTAGATTATAAGATACTACGGATTGAAGGCTTAGCTCTAAGAGTTGTTTATGGTGAAAAAAATTAGACACATATCTTCTACTTTTCCTCACTTCAGGTGCAACATTCCCTTCTTATTGGGTAGGAATACCATCACCTTTAACATCCCCAATAGCATCCTAACTACTAAAAAAAGAACTTCCATAACCAATTTTATAGTGTAAACTTTGTCTTATATCCTTTTGATGCTGATACTCTTCAAATAAAGTTTTCATTTGTCATTTTACGTCATAGCTCACTTTTTTACAAAACTTTACTTCACTTTTGATCTCAGATAAATGCTTCTTTAATCTGGTGGTTCCCCTCTTCAAATGCTTGTTGCAATATACACAAATGGTATGGTTCTTAATTTCATGAAACAATCTAGTACAAGCCTAAGCTAGATCATCAAATCTTCTTAAAACAAGAATTACTAAGAGTACTTGATCACCTCTCCATTTATCTAAAATAAATAAATAGAAACATGTGTCAAATGAAATTAAAAAGTTCATATTCAAAAATACAATTTTTGTATATAATATCATTACATAACTTAAAAATTCAATATTCAATTATAAGCATATCTTGATTCCAAATAAACTCTATCTTACATCTTTCTTTATGATAACACATATTGCAAAAATCACCTTTCTTTATGATAACTCATATCAGAAAAATGATTTAAACACTTTCAATTTCACATTATGATGAGTAATGAGTATTCTCTCATAAATTCATATATTATTTTCTACAGGGCATTTAACTATCCATAAGATAAAGTGATGAATGCATATTTTATACCCATAAGATATGATTAATATTTGTATTATTAGTTCCTAATGACAATAATGAACAATATAAAATGCAAACATTTATTTTTTTAACTTAATTAAATATATTAAATGATTTATATCAAATCTTATATTTAAATGATTAATCAAATATTAAATACTTTTATATACAAATATTAACTAGTAAATTATATGTTTCATATAAATTAATTAACAAATTAACAATTAGGTAAGTTAATTTTGATGTCTTTTTTATGATTATTAAAATAACAACTAATATAACATGTTGTTGAATAATTCACAAGTCACGATACCTAAATGTTCTTCTGTAATCCATACACAATATTATTTTGATTTAATTTCTTCATGAATTCACAGTGCCTAAATGTTATTGAACTATACACCAACAATAAATTCCAACTTCCAAGCCAAAATTGCCAAATGCATGTTTTACACACCATTGACAATAAACATGACACAACCAAAACATAATACAAATTGCAAGCTTGAGTAGAAACAAACAACTTAGAACATACAAAAAAACTAGACAAATTATAACCAAGTTAATAAGTAATACAAGTTGGGTCAGGTCACAGGTTAGGTGTGGGTGTGGGTCAATCAAATGCAGATTTGGCTTCTGAAATTTTGATTCTAGAGTACTACACTCCAAACCTATTTATGCATTAAGGATTGGTTGACTAGAAGCACAGATGGTGCATGGAGAGCAACAAACAACAACAATATATGGACAGCAGCAGCCAATGACAGTGGAGAGTAGTAAGTGGTGGACTAGAGAGCAAACTAGCATAGAAGCGGTAGAGGAGGAAACGATGGTGGAGGAAGTAGCGACAATGAGTGGTGGAGAAAGCAACGACAACTGGCAAGGAAAGGCGTGTTGTTTTATGCCTTACAACCAATCGATTTGGTTATAGTTTAGTCACAAATTATTTAAAGGCATTCTTTATCTTATACATGTTTAGATGTATATGATAAAGTCTATGGAATAATTGTACATTACAAATTAAATTATAATGAGATTATAATTATGAGATTCATATTGCATTTATGTATTATTCCTAAATATTCCTAGTCATTGTTTTATTAAGATTGGGCATTAATATAACGTAAAAAGATTACCATATGTTTTATTTTTTCTTATGAAGGAAGTAGTCGATCTCATAAGCTAAAGTATAAAGATACTTAAACAAACGTGTGGGTGCTTGCTAGAGAACAAGTTCACTGAATAGACCCGATATGAGAAATCCATTTGGAACATTACTTGTATGTCTATGGAATTCTCATTGTGATGATTGTATAAGTGA
>JANKOE010000001.1:19638110-19650558 GCA_026284465.1 Erythroxylum citrifolium | reverse complement strand
TAAAAAAATCAAATAATATGATATAAATCTCAAAATAAATATCCAAGTTAAATACATAATAAACGGGAAGATAAGTTTGTGGGTACTGTGAGAATTATGTGTAAAACATAAGGGCTAAAGAGGCTAATTAATTAATCTGAAAAATCTACCTGAAAATCACTTTTTTGAGAAGCTTCAAATTTGAGCTTATATTTTGACTGTCAAAAAGTCATATCAATTAAAGAAGTACTTTTTATTTTGCAGTCAAACACTCATTTTTTTTAAAAAAGACTTTTGTAGTGAAAAATAGTACTTATTGACTTCTAAAAAGTTCATCCAAATGAGTGCTAATTAAAATTCAGCAACTCAAAATCAAGTTATAATTTTTGCTGAAGTCCCTCTTTCCTTTAGCTATCTTAGAAATTTATGATACTATTTAGGGAATCCTTTTGTCACCTAAACCATCCCTCACTCCGTTTCATCCAAACCATAAAGCACGGAGCTTGAAATGATCATATGCTTTATAGTTCATTTATACCGTGGAGAGGACTGACATCCTTATTCGTATGTTCTCATATCCATTTTCACGTCATGTTTCTCAGACATGATTTGAGAAACATGATTATGTGACAACTGTCTCTGTTACACGTTCTGTGGTGAGACGGATCACGGACCAGCCAATTGTATTCGTCGTCAAGCGAAGGCTAGTCATGTTGCTTGCTTTAACCAGTGACAAGGACACGCGATGATTGGGATTTGAGAGGAACGGAGAGAGAGAGAGAACAGTTTTGAATTCGTGACTCAGATTCTAGAGAGAAGAAAGGCTTCTTACATCTCCACTCACAATCCACTAGTGTATAATTTTATCATTTACGAACAAAAGTAGCATAAAATATTGCATGGTTCTCATTTTTACTCATCTACCTTGACATGGAAAAGGGTAATTTTTGCTTTTTCAAAAATTTTAAAATAAAATAAATAGAGGGCAGAGTAAAAAAAAACTCATATTTTAACTCTTTTTATTCTTTATCAGTGTTAAGAGTGAGCCTTTAAAAAAATAAAGCAAAATAGAGACAGGTCAAGAATAAGCCTTAGATAGATACCCTACTTATCCTTCTATAGGGTCGGGGCCTAAATACAATGCTCTAACCTCTAAGCTAAGCAGGTCCGCATCCTGCTTTTCTATGCTCTATAGGCTAAAAAATTAATAATTCTAATCAAAATTTAAGAATTAAATTGAATTATCGTATTAACAAATTTATTTAATCTATGTAAGAAGTTTATTTTAAGCGAATCTTATGATTATTTTTATTGAATTAGGAAAATATCGTATCTTTTATTTTAATATTGGTAATTTTTAAAGTGAGAATAAAATAAATCATTTTTTAATTATAATTTTTATTGTTATACCTCAAACTTGTAATTTTTAGATTGATAAATACATTAAAAAATTTTACTTTACCAAATACCAATTGAAGCATCCCCTAAGAGTTAACTTCTTGTCTTATAAAACATTGTAATTTTAATGACACCACAAAGACTCATTCAACCTTAATTTGGTTATTGAATCACTCTTTCTCTGTCATTCAGAACATCTATCTATGAAATAACATAATTTATAACTTAAAATTGAAGACCTATAATAAAAATTGAATAAAGTAAAAAAAATGAACATTTTTTAATTTTAAGAATTTGGAAATTCATAAATAATTACTTAAATCAAATTTATTATTTAATGTTAAAATATCTACTCACAAACTCAAAAAAAGATTTTAAAAAGTGAGTTTGTCTTTTAGTTTATAAATTATTATAAGGTCACTCTCCAGACTTCAGAGGCCATTGATAGACGTTTGGCCAGCAAGAAAGTATACCAACTTTCTCATTTCCTTTCCTGCTGTTCTGCTACCATTATTATAATTGAATTATGGTCAACAATATCTTCTCGTTTCTGTCTTCAAATCTCAACTTCTCTTCTTCTTCGTTTTATTTTATTCTTCTCCTTCCTCTTCTCTTCCATGGAAGATCAAAGCCTAACTTCACCACCACCACAATCACCATCATCACTCAAAACATTCAAACTAACAGCCTCATCAATCTCCTATCGCAAATCTTCTGCCGTTTCAAACAACTTTGCTTCCATTTTCGCATTTAAACCCTGCACAACACCTCCACCAATCTATATCCTAAAGGACGTTTCCCTCACAGCCTATCCATCTCAAATTCTCGCCATTGTTGGTCCAAGTGGAGCTGGAAAATCTACCCTTCTGGACATTTTAGCAGCTAGAACATCACCAACCAGTGGCTCAGTACTCCTCAACTCTTCCCCTATCAACCCTTCTTCATATCGCAAACTCTCAGCTTATGTCCCACAATACGATGCATGCTTGGAGTTGCTCACTGTGTCTGAAACTTTCACGTTCGCTGCTCGCCTTCTCAACCCCAAATCAACCCAAGTTGCCTCCATCGTGAACTCTCTTCTCAATGAGCTTAGGTTGACACATTTGGCTAATGCTCGGCTAGGTTATGGTCTATCGGGTGGTGAAAGAAGAAGGGTTTCTATAGGGTTAAGCCTACTTCATGACCCTGCGGTCTTGCTTCTCGATGAACCCACCTCGGGTCTCGACAGTAAATCAGCTCTTAATGTGATGCAGACCCTCAAGTCTATTGCTACTTCTCGTCAACGAACTGTGGTTTTGTCCATTCACCAACCGAGCTTCAAGATCCTTTCAACTATTGATTCGATACTCTTGCTGTCCAAAGGAACTGTGCTTCACCATGGTAGTCTCTCTTCACTGCAATCTTCTCTGCTTTCTAATGGTTTCACTGTTCCTCCACAGCTCAATCCACTTGAATACGCCATGGAAATTCTTAACCAGTTACAGGAGAACAAGTTAACTGCACCACCGAGTCTTCCTCCAATGGATAATATAACATCTCCATCATGTAACAAAGTAAGAACTACGAGATATAGAAGCTCGAGAGTTGAAGAGATCATTGTACTCTATAACAGATTCTGGAAGATCATTTACAGAACAAAACAGCTCTTGTTGACAAATACCATTGAAGCTCTTGTTGTGGGACTTGTTTTAGGTACTATTTACATCAACATTGGATATGACAAGGAAGGTATCGACAAAAGGTTTGGTCTTTTCGCGTTCACTCTCACTTTCCTTCTCTCTTCTACCACTGAAACACTTCCAATCTTCATCAACGAAAGGCCAATCCTTCTAAGAGAGACCTCTAGTGGGGTTTATAGACTTTCATCTTATCTCATGGCAAATACTCTCGTCTTCTTGCCATACTTACTTACCATCGCTATTATATACTCAATGTCAGTCTATTTCCTAGTAGGTCTTTGCACTTCATGGCAAGCTTTCTCTTACTTTGTTTTGGTCATATGGGTCATTGTTTTGATGGCTAACTCATTCGTTCTCTTCCTGAGCTCTCTTGCTCCAAATTACATAGCTGGGACTTCACTCTTGACCATACTGCTTGGGAGTTTCTTTCTCTTCTCCGGCTATTTTATTTCACAGGATCGAATGCCCAAGTACTGGCTTTTCATGCACTTTTTTTCCATGTACAAGTACGCCCTTGATGCTCTTCTTATTAACGAATACTACTGCCTTGAAACCAAGTGTTTGATGTGGTATGAAGAGACCAAAACGTGCATGGTGACTGGAGGCGATGTGTTGCAGAAAAGAGGGCTTAATGAGAGGCAGAGATGGACAAACATGTATGTTTTGATGGGATTCTTCGTGTTCTATCGTGTGCTTTGCTTGTTGGCCTTGATCAGAAGGGTTTCAAGATCAAAACTTTGAGTCATCTGAAGCCTTTTCTTGAGAAGAAATAAACTTTCAACTTCGGTTTCATGCATCTGACTTTTCTTTACTGTTATTTTGATGAATTCTATATATCTTTAGTCTAGAAAGTGATTTTACGTCGAACACCAATTCAGATAAAAATGAACTAGAAGAAGCATTGAGCTCTTACATTCATAATTTCATTTTAATTTAAGAATTGAACTTAATCAGAAAATAGCAAGTTCACTTTTTTATAACGTTATTTCTTATCAACATCTAATTTATATCACAAATTTTTTTATATGAAATTATTTACAAATTTCAAATTCAAATTAAATTTTTAAAGATTATAACTTTTAAAAATAAAAAATTTATTAAATACTATAAATAATAGATTTAACTTAACTTTACTCAGTTTAAAGTCAAATAAAATAGGTTATATTTAATTACATTTTAAAATATATTTAAATTAAAATCAACCTAAATTTCAACTCTAACAATTTGAACACTCTTTTTAAAATAGTATTTTGTTTTTATGTTTTAAAATAACATCATTTTATTTTTTAAATTCACGAAACTCACCGATTTAAGCAATTTTGAACTGTAAAATTTGATCTGGAACAGATTTTGAGTTGCTAACTAGACTCGATTTGAACCATTACCATCGTTATCATTGTCATCGTCGTACACTTAGTTCAAAGTCTCGTAATAAAACGGAGTCTGGAAAGGTCTGGTATTACGTAGTTTTATTCTCACACAATAAAGAGACTGTTTTCGGTAGATCCACACAGTAGCGAAGCTACTTGCAAGAGAGGGTGGGCAAATGCCTACCCTCAAATTCCCTAAAAAAAAATTTATTAAAGAATATATATATGCATATAAAGGTTGCCTACCTAAAAAATGTCGTTGCCCATGCTGGATTGGATAAAAAAAAAATTTGCCCCCCCTGAAATAAATTCCTAGCTTCGCCACTGCGTGCAGCAATACCTAGTGGATGGAAGTACACATCAGTTGAAATGAATGAAATGCAGTCGTTGGGCCAACATGCAAGCAACAAAATATCGTAGCATGTAAACGTTGAAAGCAAGAGTAGCTAAACAGCAAGGAAGCAAGAAGAAAGCGCAGCACAGCGAAGACTAAAACGCAACAACTAGAAGGCATGAAACGCAGTGGGTTGGAAATGTAAAGCAAATGATGTAGCGCAGGAGTGAAATGCAAAAACAGAGAAGCGTGGGTTTAAAGGGCATGAACAGTACCAATGAACCAAGAATTAATTCATAAAACCACTCAGTCCAAAATGTAGATGTTTGGTAGGAGGGTTTCAAGTGAGGCGTGGACAGTTAGATGGCTACTAATCTTTATTCGTCTCATCAGCTACAGTAGCGAAGGTGAAGAGAAGAGGGCTGGTGGTGGCAGAAGAGAAGAGGGCTGGCGGCATAAACAGAAGAACAACCCCTGTGACAGTCCCAAATAAAAATCAAGCCATAACAACGCCCGTGACAGTTCCAAATAATTAGGAAAAATTGCGATATTGGGTAACTAAACTCTTATTTTTTGGTTTATGGAATCCTAGTTATTGAACTCTGAATGTTGAGAGACTTTCATTCTTTATTTGAATCGATTTATTAGTCAAGTATTAATTATTTTGGGGTTATTATTTGATTGTTTGATTTTACAGCTAAGTGCACAACTAGTTTGTGATTTTATTCAATTAATTGCTATATTAAACAGGTTGACGTTTAATTCTTTTAGTCAAAAGTAGTGACTAGAATTTTTGTCTACTATGGCCCTGTTTGGCAAACAACTGATTGCATTAGCTGTTAGCTGATAGCTGATTCTATCAGCTGATTTGACCAGCGGATTGCATTAGCTGTTTGTTAGAAATGTTTGGTAAAATTAGTTGTTTAATATTAGCTGTTTGTGTGTAAAATGACTTATCAGGACATGACTTAAAAAAAGGTATGAATATTATATATCTTAGTATTTCATTCAATATTCTTATAGCAATTTAAATTTTAGATATGTAATTCTACAAAAATTAAGTTTATAACTTTAATAAAAAATATAAAACATTTAATAATAATAATAATAATAATGTTATAATTGATTCAATTAATTAAACTGTATTAAGTTTTTTTATACTTAATATGATATATTATAGATATTCAATTAACTAGATTTTGTTAAATGTGGACTATATGAATCTAAACTCTTATGAAAATGTATTTCAAAGATCAAAATCGACCTTTAATGGAATGCTTCGCTCACGCATGGAAAGGGCAAGATGGTGGTCTTGATAATTCTGGTTCTTAACACGGCAAGCATACTTGACATGACATTCTGAGAGATAATTTGTGTAGCTGTTCGAACCTTAAATTAAAAAAGAAGATTATGATTCTTTTTAGGTTAGCTAGATCCTTGTGCCACAACCTTTCTTTTGTTTTCACGCTTTAAGATTCCTGTTCTTTTCTTAAATGGTAAAAAATCATCTGTATCCACCAAGTTACCTAAATGGCATGTCAAGGTAGGAACAAAGATTATGCAGATGATTTTTGCATTTGTAACGTAAAACTTTGTTTTCTTATTGTGACAAACCAATCACAACTTGCCACGTAACACATTCAATTCTAATTTAACAAAAATTTACAATCTAACTCGTCCAAGAACACTTCCTCTTCGAACTCATCATTTTCTTCTAGTTGATCATCAATATCTTCATCGTCATCGACAATAAAACCTCCAAGAGTCTCATCCTCATCATTGTCTTCCTCATTGGGATATCCCCTTTTTGTGCCAGAAGTTCTCTTTCTTTTAGCTTTTTCATGTGTTTAGTTAAGACCCTTCGATCTTGTCATATATTTTGGTCTCCCAACCTTCCTTATTCTCGCAACAACTTGCTTATCATCTTCACTCTCACCAGTCCAATCATCATCTTCCTCATTGCCTCCAACTCTCTTCATCCTCTTCCCGTTTCCCTTCCCCTTCCTGGCCCTCTTCTCATTCCCATCATCCTCACTGTCTCCTTCTGCTTCAGATTCTTCAAGAAACCAATCCCAATCCTTCACATCATGAATCTTTGGATAGGAATCAAACTCATGCCCAATGACGAGAAATCCAAACTCTGCATTCAATACCCCATGATCATTAAACTTAACTACCTTTCTTTCTCAAGCATCACATTGAAACCCTCTCTAACAATGGAACGTATTAAAGTCAAAGCTGAATGCACCAAATTCAGTATAGAAAGTAGAACTTAACTAATGCTGTAGTTTCTAACCGAAAATGCCTCTGACCATGAAAGCAGAAACAACAACAAAAACCATGAAGCAAAGCAAGAAGAAAAAATTAACCAAAGTGGTTTGATAAAGACCAAACCATCAAATTCACTTCATTTTAGTCACATGCAACAAATTGAAAATTCACTTATAACGAAATCTTGATGAATTTAGAAATATTATAAAACAACAGCTAGACATAGCCTATGGGTTCTATAACCATTATAAACAAAACAACAAAAGATCAAAACTATAACTGTAAGTAGTCTGAGAAAGACCAAACGTTTTACTGGGTCAATCCCACAGACGTCAACTTCTTCCAAATCTCCACCCAATTCACTCCCACTCTCACTTTCAAGAACCCTCTTCTCTACACTACCACCAACCCCTTTCACAGTGAACCAAACAGGATTTTGACTTGAAATGCAAAAGCCATCTCCGATCACAACCTCGCCCTTCTCCGACTTCTTGAAAACATTGATACCGTTTCCAAGCTCCGTACTTCGCACCCAAATTGGGTTCTTTCCAATAACTTCAAATGAAACCCTATGTGGAGACTCAGTTTGGTTTTCAAGCTGAAATAGAACGTGTTGGCGAGAGACGGTTCTATCATTTGTATTGAATCCTGAGCCTCTACCAAACATGGTATTGGATCCAGCTTTCAGTTCCATTTTTGAACCATCTTCGTTTTCTATTTCCATTAATTTCTAAGAAGCGATGCAGACACGCTGGACTAAGTCCGGGGGAAGGGGGTCACGCAGATTTCTACTCTCCTCGAACTTGTGTCTCCTTTTAAGCTTGGCCCTGGGTATCCAAGTCTTGGGCCCTGTTTGGCAATCAAAATAAATTATCATTCTTAAATACAAAAATGTTCTTAATCATCAACATCTAGTTAAACAATGCTCCTAATTTTAATAAAAAATCTAATTGACTTTTATTAATTAAATTGTTCTTATTGTTTTTATTTCTCAAAAAATATCATTTTAAACATATTATATGTGCATGTATTGAAAGAATTCTTATATAGTTAATTATATTTAAAATTTATTAATCTAGTTAATTTTATAATTTTAATTAAAAATAAATCAAATATAAAAATATTTAATTTATTAAATATTTACAAAAATGGCATAAGATAAAATATAAACACCAAAACTATAAAAGTAAAAGATATAAACAACCCATATAGTTTAAGAAATTAAAAAAAAACCCTTCTTAACCTTTAAAATTTTTGAAAAAATTCTTTATAGTTTTGTTTAAAAAAAGTCTTTTCTTAAATTTCAATTAAAAAGTAAAAATAAAATATACACAATATAAATATTAGGTATGGACTAATCAACAAGATAACAGATTTTAAGGTGTTAAACCTTTCGAGATTTGTTTAATTCAGTGTCAAATTTTTTAAAACTTTCAATTAGGTGATTAACTTTTTAAAACTCTAATATCTCAGTTTAAAGCATTAATTATGTTAATTTTTTAATTGATGTGGCTAATGGAGGCCATGACATGTAGATATTCACGTAGAGGTTTGATAGACAGGTAGGCATCTATGTGGCCAAATACATAACCCGTACCTTATAATCTACCCACTTCATTTCAAAATAACATGCACCATGACCTTCATCTCTCATCTACTCATTTATCTATTGTTTCACCTTCAAAAGATCCCTCCTATCTTCTTTGTCATCTGGAATTGGAATCACAGAGTACTGTATTGCATCTGAGTTCCTTTGATGACTCTCCATTTGTCCTCTTTCTTGTCTTAGGTTGCATTTGTCCTCTTTTTGGTTTTCACCTTTAATAAAATATTAAAGATAAAGAATCAAGGCTAAGTATTATCGGGTTCAACATTAAGGTTTGATATCTTTGTTTCTCCATTTTCTTCATTTTTTAGTTGCATTTTGCTTACATGATTGGTGACATTCTTTATGTTCCATCTTAGGTATCATCAATTGAAGGAAGGGTGCATCATTCATTTCATACATGCTTATTTGATTTATGAGATTTGGTAAGCTTCTCGAACTTTGTTTTGTTTACTTCTTTTATTTTTCATTTTTTGTTGTTCACCTAAATGTTTGTTTTGTGGTTCAAACCCTTTTTCTTTTAGATGTTGTTTCTCACGGTGATTAAATGATAAACTATAATTAGTAAGCATTATAACATGGACAAGTTTCAAATTTTGTAAAATTTCTTCAATTTACATTCGACCAGCATATATAACTAGTTCTATAAAAGTGCTCTCTAAAATCAACCCTTTTGTTTAATATACATGATTTTTGATAATTTGTTCAATAGTCTTGATTAACATAATTAGAAGTAAACCTTTATCAAAACTTTAATTTACCAATATATTACTCCAAACCAAAATGGTTTATTTACCACAAGTTCGCGATAAAGCTTATCTTACAAATATCGGAAATATATGGGAAGCATTTGGGATACTTATTTTAGCTAAGTTAAGATTAGAACCTGAAAAACTTTGTGAATTAACCTTGTTTTGCTTCTTATACTAGTTGAATAGGACTCTAATTCTATTGCACAATATTAATTAATTTTCCTCAATTAAGATTCAAGTAGATTATTATCCTTTTAACTCTAAAATAAGTTTCTTATATTGTTACGATCTCACTCTAAAATAAATTTTGTATCATATTATAAATTCTAACACAGCTAGTCAAAATTAAGTATTATAAGTCTAAAAACATATGTAAGTTCGACGATTGGATTGGTTGAAGATTTTTTTGTGTGGGTTAATGGTTGTCATGCAAACTTTACAAGCAGAGAGAAATATGGGAAGATGTTTTGTTTATTATGCTTAATATGGGGTGGGTTATCTTTTGATTTTATGGGCTTTTTGAGTTTTCTGAATTTTTAACCTCAATACTATTGTTATCTTTTTTTATTACTAATTTAATTTTGACATCAAAGTTGTTAGCTTTCATAGTAGATTTATCCTCTAATGTGAAAAAGAGCTTTAAGCATCATATATGGATCGTCAAAGAAGATAAACAAGCTAGAAGAAGAAAAAAAATCTTGAAGTTGAAAATTAAAATATTAAGTATTGTATTATTAATGATTGCCATTAAAAATTGTTATGAGTTGATGTAGAAGTTTAAGATGAAATTTAGCATTTTGAGAAGAGCAAATTAAAGAAAGGAATGGATGGAAGAGAGAAGTGTGTATGATATACTTAAGCTAATAGCTTACCAAATTTGATGTCATTCGTGGGTTCAAGTAAAACTTTCAATGTTTTTGGATAATTATGAAACTTGTTCTCTAGCACAAGCATTAAGATTGTGTCATTCAAAATACATATACATTCTATCAAATGATGGCTTCAAATAATCTCCAAGTGATAGCCTTTCAGTAACCAATTCAATTATCAAATCAAAATTTGACCTAAAAAGTTCTTCCCTATAACCCTATAGCTGGCTATATTCTACACTTCACCTCCTTGCATTTCCTCTACCACCAATTTCTTAGCCCTATAAAAAATAATATACCTAAGATCAACTCTCAAATCTTTCTTAACAAACTTCCTTAAGTCTATTGGCTTTAGTATAGTAAGCCTCGAGATGTCCTTGAAATAATTATTAGTAAGACACTTTGTGCCCGCACTTATGTTGTGAAAAATGGGATTGCATATATGTTTCTATTAAAAAAACTCTTACCTACAAATATATGTATTAGTTGCCAGTCCACAACATTAACAAAGCTAAATTTAAAATTGTCAGAAATTGAAAAATACTTAAAAACTATTTAAATCTTTCACTAAGATGGCGAAATGTACCATTTGCAATACTTACCCACACATTTGACTCTCACAAATTGTTTGTTATTTCTCGTGAAAATAAACTTCCTTCTTTCATTAATAGTAAGCTTTATAAAGTGCTTCTTTGAATTAGATAGAATTGTCAAATAATATACCATTCTTAATCTCAATCTTTTACTTATAAGGATTAATTCTATAAAAATGTGATTTATGTCTTAACCCACATCCACATCTAAACAACCCTCTTCAAAGTTGCAAGTGTCATCTTATTCAAAGTAATCTATCATAAGTTCATCATGTACATCATTCTTGTCATTATCATCTCCAACATCTGTTGCATTTTCTTTTCTATCTTTCCCTTGTTCTATTATATGTTGCAAACTTGCTCTTGATTATTTTCTTTAATTTTCATTTTTATATGAAGCTGCTAAATCCTTAGAGAATTCCAAATCTTCTTCATCTAAATCATAAGCATACCTCTTACATCAACAAATAAATTCTCGTCTTGTTTAACTAGATCAACTTTACTATCATTTAAACCTGCAACTTCTTGCTTAGCTGCATCTTTATTTATGGGCTACGTGATAGTGGACCGAGTGATATTAATAGGGACATCATCTGTAGTCCTAATAATAACATTCACATTAATCATTAAAAGGTTGTTTTAAATGTAATGCCGGACTTTTTGAGCCCTTAGGTGTTGTATTATATTTGGAGATACTACTATATATTTGATATATACATGGTTGTATATAAGTTCAAAGATGTGTTTAAGTCATTTGGGTGTATATGTAAATGATTTATAATGTTATATGCTCTTCCATTGGTAATGCAAAATCTTTGGAGATTTCTGATATATGAGTTTTTAAGTGGATAAAATCGAGTCCATTGGATGGATATGACTATGATGGTTAAATTAAATGTGTTTTAATGCCTTAGAGGTGATTAGACATGATTTATAGACTTACTGGACACTTAGAAAAATTAATTAGAAAAGTTGATGTGTATAAGGGCTTATTTGCAAATTGTCAAAAATTAAAGGACTTAAATGTAATTTCTCAATTCTTAGAGGACCAATGTGTAATTTTATAAAGTTAAGGGACTTAATTATAATTCTCAAAAGTCCAAGGATCAAAATGAAAATAAAAGTTTTGCTGATTCCCGAACTTGGGGCTTAATTGTAAATTTAGGAAAGTTTGGAGGGTAAAATGGTAATTTCATACAATATAAGGGCAAAATGGTAAATTCACCATATTTTGGTCAAAGAAGGTCAAAATTCTAGACCTTTCTCCCTTATGAATGTGCACCCCTTTTTTAGAGACTTAAAACATGTTCTTTTAATTAAAATAGAGGAGAAAGAAGGAGAAGAGAGAAAAAAGAGGAAGTTTGAGCCATCACCAAAATTCACTCTTCTTTTTGATTCTACAACCATAATCAAGGTGTTCTAAGCTAATTTGCGGTCAAGGAACTCAAATCTATCATTAGATTTGAGAAATTCTCAAAGCATTTGGAGATATCACTAAAGGAAGGTTTAGGTAAATTTTATCTCATCTCTCTCTACATTATGATTTTGAGTTTGGTGTTAAGATATGTTGTTCTCCATGCTTGAATATGCATGAAAC
>JANKOE010000001.1:19610809-19623663 GCA_026284465.1 Erythroxylum citrifolium | reverse complement strand
CAACTCTTCCTAACCAAAACACAAGTATTCTTGCATGACTTCCACGTATCACCCAAAAAAATCAGCCACTTGTCACCATATATGTAGGCCACATGTCTTTTATATATCATTGCCACGTGTCACTCTATCATTGATCCATAAAATCAATATTTTTTTCAAATTTTACTAAAAATTTTGAAATAATAATATGACTCTCCAAATAATTTTTCGGTTCAAAAATAATTCACCAAATGTTCAAAATATCCAAAATATACAAAAATTGCCAAATCACATTTAATACATTCTAATAAATCCACAATTTTCACTTATAAATTAAATTTACCCGAAAATGTCAATGAATGCATGTACAATCATATGAATGTGTAAAATAAATGCGTACGTCGCATTTAACTTATGCATGACATGTTTTTTCCTAATTCCACATAAATTTATCATAATTTACTATTCTAGCCTTAACATGGGTAACGGGATGTTACATTTAGTGAAGATTCCTCTTCGATTGTGTATAGTTCTCTACTACCACACACCTTTAAGTGTGTCTTATACAGTAAGGAACATAACTCTCCTCGGGCTACTATCATTGCAACTTTGAAAGTTTCCACTTCCTATCACTAAAAGTGTGTTAAAACCCTTCTTTATCTAACATATTCGCTGATAACAAATTCAATATTAGATCAGGGATGTGTCGTACATCTCTCAATGTCAATAAACATTTGACATTTGTTTGAACTCAGATATCACCCATACCAATTATCTTTGCGAAACTTTGGTTTCCCATGTTGACGATCCTAAAATCCCCGCTCTTGTAGCTTAAGAAGTACTCCTTCTTTGGAATACAATGATATGATGCTCTCATGTCAATCAGCCATTTCGAACTAACACTACTAATATGGAAGCATTCACTAGTTGTATAAACTAGTGACACCTCATCATCCATGCTTGAAGTAGTTGTAGCTATAATCTTATCATCATCATCATCCTAATGAGCTTCCTTTTTTTATCCCTCTTCCATTTACAACAGAACCTCTTAATGTGTCTTGGCTTGTAGCAATAGTGGCATATCTTTATATTTTTATCACCTTTAGACTTGAAACTATTTTCAGACTTGCCAAAACCATTGGGACCCTTACTCTTATTCCTTCCCCTGCTTTTTGTCATAAAAGCCTACACATTGTCAGTTCCAATCTCCTTTCTTCTGATTTCTTAATTAAATATACTCCTTTTGATTACATCCAAAGAAAGCATACTTTTAAGAGCTGAGTTGCTTATCATCACCGATAGCATTTCCTAGCTATCAGACACGAACTCAATAGGAGCAAAACTTGTAGCTCATCATCAAAAATGATCTTCATAATTATAAGCTTGTTGATTATGTGCTAAAAATCACTTAGATGCTCTGACATTGATTTCCTAGCTTTGAACTTCTAAGTTACAAGACTTTTAATCAGAGAGGCCTTGTTATGAGCATTATTCCTTTCATATAGACCTTCTAGCTTCTTCCATAGCTTAAACGGGTCTGTTTCTTGAGATGTATAATTGAATATACGGATATCAATCTATTGTCTTATAGTGCCCAGAGTTTTCTGCTTCATCTTTTCCTATTCTTTGTCTAACATTTTTTCAGGTTTTGAAGAAACATTATCCTTCACACCTCTGATCATCAGGATCAAAGAGATCCTTACAATATAGAATCTCCCCCATTATGGGCCTCCATATCGAGTGATTTGATGATGCTAACTTGGCCATAAAGTTGTTTCCACCTTTCATTACGATGATTTTGATACCACTTGTTAGGAGATAAATACACAACTCTTTAAAAGATCAACCAAATATTAACAACAAAAAATAAGTCTTCTTATTATAGTAGCAGAAAAATATGAGAATGAGAAGCTAACGATGAAACAAAAGCCAAGATTTAACATAGAAAACCCTCCAGTGTAGAGGAAAAAATCACGGGACAAACTAACAAATAAATCCACTAAACTCAATAAGGATTTACAGAAAAAAGATGATATCTCACCCCCATAACAACAAGTTGACTTACAAATTTTCATGGTTAAAACAAAAGTTCATATTACAATCAACAAACTCTCAAACCATTCCTAAAATAATCAAACAAGGATGAGTATCTAACCCTTTTTCCCTCTCTTCGTTTTTCCCTAACTTTTGAATGTTGTGATCGTACTCTCTATCTCTTGTATGATGCAAGGCTCAAATGAGCTATCACCTCTGGCTTGATAGTTAAGTCAAAATACTAGCTAAACTCATTTAGTTAGATCATATCTTATCCTAATCAGATTACATCAAATTATCTAATAAGATGACATCCCCATCCAAATAAGACTTTATCTGATATGATTTAACTACATATCAACTTAAGTAAAGAGTAATGAAAACACTATAAAAAACTAATTAGTACATCAACTATTCATCTTGTATTTGTTTAAGAGTAGGAATTTATGTCGTATTTAGAATCCTAAATGGCATGTAGCTTAGAAACCAAGTCTTGCATAGCAAAGAATGGAGCTCCATTCAAGTTTCAATTTTAGGCCCTGTTTGGTAATCAAAGGATTGCATTAGTTGTTAGCTAATTTTATTAGTGGTTAGCTGTTAGCGGATTAATATAGCTGATTTGACCAGCGAATAACAACAACTGTTTATTTAAAGATGTTTGGTAAAATTAACAGTTTAGTATTAGTTGTTTATATGTAAAATGAATTATTTGACCATTTCTTAAAAAAATTTATAAGGACATAAGTATTTATTTCCTTTATTTATATGTGTGAAAGAATAACTCATCAAGAACTACAGAGTTTCGACAAAAAGCCTATAATCATTTGTTGAAATTGTTCAAGCATGTATACAAAATTCTCCCAAAGTTTCCACAAAAAAATAGTAATCATCAGTTAAAATTGTTCAAGCATGTCTATGGAATTCTCTTTATACTTACTGTCAAGAATTCCACTTCTACCTAAACTTAATCCAAAAACACTAAGCATATCCATGTGGATATTAATGGGTGCAGATACAAATAAAAACAAAATTTCTATGCCTGAGACATTTCGACTCTTCTAGTAGTAAAAACATGTCCAAAAAACAAAATTTAGGACAGGAAGGGGATACGATGATCAAGCAAATCAATGACCATCTGTAATGTTAGGATCAGCTCCAACCTTTAATAAAAGTTCAAAATTTTTGGGCTCCCAATATCAACATATTACTAGAGGATGATTTTTAACCTTTGCCAGCAAGTCAATATCATCAATTGTAGTCATATCCTATAGGAGGAAATGGAAAGCAACAAGACATTACACGTGAGCTTAAAAACAACAAAATGGGATTGATCGTCGACATTGGAGAGTTAAACTATCATCGATAGTGGAGAGTTGGAAGCCTAAAATGGAGAAAATGAGACTAAGATAATGAAAGACTAGAGAGTAAAGAGTGAGGCAATGAGCACAATTGTCATTAATGCACAATTTTTATCAGCTAAAGAGCAAAACGCTCCAACCTAGTATTTTTTAAAAATCAGCTGGTTGAGTTCAATCCGTCAACCCAATCAGCTAATTACCAAACATGTCCATCAACTTATGTCAAACAGCTAAAACCATTCAATCCGCCAAAAAATGGCTAATTTGTTGTTTACCAAATAAGACCTTAATATATTTATATATGTGTGTGTGTGTGTGTTCACACATTTGTTATATATACAGATTAAAAAAACAACTTGAGAGTAAGAATATTATGTCCACGTAAACATTGTCAAATATTGTATGTATGAGCAAATTTTGTCAGAGGAGACAAATTAATAATGATATATTCAATTATTTAGTAAGCCAAAAAATACATAGAAAAATAAAAATTTTACTTTTAAATTATCACTCAAAAGTTAGAATCACGAAGATTGTTTGCTGTAAATTCTTGAGTGGAATATCTTAGAATCATATACTAATCAAAATTTAAAAAAATTAAGAGGGAAAAAAATACGGCCAAATGCTTGAAAGAAATTTATAAATATATTAAAAAAAAAGTTAACGTTAGAAGTTAACGTTAAATACTTAAATTTGGAAGCTGAAGAAAACAATTGTCTCTACTACTTCTTTGACATAGTCATTAATTAATGTCAACAATATTATGCAGAAATGAGTGTGCATAGAAAAGTCTTGAGAGGGCCTTACGAAGGTGGACCAAGGGCAGGTGGTGGGACTGGTTCAACTCATTGTTCCGTTTTTCTTTTTTCTAAAAATAAGTTAAAGTTAAAGTAAATCATCTCACATTCTATAGCTTTTCAAAGTTTTAGACTTTGTTAACTTGATGCTTGATTGAGGCAAGGCTTTTAAATTTCTTGAAATCGGACATTTGGAGGGTGAAGACAAACCGGTAAAAGAGAAATTAATGCAAGGCATGTAGCAATATCTTCATCTTACAATAAACTACACAAAGGACAAGACCTTTTAATACTTGTTTATGCCATTTTCTGCTATCTTGATTAAACAATGAGATTAGATATTGCAGCGACAAAAGAACTAACCTTAACCTGTAATGTAAGAGATTCCAAGACCATCCAACCATGACAGAAATTTTGTCCCTTTTCACTCATTGCAATACAAATTTTCATTATTTTAGGTTTAAACTTTAAACAAAAACGATTTATCTTAGTTAAATTGGGTGTGGGGACATTATTGATGTAGACTGGGGATCACAAGTAAACCTAAAAATAACATAAATTTCAATACATGCATTGCATTGCATTGCATGTTAAGGATGCATCTGACATCATATTAGATTATATAAGATTATGGTTATTACCAAACATGAATCATGGTAGTCACGTATGTTACACAAGGCGAAAGTAACACAACCTTAGAAAAACAATTAAAGATTCAATCTTTAAACTCGCCATGTACTTGGTTTAGTTGAAAAGACACAGCCCAAAGGCTTAATCAAAACAAACTTCCCTTTTCCAAGTTTGAATCTTTATTACACAAAAACTGTTCTTTCTCTCCTCTCTTTAATCATCACCATTGAAACTCAATTGCCCTCTATCTCTCCCTGTCTCTAATCTCTCTGCTCCTTCCTTTCAAGCCTAACCCCGTTAGACCCGGTCTATCCATTTATCTCCCTTTTCATTTTAGCTCTTTATTACCCACCTTTTGCCTCTACTCTATCCTTCTCTCTAGGGTTTTGATTCTTCATCCAAAAGCCTTATCGTCTCTGTGTGTTTGTGTATTTTCTGTGGAATTTGTTGGGGTTTCATAGAAATGACTTCTGTGAAGAACAACTTTTTGCCTCCTGGGTTGGTTTCTAATCTTCAGGAAGTGTTGTTAAGTAGAAAAGGAGAAGGGAACCCATCAAGTGATTCGAATGATAAATCCGTAGAGCAATCTACTTCTACCTGTGTTGAAAACTCTGTGGACACAGAAGATTCATCAAAGCCTATTGTTTTGGTCACCAACGGTGATGGGATTGAGTCCCCTGGTTTAGTCTTTCTTGTTGAAGCTTTGGTTCGTGAAGGCCTCTACAATGTCCATGTCTGTGCTCCTCAATCGTAGGTTCTTCTTTTTACTGCATTTTGTTCTGTTACTTGTCAGTTATCTAACTGTGTTATCTTATTCGGATACTTTTTAAACGTTTTCTATTTGTGCTCCTCTGGGTTTTCTCTGACTATACAGCTGTTATGTTTTACTTGGGTACGCTGGTTTTTGCTCAAGTGTTGAGTTTAATCATGGTGTCTTGTCGTGTTGTGGATAGGATGTCAAGTTTGGATATATGGGTTCTCATTTTATGTCCTCGTGCATTATGTTATTTGTTTTGCCTTAAATTGAATTCCACACGGGTCTATATGGCCACTACGTCGTCCCCTCCTTTAAAATTGAAAACTTTTTGCGATTTTTTTAGTTTGTGAATTGGTTTGTCTAGGGACAAATCAGTAGCAGGTCATTCCTTGACTCTACGGGAAACAGTTGCCGTAACTTCTGCTGATGTTGGTGGTGCCACAGCTTTCGAAGTTTCAGGTAGAGTCAAACTTTGATATTAAATTGATTTTTTTTTTGAAAGATAAAGAATTCATTCATTATGCCACGAAGGTGGATTAAGCAAGAATAAAAACAAGGCTTTTATAACATTTCTTAAAAAAAAAAAAACTTAATTTCAGAGATTCCATTGTCTTCTATAGAAAAAGCTCAGTTGTTCTTGCTTGTAATGAGTTAACAGTGTTTCTTGTATCCAACAATGTAACTTGTGAGCTAAGACATGCTTATCTGTGTGGATTTTGTTAAAAACTCTCTGATTTGTTTCTCTCCAGATGGAGTAGACTGTATTGTTGAAGCTGAGGCTTAAGCAGACTCTATCTTTCTCCATTGATCTGAATTTGTGATCAGCCCATTCCAATATTTTGTTCCAATTTGATTCATAATAGTAGATGCTAAGAGTGTTGGATACTAGACCAAATGGAGGCTGAATAACCACACTTAAAGTGGTCAATGCTTTGAAGGTCACTGCAACATAGTTCACCTAATTTGTCTTCAGGTCCTCCAATTCTGTTTTTTGTTTTCAACCTCTTCATAGTTGCAAGCCAAGTAGTGAAAGAAGCTTCTGGTTTTAGGGACCCTTTACAAAATATATTATACCAGGCATAAGAGCGTGAGAGGGCATGAGAGCTTTGATGCATCCGAAGTCTGAAAAGTCTCCATTCCGGCTTAGTGACCATAGAGTTATGTCTATAATAGCTGAGTTGGGTGGGCATATAGCTGGGAAAATAGTTATGTAGTCTCTCAACACCCCTGCTTGAAAATGCCAAGAGTTATTCACAATTACTACCAATATGGTGGATGCTACTGGACTTGAAATTGAGCATCGGGAATGGACCAACCTACCATGGATCTGCAGTAGTCAAATTACTACGGTTTTTCACTTTACTGCTGTAAAACTGCATAGAAACACTAAGCATTTTGAGTTTAACCCTCTTCTTTTTAGGACAATGTTGTTTGCTATTAATCGGTGATTACCTTTAATGTTTTCCTTGTATATTACAGCAATTGGAATCCAGCTTCAGTTTTTCATTGCAATATAATACCTTGTAGTTGCAATTGATTATAATATGGCCCTCTATATTGGTACTTATCGTTCAGGGACTCCAGTGGATTGTGTCTCATTGGCATTATCTGGAGCATTGTTTACTTGGTCAAAGCCAATGCTGGTTAGCCTTTTTTTTATTGTTATGTCTAAGAGAACACACTCATTTTGTTAATAATTTCTGGAGAGCTAACCCTTGCTTTAATTTTTTTTTCAGGTCATTAGTGGAATTAACCAGGGATCAAGCTGTGGTCATCACATGTTAGTAATTTGCAGATTCCTATTTACTGTTTCAATTGCATCTTCTTTGAATTTACAGTAGCCTACCAACTTGGGGATACAATTCCAAATAATATTTCAATTGCTTGATATTCTCTTAGAGAAGCTGTTTAAATCTGTACTATCACTTGAAAATACTCCAGGTTTTACTCTGGCGTTGTTGCTGGAGCCAGAGAGGCATTGATATGTGGTGTCCCATCTCTATCAATATCTTTGAACTGGTAAATTTGATGCCTTCTTGTTAATTCCTAATTCCTGAAATGATTATAAGTAATTCTCTGTGGTTGCAATGTATTCTAGGAAGAAGGATGAAAGTAAGGAAAGTGATTTTAAGGATGCAGTTGCTATCTGTTTACCATTAATAACTGGTGCTATCAGAGATATAGGAAAAGGGGTTTTTCCGAAGAGTTGTTCACTGAACATAGAAATCCCTACTTCTCCATCGACAAACAAGGTAATTGTTTTTCTCTAAGTTTGCTGGTAGTACCCAAAAAAAAAAGCAGCTCGTGTCATTAAAAATAGTAGTTAGTATTACATAATGGGTTTCTCTGAGAACCTTGTGGCCATCTCTGAGATGATACTCTGTAGCACCACAGGCAACAAGGTTGTAGATGCATATATTCTTGAGATTGTTTGCATGGTGTGAAGCATAGAGGGTGGACGTGTGTCCCATCTTTTAACATTGTTCTGCACACGGCAAAGTATGCTATTACTGATGGAATGTCTCTCTTTCCTTACTTGTGCTTTACTTTGCAGGGCTTCAAACTGGCTAAGCGAAGTATGTGGAGATCTATGCTGAATTGGCAAGCCATTTCAGCTAACAGGCATCCAAATTTCATGTCTAATCAGCAAAGCCTTGGAATGCAGCTTGCACAGCTTAGTAGAGATGCCTCAGCAGCTGTGAGTGTCTACATTGGAATGTGTTTTTACCATTTTAGTCCTTAGTACCGCCATTTGGAAAAGGTTGTTATCATTTACCTTGCATATTGTATCTTCATGTTTCTCAGGGTGCAGCTCGCCACATGACCACTCAAAAGAAGAATGTAGAGATTGAATCAGTTGGGGCAGCAGGAAAATCAGACACCAACCGAGTAAAAAAATATTTTCGCTTGGAGGTAAGCAAAATAAATAGGGAAATGACAAAGCCATAAGTACTGGAGCTATATCACAGAAGATGTTTAGTAATTGTTTTAGTGTTTAGATCAAGTTTATACTTAGAATAGGGTGATTAACAATTTATCTAGCTATTTTGGGGTTCAGTGGAACTCAAATTTATAGAGTTTCTTTGTTATTCATTTTAGGAATCTACGCAGAAAATTTTCATGTCACTATGTTGGTAATCAATGATGAGAAATTTCATGGATCTGAACAGTTCTACCCTGCTTGTTTTTTGTTTTTATTTGTATCCCACAACAAACTTCAACCATGCTTTCTGATGATGTACTAATCAATGTTGTAATCACTTTTTCAGTTTCTGGAGAAGGAGCAAGAAGATACTGATAAGGATCTGGACTTCAGAGCTCTTGAAAGTGGATTTGTAAGTTAAAACACTGTCCTTTTGTGGTAATTGGTGTCGATGGTTCACTTTGGAGACTTTTATATGCTTGTGAGGCTCATTTAGTGGATGACTGCTAAAGTTTGAAATGGTTCTTTGTGCTTTAGAGGGTTGAGGGGTTGGGGGCCATTTGTAAGGGTATAGCTTTTGCTGGGATGGGAGCCATCTTCATAACAGCAGTTGCTTTTGGACCACACGTCCCATCTTAACCCCATTGCCCTGAAAATATTCCGAAATTGATGAACTTGGTTTTTAATGCTTTAGTTGTTAAAATATGACTTGGAACTGATGGAATTACTTTCAAGTTTTTGTCAGAAATGATGTCCAAGATTGGTGGTTTACTGATTTCCTTTCTCTCCCAGGTTGCCATAACTCCTTTATCGCTCTCGTCATACATTGAGTCGGACATTCATGCAGCAGCATCAGATTGGATCTCCGCTGCACTTCAAAATGAACAGTAAAGCCTCCATTAACAGTGTGATAAACGTACTTGTACACATCTGCAGGAACAGTTGAAATTTTAGTTATCAATTGAATCTCCCCTTTTTCTTCCACGCAAAATTTTCGTTTTTGTTTCAAATATGTGGTGGGAGTTAGGGTGGTTGTTCAGCTGTTTTCTATCTTCTAGTTGTTTATAGAAATGTAATATAGAACAGCCAGGGTTGTTTAATTGCTAAACCCTGCCTTTCTTTCCTCATTGTTGCATATGTATCTTATTGTCGAACACTAGATTCATGGCTGCTGCGAGGGACTAATTGAGGGAATGATGCATTACAAGCGTTCTTGTGTATGTTAACTATCTTCTGTACTCCAATCATTCAAACGTTCAACATCCATTGCCAGAAATACTAAAAAGTTGTATGGAAGCCATAATCAGTGCAGGCCAAGGCTTTTTCGTAGTGTTTTGTCTAACCCAAGACTTAGGTCCCTTTTATGAATATGCTTGGAAAGAGGCAATAAAGAAAGCATTCCTTAGGAGGAAAAGGGTATATTTCATAGGAATCTTATCTCAACTTTTCTTTTTTCCCCTTTTACTCAATATTACTATTTGTACTAGTGGCCCACTAACTGGTGTACAATTTACTTAACTAAACTCTAGCTTGTAAATGTTTGATTCAATAAAGGGTTGGGACATTGAGGTGCACCAGAGGCACTAACTGATTGGTCAAAGGACCAACTGGCAGATACTTTCCACTTCTCATAATGTTCTTCTTCTTGCCTAATGGTGCCCTTGTCTTGTCTTTCTGAGGTTATAGGGAGGGTAATTGGAATAATATTTGTAATATTTAGAGAGGAAATGAGAAATTCTCATCACTGATTCCTTGAATTAACATACAATTCTGTTCACTAATCTAGCATTCATACACGCCACTGTTTCTTGATTTCAACATATCTCATTTTGCTCTTATATTCTAAATGAACAACCATGCTTTTTTGATCTTTTAAAATGAAATCCATGAAGCTCTAAGTATCTTTAGGATCACATGCAAAGACTAAGAGAAATTCCTTTTAGTTAGTGACTTTTAGAAATTGTCTCATGTTTAACTTCTTTCTTAAATTAAATTGTAAAACCTCAACAAGTTAACAATCTCTATTATATAACAACTTTTGTGGTCTCAAATCAAGATAAAAAACTAAATCAATAATTTTCATAAATTAATAAGATAATATTATGGTCTTACTGACATCATAAATAATAATATGTTAAAATATAAAATATATGGATTATTGAATATATGATTTTTTAAAGAATATGAATTTATTAGAACTTATTGTTTCTTAAAATTCAATATAGATAATCTCATTTCTAATTTTTATTATATCTAAAAGTTTTGAGATTAAATTTTGAAATTGTAAAAAAAAAAATATGAAATGTTGTTGAAGTACAAATGCTTATATAAATATTATTTTTAATCCAAAATATTAAATTCACTAATTAAATTACTGCAATTACATTAAATTTATTTTTTGATTTAAGTTAATATATACTATATATTTCAATAAATTCATATTCATTTTATTAGATATATAAAATTTAGTAAGTTCTTAATGGATTTATTGAATTGTGGATATACTATATAAATTATCAATTTATATTTTTATTAATAAATCTCATATGATTTAATTATTATTACTTTATACAAGTTTTACGGTACTTGGTGATTAAGAGATTATATCTATGCAAATATGGATATATATCATTGTTCTAAATGATTAAGATATCCTTAATTGACATATAAATGTAAATTGTTCTCTATATGTTAGATGAAATGGTACGAAAGTTACACATTGAGGATGCTATTGGTTTATGTCGTACAGTCAATCGGTTGGTTGTAGTTTAGTGACATAATTATTTATATGCATTCTTTATCTATACATATTTAGATATATATGATAAAGTCTATGAAAAAATATACATTACAGATGATAAAGTCTACATCTTTTCGCATTCCCGGCCAATAAAAATGCTCATGCAATATGTCCAAGATCTTAGCGACACCAAAGTGTCCCATAAGTCCTCCACCGTGGGCTTCAAGCACAAATAATTTATGCAATGAACAATTAGGCACGCATAAACAATTTTGACGATATAAATAACCATCATGCCTAAAGTATCTTTTAAAAGTACCATGTTCATAAGCGGCATAGACACTAGCAAAGTCCACATCATTGGCATACAACTCCTTAAGATGCTCAAACCCTAAAAGTTTTGAAGTAGGAGTTGAGATTAAGGAATACCTGCGCGATAAAATATCAACGACTACATTCTCCTTAGCTTGCTTGTAGTGCAGCACATATGGATAGGTTTCCAAGAACCCCACCTAAGTTGCATGTAGCTTGCTCAATTTACTTTGTCCTTTCAGGTACTTAAGAGTCTCATGATCGGTTTTGATGACAAATTCCTTTGGTTACAAATAATGCTACCACGTTTCCAAAGCTCGTACCACTGCATAAAGTTCTTTGTCATACGTTGGATAGTTAAGTTACGCTCTACTCAATTTCTCACTAAAGTACGCAATAGGCATGTTTTCCTGCATTAAGACAGTACCTATACCGATCTCGAAGGCATCACATTCTACTTTAAAAGCTTTATCAAAATTACGCAAACACAACACAGGTGCGGTATATAACTTCTGTTTTAACAAGTTAAATGCATGCTCTTAATCTTTTCCCCAATAAAATCCCTTCTCCTTTTTGACAACTTCGGTCAAAGGAGCAACAATGGTGGAGAAGTATTTCACAAACTGCCAGTAAAAACTAGCTAAGCCATGAAAGCTCCTCACATCCGAAACACTCTTTGGTGTTAGCCAATCTCGAATGGCCTTCACCTTCTCCTCATCTACCTCAATCCCCTTTGAGCTCACAACAAACCCTAAAAATATCAATTTATCAATGCAAAAAGTACACTTCTTAAGGTTTGCAAAAATCTTCTCACGTCTCAAAGTATCAAGAACATAACGCACACGCTCCACATGATCATTCAAAGTAATGTTATACACAAGTATATCATCAAAGTACACAACAAAAAATTTACCCAAGGAATCACGCAAGACATAGTTCATTAATCTTATGAAGGTACTCGGTGCATTAGATAAACCAAATGGCATAACTAACCACTCATACAAACCATATTTAGTCCTAAACGCAGTTTTCCATTCATCCCCAGGTTCATACGAATTTGATGATAACCACTTTTTAGATCAATTTTTGTAAAAACATATGCATCAGGCAACTCATCCAATATATCATCAAGTCAAGAAATAGGATGTCTATATTTTACCATGATCTTATTAACAGCTCGACAGTCTACATACATACGCCAAGATCCATCCTGATGTGAGCAGGACTAAGGATCTTGAGAAGATGGTGAACTCCGAGCCTATTGGAGGAGAGTTTAATGGAATTGAGCCCAAACTAATCCATTTAACTCAAATCCTTGGACCGG
>JANKOE010000001.1:19586130-19596844 GCA_026284465.1 Erythroxylum citrifolium | reverse complement strand
CACTTCGTCTATACTTTTATCGATATATCCTTTACACTTATTGTTTTTCATTTTAACTGCTATATATATATATATATGTATAATAGCAAAATAATAGGGAAAAAATACTTTATGCATCTAACTTTCTATCCAAATTTTTTGCCTTATTAATGTTTTGCTTGCTGGTTTCTATTTTTATTTAATACACTAGGCATTTTCGCTGCGCATTTGCGCAGTTTTAATCTGCTAGTCACTATCAAAGAAGCTTCAACAGTCAATGAAATCAATCTCCATTAGTTAGAGGCAGTGGCGAAGCCACTTGTAAGTGCCCACCTTCAAATTTTTTTTAAAAAGAAGATATATATGCATATAGGGGTTGTCCACCTTAAAAGAATATCGTTGCCCATGGTGGATTGGATTAATATATATATATATATATATATACATTGCCCTCTCTGAAATAAATTCCTGGTTTCGCTAGAGGCAATTTAAAATTGACACGTCAAATATATCATACCTTCCTTTAGCTTCATTACGATCTTTATCATTATTATACATAAGTGTTTCCTTACTCCAAATCTTTTGCTATATATCTACATTGCATTTTTCATAATAATTAGTTTTTTCATTTCACAAATGCACTTAGGTGGAAAACTTTCCATCCAAGAAAATGACATCTCATGGGTGTCCTTATGTGGAGATTTTTCCTTTGGATTCTTTAACAATTCTGATTCGTCTAACCATATTTGTGTTAGGATCCATTTAGTTCCAAATAGATTCCTGTTAGTAAGCAAATTTTGTTTTAGGTTACTGGTGGTGAGCAACAAATCCTGTGTCTACTATCGGGGCTGATACGTTGAAGGGTATTAATTTATGGGGTATCATCACAATTCAATTAGGTGTTATTACAACTTTTTTGCACAACGAATATGGTTAGATTGCAGTAACGTTATAGTTCAAATCAATCCCACAACATTATATATTGTTGTTGCAGTAAGCATTCCAATTCCAACGCAGTCCGTTATATCAAAGAACAACAAAATAAATTTCCAGTCTATTGGATTGCATTGAATACGTTAATTTCCAGTCTTCTTTTCAATTAAACTGTCCGAAGCAAACAAAAGCATATGTATTACTTTCTTTCCGTAATTAACAATGATTTCCCTTGAAATTATACTAAAAATAAGGAACCAAGCATTCAAGGGCCCCCCCTGGGTTTAGTACTTGACCATGAAATGCTAGTGAATGGAAGCTGCTTTTGTCTGAATGTTGGTAAGACACGGATCATCAATGCCAGACGCATTATGCAATAAACAAAACAGGCTGCTACTTTTGTTAAAGACGTTGAATTCTATATTCCCAGCCAAAAACAACTAGTCGTGGGAGACCTTAATGTAGGCCCCTCCCCTCTTTTCTGACAACTCTTAAGGTATCAGAACCATCTAACTGAAATTTTCATATTTATTGTTAAATTTATCAGAACCATCCAATGTGATGAATTCTCGTACGAAAGTTGGACATGAATAGGTCTATGAATTGACTAGCTGTTCATGCTGTGGCTGTGGATGCATTCCCACCGTTGCAAATGCAGTAGTAAAGTTGTGGAGAACTGAACAAAGGTATCGTAATGGTTGTTGGGTCCTATAATTATACGCGTTAATGTGGAAAATGAAAAAAGAAGAAGACCAATTGTGTTGTGTTTGACCAAAGTCAATGCGTTAAAACGTGAAGGGACAGGTACAAAACCATAAAATCCCATTACAGAAATTAGCTCCTAAAACTTTGGCAGGTTAATGGTTCTGCTTTTCACCCCAGGACTGGTCTCCACTTGTCAAGCCAGCAGGCCCTAGAATTCGTGCGTAGTTTGGTTTCCATTCTTCCTTATTTCCAAGTTTTTATTACAAATAAAATATTAAATATTTATATTATAGTTCAAATTTGCCCAGTAAGACTCATTAGGCCCCACAAAATACCCAGTTTTGAACAAAGATTGGCTCCCCAACAGCCTTTGCCAGGTCATGTAACGTGTAAGAGATCTTATAAAAATAGGAAACCAAACCAAAAAAATAACAGAGAAATTATTAGTGTGTGTATGACAAAACTGGGAAATTTTACTACACTTAATATAATATTTGAAAAGCTGGGAATGGAGAACTGGGAAGAGGATGTATCCTGGAAATTGCTAGCATTGAAGGGGAAGACGTTAGAGAGAGGAAGAGACTTTCTCTCTCTCTATGGCTCTTGCACAATCATATAATCCCCTCTCTCGTCTCTCTCTTTTTTCTTCATTTATCCCCAGAAAGGAACAATCTTTCATCCGGATTTTCTCCATACACTTTTAGTCTATGTTGATCTGCAGCAACCCAGCTCCTATTTTCATGTTTGCTCGAGTGGTCATTATCAAATTTTGATCTTGAATGGTCCTGCTGCCTGATTCCAAGGTACCCCCTCTTTCCATCTTTATGTCTGTTGTCATTGTTCCAAGTTGTTATAGGTTTTGTTTTGGTTCTTGGTTTGTGGGGACCTTTATGTTTTCCTTTTTTAGTGTGGAGTCAAAGGTCATGTTTGATGAATTGTTGTTCGTTGCGGTGATGTTTTTTTTTTTTTTTGAGGTTTCAGCTGGACATTGTGTCAAAATGTTAATCCCCTTTTCTTGTCTAAATAATTTCTTTCTATTTATTGTGATTTCTGAATACTTTTCCTTTCCTCTTTGGGTATTGAAGAGAATACGGAGTGGACTTTATGATTTTAGTTCAGATACTGGTGTTTCCCAACTGGGAGGGGGATAATGCTGATTCTGGTGATCTTCTATTAATTTTTCTATACCTATTGACAATATAGATTGTTCTTGCGCGTCTGATCTTAGTTTTACCTTTCCTTCTCCCTTACATTCTCAAGAGTGAGTAGAAAATCGGAGCATTATCTGTATTGATGCAATCCTCAGTGCACACTTTTTCAATGCATAAAGTTTAGTTCTTTTTGAAGTATAATTATGTACTTTCAATGTTGCAATTGAGCAGCTAATATTCATTTTAGTTTATTTATAATGTTCATTTTTCTACTATAGGTAAACCACGAAGAAATTAGGCCACTGGAACACCTTTACACCTGCACTGAAGTCCAGGATTCTGGCTGTTCTTTTGGTGCTTTTATCCATTTATAAGTGCTTATAGACCTAAGCTTGCGGAATGGCACGGGGTAGAATAAGAGCAAGGCTGCGAAGCCATCTTCACACTTTCTCGTGCCTAAGGCCAAGTGTCGATGAGGGCAAGGACCCTCATTCATTGGAAGGCCCTGGCTACTCGAGGATTGTTCATTGCAACCAGCCACTCATGCACCGGAAAAAGCCCTTAAAATATTGCTCAAATTACATATCAACTACAAAGTACAATGTTATCACATTCTTGCCCAAGGCTCTTTTCGAACAGTTTCGTCGAGTTGCCAATATCTACTTTCTTTTGGCTGCAATTCTTTCTCTTACTCCTGTTGCACCCTTCTCTGCTGTCAGCATGATTTTTCCTTTAGCTTTTGTTGTCGGTATTAGTATGGCAAAGGAAGCTTTGGAAGATTGGCAGAGATTTATGCAGGACATGAAAGTTAATAGCACGAAAACTCTAGTTCATCAAGGGGATGGTGTTTTTGATTATAAAGCATGGGAAAATATTCAGGTCGGGGATATAGTGAAAGTGGAAAAGGATCAGTTTTTCCCAGCTGATTTACTGCTTTTGGCTGCCGATTATGATGATGGGATTTGTTATGTGGAGACCATGAACCTAGATGGTGAAACGAATTTAAAACTAAAGAGAGCTCTGGAGGTAACCTTGCCATTGGATGAAGATGTGGCTTTCAGGGGTTTCACTGGGACTATAAAATGTGAAGACCCAAATCCCAGTCTTTACACTTTTATTGGTAATTTTGAGTATGAGCGTCAGATTTATCCACTTGAACCAAATCAGGTTCTTCTCAGAGATTCAAAGCTACGGAATACAAGTTTTATATATGGAGTTGTAATATTCACCGGTTTTGATAGCAAAGTCATGCAGAACTCAACAAAGTCCCCCTCGAAAAGGAGCAAAATAGAAAAGAAGATGGACAAAATTATATACATTCTTTTCAGCCTGCTTTTGCTTATCTCAGTGATAAGCTCTATTGGCTTTGCAGTGAAGATAAAGGTTCAAATGCCAGACTGGTGGTACATGGAACCCTGGAATCCTGAAGAATTGTATAATCCTAAAAGTCCTACAAAGTCAGGGCTAGCCCATTTGATCACTGCTCTCATTCTCTATGGTTATTTAATACCCATATCTCTCTATGTTTCTATCGAGGTTGTGAAGGTCTGTCAGGCAACATTCATTGACAATGACATACATATGTATGATGAAGATACTGGCAATACTGCACGAGCACGGACATCGAACTTAAATGAGGAGTTAGGCCAAGTAGATACTATCCTTTCTGATAAAACTGGCACCTTGACATGTAATCAGATGGATTATTTGAAATGTTCAATTGCGGGTACTGCATATGGTACACGTGCTAGTGAAGTCGAACTTGCAGCAGCAAAACAAATGGCTATAGACTTAGAGGACCAGGATTCAGAAATGTCTAATGGTTCCAGGCATAGAACTGGAGGATGTAAATCATGGGAGAATCGAGGAGGAACATCAGAAATTGAACTAGAGACAGTTGTCACTGCTAAAGATGACAAAGATCCTAAACCAGCAATAAAGGGATTTAGTTTTGAGGATAGTCGTCTCATGGATGGGAATTTCATGAAAGAACCCAATGCAGATGTCATTTTGCTATTTTTCCGCATATTAGCAGTTTGCCAGTCTGCTGTGCCTGAGCTGAATACAGAGACCGGAAAAATTATGTATGAAGCAGAATCACCTGATGAAGGGGCTTTTGTTGTTGCTGCCAGAGAATTTGGTTTTGAGTTTTTCAAGAGAACTCAATCAAGTGTGTTTATTCGGGAAAGATATACATGCCCTGGACAAGTGATTGAAAGGTGTTGTTTTGAATTAAAAATCTATTACTTCATTCAGTGTTTTTATCCACTAATTCTAGGGAGTTATATCTTTTCTTAACAATCTTACCTCTCTCATGGGAATCTGACAGAGAATACAAAATTCTTAATTTGCTGGAGTTTACCAGCAAAAGGAAGCGAATGTCTGTAATTATTCGGGATGAGGGTGGACAGCTTATGATGTTCTGCAAAGGTGCTGACAGGTGAGATTCACATTTTAGCATACATTACGATCTGCTTTATGACTATTTAGAGCAATCAGAAGTTTCTAGGTCCATTGGTTATCATATCATTATTTAGAGATATAGCCCTTTTAGCTAGACTGGGCTCTTTTATCTAAATGTTAATCCATTTTGTTGGACTAATGTCCTGCTCTTGGGGAATGTAAAGAAATAATTCATTTCTTCTTTTATTGTAATCTACTGATAACTGATTTGACTGAACCATGTAGCATTATCTTTGATCGTCTGGCAAAGAATGGAAGAATGTTTGAAGAAACTACTACCAAGCATTTGAATGAATATGGAGAAGCTGGATTACGTACATTGGCACTTGCTTACAAAAAACTTGACGAGTCTGAGTACTCTGCATGGAACAATGAGTTCATTAAAGCAAAATCTTCAATTAGTTCCGACAGAGATGCAATGCTGGAGCATGTGGCAGATATAATGGAAAAGGATTTCATTCTTGTAGGTGCTACTGCTGTGGAGGACAAATTGCAGAAAGGGGTACAAATAGTTTGCTACATGAGAGCCATAACTAACTTTCCCTTTTAGGTTGTTTCTTGTTAATATTCTATTTTGTCCCTCTAGGTGCCCCAGTGCATAGATAAACTTGCACAAGCTGGTCTTAAGCTTTGGGTTTTGACAGGAGATAAGATGGAAACTGCAATTAATATAGGGTGGGTTACTATAGACATGCAATGTTTTTGTTGGTGGACGTTACCTCTTTGAGAACTAAGTTTTGCTTGCACAATGCAGGTTTGCTTGTAGCTTGCTTCGGCAGGGAATGAAACAGATCTGTATCACAACAATGAACTCTGATGCAATAGCCCAAGATAGCAAACAGGTATTTGCTACCAGGAAAGCATATAGAACGGTATTCTGTTCAGAGATTTGAATTTCTATTTTGATTTAATTATGAATTTTTGCTACTGAGCAGGCTGTGAAAGAGAATATTTCAATGCAAATCACCAATGCCTCTCAAATGATCAAGCTGGAAAAAGATCCACATGCTGCATTTGCATTAATTATTGATGGAAAAACCCTAGCGTATGCTCTTGAGGATGATATGAAACATCAATTCTTGGCATTGGCAGTTGATTGCGCATCTGTGATATGCTGTCGTGTCTCTCCCAAACAGAAGGCACTGGTGTGATTCTTTTTCTCCATTCCGTTGCTTTCTTTTTCAGTTTTTATTTCTTGTCTGTAACCCACATAAGACAGACATTCTTTAGATTAAAGAGCAGAAAGATTATTATATTTCCTATGGCTCTAATGCATGTTCTGCATTTGGTGCCAGGTAACAAGGTTAGTAAAACAAGGAACAGGGAAAACTACGTTAGCAATAGGAGATGGTGCAAATGATGTCGGAATGATACAAGAAGCTGACATTGGTGTTGGAATCAGTGGGGTTGAAGGTATGCAGGTTGGTAATACGTCTATCTGATTTTCTGATTCAAAGTACTAACCTATACAACTAGTTTAGCCTCTTTTCTACTGTTATTTTACATGTGATGTCTGAAATTTGTGTTAGTCCTCTTTTCATATTCTAGGACCTATTATGGATGTTAATACCAAAACATTATTTTTCTCCCCCTTTTTTTTCATTATTCGTTTTTCAATGGAAATTTATCTTAGCTTTGTCCACTACATATCTAGCTTTTTTCTTGTTTTAGTCAAGGATCTGAGCAAGCAGGGTTTCTCGTTGTATGCATGACTGACAATCTTCCTGCAAAACTTACCCTTAATCCTTTGCAGGCTGTCATGGCTAGTGACTTCTCTATTTCCCAGTTCCGGTTTTTGGAAAGACTCCTGGTTGTACATGGACATTGGTGCTACAAGAGAATTGCTCAGATGGTAAGAATAAAGAACTTAGTGACTGTGATGCTTAATTAAATGATTTGATACTTGTACGCTACTGCAGTGATGCATTTTTTCTTACCTTGATGTTTCTTCCTTATCCAAACTTGGATACTTTTGCATTCAGATCTGCTATTTCTTCTACAAAAATATTGCCTTTGGTCTCACCCTGTTCTACTTTGAGGCATTCACGGCCTTTTCTGGACAATCAATTTATGATGATTGGTTCATGCTATTGTTCAATGTCGTTCTAACATCACTGCCAGTAATTTCACTTGGAATTTTTGAGCAAGATGTGTCTTCTGAGGTCTGCTTACAGGTCAGCTCCATCAATTGCAATTTTGTTGCTGTATTAATCAATTTACTTTTTGTAGCTATTACTCAAGGTGGTGACATTTTGTTTGCAGTTTCCTGCACTCTACCAGCAAGGGCCCAAAAATCTGTTCTTCGACTGGTACAGGATATTAGGGTGGATGGGGAATGGCCTCTATTCCTCTCTCGTTATTTTCTTTCTTAGTATTGTGATCCTTTTTGACCAAGCTTTCCGTGCTGAAGGCCAAACTGCAGACATGGCTGCAGTGGGCACAACAATGTTCTCCTGCATTATTTGCACTGTCAACTGTCAGATTGCACTCACTATGAGCCACTTTACGTGGATACAACATCTCTTTGTCTGGGGCAGCATTGTGGCTTGGTACGCGTTCTTATTGCTTTATGGGATGGTATCTCCAATTTATTCAGGAAATGCCTACCAAATCCTTGTTGAAGCTCTTGGTCCAGCTCCCATCTACTGGTTTGCCATAATATTGGTAACAGTAGCGTGCAATCTTCCTTACCTGGCACACATATCATTTCAAAGATGCTTCAATCCCTTGGATCATCATATCATACAAGAAATTAAATACTACAGGAAAGATGTTGAGGATCAACAGATGTGGACAAGGGAGCGTTCTAAGGCAAGACAAGAAACAAAGATTGGTTTCTCCGCTAGGGTGGATGCTAAGATCAGGCATTTGAGAGGAAGGCTGCATAAAATGCACTCGAACATGGTAACACAAAGTTCTATGCCTTCGCCATCTTAACATGTCAATTTGTTTTCCATTATATTTTTGCTAAATTTGTAGGCTGGCCATTTTTCAGTTTTCTATATTTTTTTATTCAATTCTCAATGATATTTTATGAGGCTGAGTGGGGTTCGGCCAAGTTCCATGCATTACATCAAAAGCATCGGAGCTCATGTTTGTAAACTATGTATAAGATTGAAGAAGTTAACATCTTGTGAAAATAGTTGATATGTAACATCTTCTTTCATCTCTTACACTGCTTCTCTATAGTCTGGAATCAAGACTTAACTCTTAAATGTGAATAATTGAGGGATGTTAAACCTTTATGAGGTGGCCGATCTTGATTCTAGTTCTAGAACTTGTAGTGGCCGAGTGATGAGAATGAAAAAGCGTGTAATGCGATTCCGTTATGATCTGCTCAAAGGACCAAGCAAGAATTAGAGGACGCTCTCATGATTTAAGTCCCCAGTGGTTTTCTGATAGTCACCTTCCACTACCTTATCACGTCACTTTAACGAATTGTTGGCAGTAAATATAATACTTACTCGTGAAGGCAGACCAAATTGCAGGTTTTGTCTGTACGGCTGCCGGTAGAAGCAGCGTATACTGTTCTCAGCATTTGCTTGTACTCGAAAGAAGCCAATCTATTGCATTTGGTACTCGGTTTTTGTAGCATTCCTGTTCTAACACAAACTAGTATGAGTTAGGAAACAAAGTACTTGAAGACTGCCAAACAAGTCAACCAGAAAACTGTCTAGGAATTCTCAATGGAAGGATGAATGGTCTAAAACATCAAATCATTTTGTTGGTGGTGATTGGTGACAACCAAATTTGGTACTGTATTCATTTATTTTTAACTATCAAGTGGTTATTGCACAAATGTGCAGTGAAAATTTAGAAACATATAATGCCCGATTGTTTTGGGGAATTAAAGAGTATGTATGTATAAGTTTTGTTATAAATGATTAAGATGTGTAAGTGAATATTGTTAAAGTTCAAATTTGGAGGAAACATTGGTAATGTATTATGCAAGATAGAATATTGTAAGGGAAAAAAGAAAAAAGATATATCGGATGAATATTTAAATTGGATTAATAAAAGTAGAAAGGAAAAACTGATAATTCAAACAGATGAATTAAAATTCGTCATAATATTTTAATAAAGAATATAACAACTATAGAATTTGATATGAATTAAAGTAAATCAATAAAAATTTAAAAAGAGAATTCTAACTAAGGTAGAAAACAACCAATGGATATGTAGATTAAAAAGAAATTATTGACCGGGCAAATAGAACGAAAAAAACAAATCAACAATACAAGATAAAATACAGGAGAAATACAATTCAGCTCAATAAATAGCAAAAAAGACAACAAAACAATAGCAAAATTAGTTTATATGTGCGTTAGGATTACAACCATCTAAGCAAGATCAATAAATAGAAAAAAAGATAAAGAAACAGTAACAAAAAAAGTTTGAAAGTGCAATAAGATTACAAGCATTTGAGATATACTAAATTTTGGGGATTATGTTGTCAATCAATAATCCTTAAGGTTGTAGAATAAAATATCGTCAAATCAATGAAGTGTTTAGTGATGATGGTGAAAGCAGCTAAAATTTGACCAATGAAATATTGAATGAAGTTCCATTTGTTCTTGGTAATACATAGATCAGCTATAGGCTGAAGAATATGCTTGAACCTGTTAAGACATACACATATAGTATTTAAATTATTTTCTACACCCAAAAAAAAATCTCGCAATTTGAACTAATACAAGAATTAGATTGATTTACCTCAGGCTTACTTTCTGAGGTTGGTAAGGAAGCGTAGCAGCATCGGGTTTCATCCTCTCAAGTAGGGGATTAAGACCTCCAAGCCACTGGAAATACCCAAAGGTCTGTCTTCGAATCAGGAAGTATAAGAACATATGCCCAAAAGCTCTCACTAGATGGGAAATACTGAAACTGTCTTTCTAGTAGTATCACATTGTGTAGTTATGTAAAGGCAATCCAATCTTTCCATAGTGACAGGAATCTAGGAAGGCAAATCGTAAATTGTCAAATTCTAAAAATCTACCACAGACTGGGAAGCCTTTCTTCTTATATGGACAGAAGCCGTCATTTTTTGCCCTTTCATGTAACACCCTACTCCCACGTGACTCGAACCTGATATCATTGGTGATATCCGAGTCCGTGCCCCGCAAGGGTGGCGTACTACATCAGTTAGTAAAACTCGGTATATATTTTTTTTTGAAAATACATTCCACGTTAAAAGGAAGTAGTTTCAGTTATTACACATTCACGCAGAATAAGCAGTAAACAGTAGCAAATCGTTGCAGTTATAGTTATTACTATAATTTAGCAATACTTTACAAGAACCATAAAATACAAATACAAATTAGTTTACAAAGATTGCGGAAGATAATATTAGGAAACACCAATGCAGACGCGAACTGATTCCGACCTCTATCTCAACTTACACGCAGTAGGCATACTCCCGTGTCAAACGGGGTACTCTTCTAGTCCTGAAAAATAGATTGCAATTTTGGATGAGTTTGCGAACT
>JANKOE010000001.1:19546052-19556526 GCA_026284465.1 Erythroxylum citrifolium | reverse complement strand
AAATAATTCACCAAAAATTTCAAAATATCCAAAATTGCCAAATCATAATTAATACACTCCAATTTAATCCACAATTTCCACTTCTAAATCAAATTTTCCCGGAAATGCTAATAAATGTATGTACAATCATATAAATGTGCAAAATAAATGTGTATGTCACAATTAACTTATGCATGATGTGTTTTTTTCCTAATTCTACATAAATTTCTCATAATTTACTATTCTAGCCTTAACATGGGTAACGGGATGTTACACTGATCATGTGTCCCTTCTCCCCACATCGAAAACACGCTCCAAACAACTTGAAACATTCTCCTTTATGAAGTTTCCCACAATGCTCACATTAGGGGTTCGTGTATTTACTTCTTCCCGTCCTTCCCGTGCCTCCCACACTTCAGGCTTGCACTGAAACTGCTCTTAACTGCTTGTTCTTAGCAGAGACACTACTCCTCACCTTACTCTGTGTATGGAAACTCTTCATACCCCTCTCAGCCATTGGAGCACTCATTCCCTTCTTGGAAGACTGCTCAAGGTTCTTCATCTTCTTGTTCACTTCAGACTTTATATTCTCTAATTTTTTAGCCTGAAATGCGGCATCTACCAGCTGCTGGTAGTCACAGAAATTGTGGATCAACACCTTCTCCTTGATCCCTAGATAAAGCCCCCCCTCAAACTTGCTGCATTTGTCCTCCTCATTCGACACAATGTTAGCTGCATACCATGACAGCTAAGTGAACTTTAACTCGTACTCACTCACACTCATTTCCCTCTGTGTGAGATTAAAAAATTCTCTGGCCTTCTCTTGGATATAGACCCTCGAGAAGTACTTCCTCCGGAAAGCTTCCAGAAAGTCCCTCCATGTCAGCATTGGAGGCATAGCCTGACTGTGGGGCACGGATTCCCACTAGTGGAGTGCATCCCCCTGTAGCAAGCTTACTGCATAGTCTAGTTTCTCTTTATCAGTACACTTCATCTGAATCAGGACCCTCTCTGTCTTCTTCAGCCTCTTCGGGATTTGTAGTCCTAGTGAAGTCCACAGCTCCGTACTTACGGAGCTTATCATACTACCCACTCCTCTCCACTGGAGTTAGCACCGGCACTCGTGACCCTTGGCCCATGGCATAAGTGAAAGCCTGGGCAAAGGCCTGAAAGAACTGCGGGTTCATAGATGGCATAGGAGGGGGAGGCGGTGGCACTTCATGCTGCACACTAAATGCCTCAGAATCAGGAGTAGAGCGTGTCCCGGCGTCCTGCGGGACATGTGATTCATCCGTACTTCTCCGATGAGAGCTAGATCGAGCTAGAGCTCTTCGAGTTCTTTATCGAGGCGGCATAATCACTCCTTCAATATAAAACCATTAAAAATCTTTAGTTCATGCAAAACAATTTCAAATCATGTAAAACAATTCAAAACAATGCAAGTTACTCATTTAAAAACAAATAATGCATGTGCATTTCGTTAATTGGATACTCCTAAACCTAGTCCCAAACCTGGACCTAAATATAATTACTCTGATACCATAACATATTGGACCCCGTTTTCGGAGCCCAACATCCAGAGTCATAAACCTTGTGCTTATTACCCTGTAGGGTCATTAGCCATCCTTGACAAGAGTGGTGTGCCCACACCAGTCAGTTATCAAAATCACAGATTGACTTCTTCAAAGAAATTGTAGCTCTAAGTTTCTAGTTTGTTTTGAAGCAAGAATCATCTTAATCGGAGCTCTATAGATCAGGATATGCTTAAAAAGGCCTATGTGTGTTCATACCCTAATCATGCTCTCCCAACCGACCCCTCACTTTCTCTAATGCAAACTTTCTCAAAACAACTCCAAAAGATACCCTTTTCATGGAGAGATAGGAAAAGGTGTTAGGAATCCATTGCTTCAAGAATCACTTCATTTGAAGGTCGGATGAGGAAGTTATGCCTGAGAGAATCAAACATGTTTATACCTTCATTCAATTCACCTATGTTACATAATCCCCTTATCATTAACATGCTAATTAGCTCCAATATACATTAATCTATCAAGACCCCAAAATTAATCTATCATGCTTAATCAAATTAAAAAAAAATCAGGGGCCAACATAAACAAAACCTGCAAATAAAATATTTCATCAAGAACTCTTGCAACTTTAATAAGTAAACTCAGAACCTTCCTCTCTACACTTGATAGGCCTGTCAGCTGCTGATAAAAGGAAAGATGTAATGAAATTACATATGGAAAGGAAAAAGAGAGAAAGAAAAAAAGTTATTCATAAACAATAGTATCAATTTCCCTATTGCATATTATTTAACAGAAGCACATAAACTTTATTGGTATAGCATACTCCTAAAATGTTTATATCAATTTCTCTAATACACATTATTTAACAGAAGCACAGAAACTTTATCGGTACAACATACTCCTGAAATGCTTATAATACCATGCCTTACATATCAACCATTAAAAAGAAAACCAGTTTACAGCACGCAAAAATTGCAAATAAGTTCTTGAGATGATGGTTAACGTACCGGTCATTACCCTCTTTGCGAAACCCATAAACTAAGAAAGGCACAAAAGATAAGTGGTCTTAACGAGTCAAATGTTAGAATGAGAGCAAGTAAAAGCAATAGGTCTCTTCTCCAATTAAGAAAAACATCACCCAAATGTGATAAGCAAGTGTGGACGGGAAGCATAAAGGCATGTGCCTGTGAAGAAAAGTCGAATTTGCATGCTCTATAAAACTCCCAACAAAAAACCCCCCAACCACAAGCACTGGGTAGCATACTACATTGAAGAAACCCAAAAAATAAAACAAAACAGCAAAAAAGAGAAAAATAAGGCAGCTTAAAAGAACTATCAGAAAAGGGTAGTCTTCACTCTTCTTTGTGAAAGCAACAAAGACTGGAAATTATTTGAAGTTAGAAAAAAAAGGAACCTCAATCAGGACATTGGAGGTGAAAGCGAAAAGCTTGTATGGCTTACTCTTTGTTCGAAAGTGTACTTTTAGATTTGCTGAAATCGTCGTTTTGCATCTTCGGCAATGGTGGGGTTCTTGGCCCACTTATCCGGATGCCATTTCTCTGTTAACACAAAAATGTAAACAGAAAATCAATTTTGATCCGAAAAGATAAAGAATTGATTAAGAAATTAAAATAAGAGAATTACCATAGCAAGTTTGCGATAGGCAATACGGATATCGGATATCTCTAACTTACCCAGCACCGCTCAAAATCTCATAAAAAAGAGAAGATATGTTCTCGAACTTTAAGAGAAGGAGAGAGAGAAAGGGCATTATGAGTACAGAAGGTAGAACCTTTTGGAGTTTCAGTATTTTATTTTTGATACGTATTTCAATTAAATGAAGATCAAAGTGACGTGACGACGGAGGAGCATTAATTTGAAAGACCTAAACTAAACGGATTTGTTAATTGGTGACAGCAACAGAGATGGGAATCAACTAGGCCATTGGATAAATTGGAACATTAGATTTAGGACACATTAGCCACGATGACTATCTTAGTATGTATTCTTAATGAGCCGATTTGTTTCACTGCCTATTTTTGCATATAAATGTCTACAATTAACACAATCACTCCACATTCAAATGCTTTGCAGAAACATAAATATCAATATGCACTATAAAATGACGTTCTTTTGTGACTAAATAACTAAATGCGAATGTTGCCTTCCACCAATGTCCTTCTCATAAAGCAAGTAAGCGAAACATGTTAGAAAGCAATGACATCGAGTCATAAATGGCAACCCTTGTTGGCAAGAAAGCAATTGCTTTCAGGCAGCAACTGCAACAAGAAGCAATGCTGACAATAAAAAATGAAAAGAAACCTAAGAAACAAACACTGCGCATTTTCTCTCTCTTCAGTAATATTTAGAGATAGAAAGCTTCCTCCATAATTTTCTCCCTCATCCCCTCCGTGTTCATCCCTCTTTCCCTTACATCCTTTATCCTGAATTATGTAAATAGGCCCAAAGATCGAATCTTTTCGTGTGATTTTTGGAATTTTTAGACCCATTTGAAGGTTTAGGGTTTTGATTCTTGCAGTAAGAGACTGTGTAATTTGGATCAGGGTTAGGGTTTTTCCATGGAGCCTCTCATTGGGAACAAGTTTCGCCTCGGTCGTAAGATCGGTAGCGGATCATTTGGAGAGATCTATCTGGGTTTGCATAATTTCCAATCCCTTTCCTCTTCTCGTTTTTCTTTTTTGGTTTGTCATACTTATGATTCTGATAATTTTATTGGGTTGCTTTATTCTTTTAGGTACTAACGTACAAACAAATGAGGAGGTTGCTATTAAACTTGTGAGTGTTCTTTCACTTGTTATTTAAAATTATGGCTTTTTCTCATTTACTAGAAATTATGATTTGATTGTCTACCTGTGCTTAGTTAGCTCCAATTGGTTGCTTGTTATTGTTAATCATGCGCTTGTGATTTGATGAGTAGGCAATATCAACTTTTTCCTTTTTTTTCAGAAATAATTTTTTAGATGCGCATTTTTGGAATTCAGTGTATATGAGCTTCAGAATAGTGTCAGAGGTTAGGTAGTGACATCAGTCTACTTGTCCATGTTTATTCGTTCAAGATGTCAGGGTCCTCCCGGCATGCTTTATAGCTGAATATCTTTAAATCTTAATGGTATGCATTTTGGTGAAGAGAAGTCTTCTAGCTGCTTATCTACTTGTTCCTAAAGTGGACATTTAAATGTGGCAATCATGAAGGCACCATGAAGGGGATTCGTAGATTTGATAGGATCTAAATCGTGCTTTTTTTTTTTTCAACAACAAAAAAAAAATCGTGCTTTTTTGTATTTCATACTATAAAACACTCAGCACAAATAACTAAATGATTATGTATTTCTTCTTTTTGACATTGAATAGACTGAAATATGTTTGATGTTCTAGGTTACATCAAACCATAGAATCCTATTAATTGACTTTAGTTAATGTGCAAGTCCTTTGTTTGCAAATTTACGGGCAATTGGGGCTCCATTTGCAAACTCGTTCACCTGTTCTGAACCAGTACTTTCTGGTTGATTCATGGAGAGTTTTGAATTGAAGTAGTCAAAAGATTGACGATAGACCTGCAGAATGTGCTCTATGTCCGTTGATCACAAGATTCCTCCTTTTTGGCCCTTCATTTGATTCATGTTAAGAGGTTGAACATCATACTCCTTGTAATTTCACTGATATAATATTATTATGCAGTAATTCAACAGCCTTAGTAGGTAAAATATATAAGTTCGTGTAATTGATCAAATTTATGCTCAATGTTTCATTTCGTTTATTTTTTTCTGTTTCTTTTTGGTGTTTACTGTATTGTATTGCTCATCAATTGTCTGAATTTGTGTTTTCAAAATTTTGGAGGGCTGTCTTTATTTTTCTTTTCTTTGCTCAGGAAAATGTCAAGACGAAGCATCCTCAACTGATGTATGAATCTAAGCTGTATAAGATCCTACAGGGAGGAAGTAATGTCTCCTTTTCCTTTTTTTGTCTAGTTGATTTTTGTTTCTGATTTTGAAAATTTTAAAATAATTCCTTATCATCTGCTTCTCTCTTTAATTTTGATAGCCGGAATACCAAATGTTAGATGGTTTGGTGTTGAAGGGGATTATAATGTCCTTGTGATGGACTTACTGGGACCTAGTCTTGAAGATTTATTCAACTTTTGCAGTAGGAAAATGTCTCTGAAGACTGTCCTTATGCTTGCTGATCAGATGGTATTCTTTTCTTTGTATTTATATTGTTCTTGAATCCTAGTGCTTTGTTCCTTTACTTCTCTGGAAATTGTGATATCTGTTTAGGTCAATCGAGTTGAATTTGTTCATTCCAAATCATTCCTACACCGAGATATCAAGCCAGATAATTTCCTCATGGGTTTAGGAAGGCATGTAAATCAGGTGGGGTTTGAAGATTATTCTTATATTAGTTATTTTTCTCTTTTTCTCTTTGTTCTCAATTTAGTAATAGAGGCTTGCATTTAGGTCTATATCATTGACTTTGGTCTGGCTAAGAAGTACAGAGACACTTCAGCACATCAACATATTCCTTACAGGTTGGTTCTTTTTAGCTGCAAGTAGATATTTCTTTTAACTGATTGTGAGCCTTGCACTTATAGGTCAATGGTTCATTTGGATGACTTTACAATGTCCCTTGTACCAAAGATCTGATTTGTTCATTCAGTTTTTGTTGATAGATTCTTATTTGATTGTGTTTAGGCATATCAGTTCATCTTTGATCATGATTGATGCTCACTGATTGTGACTGATTTATATAATATCTTGTTTTGCTTCTTGTTATCCATTGCTTCGCATTATCATGTTAACACTTATAGTACTGGATGTTTTAGTAGATGCTTTGCTACCTACAGTGGTATTGTTGGTTTTTATTCCTGAACTAAGATTTAAATTTGTTTTCCTGATCTAGATATGAGATGCTTATGTCATATGCAGAGAAAATAAGAGTTTGACAGGAACTGCAAGATATGCTAGCATGAACACCCACCTTGGCATTGGTAATAGAATTGATACACGGCTCTACTTTTCCCTGTTGTGCTATAATTTAACCTTGAAGGGACTAATCCTGTGAAACTATATTTACTGATTTTACCTTATACTTTGTAGAACAAAGCCGCAGGGATGACTTGGAGTCCCTTGGTTATCTTCTTATATATTTTTTGAGAGGAAGGTGAAAATTCAACTCCTCAAACCTTCAATTGAATGGTGTGTTTGGTTATGACCATATATACTTTTAGTCTTCCGTGGCAGGGACTAAAAACAGGAAATAAGAACCAAAAATATGAGAAGATTAGTGAAAAGAAAGTATCAACTACCATTGAGGTGGATTATTTTATCTGGAATAATGAAAAATGCTATATCAGGGGTATATGTGTACGTTTATGTGCTCTAGGACTGATTAAAAATTATTGCTTTCACTTCAGACCTTATGTCGGGGTTATCCTACAGAATTTGCTTCATACTTCCACTACTGCCGGTCACTTCGTTTTGATGATAAACCTGATTATGCTTATCTGAAAAGACTCTTTCGTGATCTATTTATTCGTGAAGGTTTGAGCTTTTCTGTTCAAATTTTTCTCATAGATGTTATATGAATAGGCAGCTCAGGCATTTTCTAGGAACAAACAATTTTCAGCTACAGTTTCTTGATCTTCTTTTTTCAGGTTTCCAGTTTGACTATGTCTTTGATTGGACAATTTTGAAATATCAGCAGTCACAGATTGCTAGCCCTCCTACTTGTGCCGTTGTGAGTGGCAGTATACCCCTTTCATTTTTGTATCTGATCGCTGCACCTTATATGTTGTGCAAAATAACCTAAAGTTGCTTCACTTACCTCTTCTCCAGGTTCCAGGTGCTGGGCCAAGTTCTGGCATGCCTCCTGCTGGTGGTATTGCTGATAGGCAGTTAGGTGACTGTTCTACTTCTGCTCTTTGGCCTTTTTACTTACTATTGCTTTTGAGGAACGGATTTATCTGAAAAGATTGTTTGTCACTTATTTAAAGGTGGAGAAGAAGGTAAAACTGGTTGGTCGTCAACTGATCTAACTCGAAGGAGAAATTCTGGACCAATTACAAGTCCTGGAAATTTATCTAAACAAAATAATCCAACCACAAATGATCTACCTCTATCAAAAGATGCAACTGTAAGCATTTTTTTTCTTGTTTTTGAGGAGTTAAGAACTGTAAGCACTTTATCTCCGCTTTCATTGACAAAATGACAGAAAATGTACTATGAACATGTTTGGCTTGACATCCTCATAGAAATGTCCTTACCTGTATCGTACATCATTCTCAGGGTAAATTGGACATCACTGCTGGATGGCTCTTAAGCTTTTGCTGTTTATGCATGTTATTATGTAGTGTTGGCACTAGATTTGAAGTTCTTGCATTATATTGGGTGATTAATGTTTGACTGCCCTATCACTAAATATTCTTCTAGTGATTCAATCCAATGCTTCAATGGCTGCAGCTATCCAGCTCAAATTTTCTGCAATCCAGTGCATGTACTAGGAAACCAGTCGTCCCTAGTAGCCAAGATGCTGTGCTTGTCGAGAATGACTGTGATCCTGTTTGCACACGTACTACAGAAGCTAGTCCTGCAGTACTCTACAAAATTTCTAGTGGTCAAAGAAGATCACCAGTTGTATCTTCAGAACAGAAGCGTTCATCTTCGGGCCGAAACACATCAACCATAAAAGCATTTGAGTCGACTCTTCGGGGCATTGGGAGCCTGCATTTCAATAACGATGAGAGGTTACATTATTAGCAAACGCCATCTCATACTTATAGTCATGCACAAAGAAAGGATCTATATGTTGTTACTAGACGTTAACCTTACATACTTTTACTCGGCACGGAATCGTCTTTCCCATTTCAATATCTCATGGCTGGGGCAAAAGCTTGCGTCAGTTGTACTAATATATTTATCTTTTATAATCCATTGTTTCTGATGAGTCAGATCATAAAGATAGAATACTACAATTCCCAGATGGATATTGCAAACGTTATTTTAAGTTATTCTTCATATATGCTCTTCTAACTCACCACACGTCTTCGACGATTCAAAACCTCCATAACCTAGTATTGACTTCATTCTTTCGAATTGCATAGATATATTAAACCGCCAAGGGAACATATAGAGACAATTGCATGCAGCAATTTCTTGCCTTTGATCTGTTTCATCCTTTTGTATTTCCAAGTGTTCTTGTGAATGACCTGTAACTCTCCAAGCGATTGACAGCAAAATGTGTATAAATAAACATGTAAAGATTGTTATGAATGAATGGGCTAATGTGCTCAGTGTGACAATTTTCTTCTTTCTCCCGCAGTATGAAGTTGAACTATAAACGACAAAGAAAACAGCACCAATGTTCTACTGAATCCAGACTTTCGTAGGCTAGAAGACGGACATAGTTTTTGTCTTATTGTACATTAGACCTCATGCCTCTGTTGTCTTCTGACCCAGAATTTGAGGCTTTCGAGGCAACACCTAATCCATTGCTTTAATATAATCAGAACAATCTATGCAAGTTCCATTTTTATTTATAAAAAGTTGCATGTAACTGCTACCATATCAACTACAAACTATCAGTTTACTTTCAATTATTTACAAGGCAGCGGATGGAAAAAAGAAAAAAAGAGAGAGAAGAAGAAAGATGATTTCTTTATTTTAGTTCATGAGGCTCGCCAACTCATGTTGCGTTGCCCAATACTTGGTTTTTCAATTAGGAGCTTTTGCAAAATCTCTACCATCTGATGAAATTTATATGTTGAAACCACGATGCAGTCACACAAGCTAATTAATGAAATATGAGATCAGTTTCAAGACACATCAATTCAGTATAGATCAAAGATAAAGATTTGCCCTGCGTGGACTCATAAGAAAAAGAGAAACTAAACTGGGTTTTCATTCTCTATCCAAGTCCAACACAGGAATGCACACATCAGAGAGATTTTTTTTTTTCCTTCGAAAACAGGTAGGTAGGAAGGAAAGAATCTGGGAATATATATCTATGATGATTGATCAATCAAACCCATCCATTGACCACTTTACTGCAGGTACCCTTGATCCATCTAAAACTCTTCCTGAATGATACTTTCATTCTCCCCTCCATAGCATAGACCTTGTAGCTAGCAACCCTTTTTTTCCTCTGCAACTCAGGATCAGTAAAGCTCCAACTTTTTGAGGATAACCCAAGATTGCCTTTCCCTTTCTTGATCTTTACTTCTTTGCACAGTTGATTTGGCTGCACAGACCCTGCATAACTAACACTGTAAGACCTTAAGTCTTGCATGCTTGTTGGAGCTGCCTTGTCTGCATAGTAGCTCTCCATCTGCATCCTCTCACCTCTGCATGACTTAGATCTGAAGTTATCCATTGATCAATATTGATCACTAGTTGCTGGCGAGAAAAAAATACGCACAGCGACAAGAACTAACGAAGAGATTGAAGGTTTCAAGATTTAAGGGTTAGGCAAGAGAAAGAGAAAACTTTGTGCTCTGGGATTGCTTTTCCTTGTGAGGACGGTGGTGGGAACGGTGCTCGTGCTATAATTTGTCCCATAAACTCCCTCAAATCTTAAGTGCCAGCTGCTCTAGCCCAACTTTGTGCCACTCCATTCTAGCCATCCATTTATGTGGACCTTTGAGGAAGTGTATGGGGCTCGTTGTTCCATACAACCCCTCAAAAGTCTACATAAATGAATGGCTAGGATAGAGTAGCCAGAATAGCTAGTACAGAGAATCACATCCTCCCATAAACTCGTTATATTTTATATGTTTCTAATTTTTGTGTTGAAAATGGGAAAATCAATGTTTTAAAAATCGAACCGGACATCGAACCAGTCGAAGAAAAGGTTGAAGGTTTAGAGGTTCAACCAGTAGTGAACCGCTATCAACCCGGAATATAATAAATAAGATGAAAATTTTATAAGAATAAATAAAAATAAAATATTTTATT
>JANKOE010000001.1:19517582-19531233 GCA_026284465.1 Erythroxylum citrifolium | reverse complement strand
TGACTCTGAATTTTCATGCTTAACATTTCATGATTTTCACTAGCATTCATTCTCAATCAATTCATGGCAAGTTCATGTAACAACATGTACTGCTCACATTCTCATTCAATGACAATCATAGGCAATCAATGCTCATTTAATTCAAGCAATGTCAAGAACTCAATGCACATTAAATGTTCATTCTCAAAGTAGTTGGAAACATTTATTTTCCTTAGTTTATTAACATTCATCTCTTACTAACATAAAGATAAACATGAAACCTACCTGAAATCTTGCTAAATCCTTTCTCAATGTTGCTCTTCCTCTTGTTCTTCTCTTCCTCCTTGTTCTTCTTCAAGAACAACAAAAACCCAAATCAACTTCACTCCAATTGAAAAACTACATACATCTTTCATGAAATTAACATGAGATTCACTATACCCATCTACTTTCCAAGCTTTTCAACTAAAAACCCAAGCAAAAACTCCAACTAAAATCATGACTTACCTTTGATCTTTCACCAACTAAGAGGATTCTTGAATCAAAATGAAGCTTAAGCTATTCTCCACCTTTTTATCTCTTGAACTTTCTTCCAAAACCTCTTAGATCTCTTGCAAATCACAAACCCTAGCCAAGCTTTTCTTTTCTCCTTCTTCTTTCTCCCCCACGATTCTTTCTCCCTCTCTTTTCCTCTCACTTTTTCGTTCCCTTCTTCTTTTCTTCTACTAACCCACTTAATCTCTTCTCCTTTTATACTTCTACTCACTAACTTAAGCCCATTGGCCCAAGCCCATTTGTCTTCCTTCCTTCTTATTCTCCTAACTCAACTTAAGCCCATTTCCTTCTCTTCTCTTCTCTTATTTCCTTTGGGCCCAATTCTTACTCAAGCCCAACTAACACATTAAACATTCATCTAACTCATTTAATTCTAACTAACACATTTACTAACATTAATTCATATTACCTAACTCATTAATTCCATTTTAATTTCATGCCATCTAACTCATTTAATGTTATCATATGCTAATTTAATGCTAACTTACTTAATTAAAGTCAATTCAAGTTAATCTACTAATGCTTTAATTTTCTCTACTCATGCTCAAATTTAAAAAAAAATTTGGGGCTAACAGCTACGATATGTGAATTTCAGACTTTAATGGCCCGAGGAGTTTGATATTCGGGAATATATTGGAAGTGTTCTGTTTACATCTGAAACTTGAATGATATCTGTTTGCAACTGAATTCTGAATGATTTTAGAATACTCAACGAAAGTTGAATGCCGAACTGAGGTCCAATGAATATAAGATTCTGTTTATGCATCATAAGTGAATGATATTTATGGCATATTTTGTTATTTGAAGCATTTCATAAAATGCATCTTCAGATAAAGGTGTTGTCATCAGACTAGCTAGTCTGAAAGAGCTTTAAGCTCAGAATTCTGCACGTAGAGCTTTGCTCCGTGATTTCTATATCTGACTGAGCGCAATAGGCCAGTATCTGTATCTGTATCTAAAAGGCGTTCAGTCACAACAAATAATAACGAATCTGGAGTCTCATATGCATCTGCATTTTTATATTTATGATTGTGAAATATATAATTATGAAACCTTTTTTGAAATTGTGATGATAAAGTGATGTGCTATGATAATGTGATTGATTGGGTTATACATGTTCTAAAAGAATGTATGTGAAAAATGTGTCATTCATTATGTCATGTTGAGATGGAAAATGTTTGTGAAATTGGTTGGTTGTGTGATATTTTTGTATTTGACTTGAGTGAGATCATCAGTGATGGTTCACTCATTGAGTTTGCAAAACTCATCAAAAATTGCAACGTGGCTTTTCAGGTATGAGACAGAAGACCTAGTTCCTAAGATTTTCTAGAGGAACATTTTGGATTAAGATATGACTCAAAGATCTGTCAGCTGACATCAGAGGAGTTATAAATTGTATTTGTAGTTTCTTTAACGTATATAACTTTTGTATATGGGATTGTAAACTTTCTCATGTTTGGTACTGTAAATACTTGTTTCAATGACTACAATGTAAACTTTTTCAATTAATGAAATGAAGTGTTGAGGTTTTAAGCATTGTATATTCTTTATAATGTCATTTAAGAGATTATGTTTGCTTTAACATACCATTGTCATAGGATATGTACTTGAATGTCCTCTTGGAGCCAATAAAAAGTCTCCTGTACCTGAGTTTGCACAAATACCTCTGAGAATCTCGGAGAGGAGGGAAAGGAGATATGATAAGCTTCAGAAGCAAGGGGATGTAGACTTCTACCAAAGTACAGATCCTGCTGAGGCAGAATGTTGGCTAGAGAGAACTGAAAGACGTTTGATTAGATGGATTGTGAGTCAGATGAGAGATTTGATTATGCAGTCTCACTTCTGCAAGGTCCAACATATTAGTGGTGGAAGATTGTTCCAAGTAGTGCCGCCAGACCTTGTAGTTTGACTTGGGGAGATTTTCTGAAGGTGTTTAAAGAGAATTACATGCTGAAGATTTATCTAGACAAAAAGATGAAATAATTTCTGGATTTGAAACAAGGAAGTCTCTCAGTAGCAAAGTATGAGATAAAATTTAATGAATTAATAGGGGTATGCAACTGCATTAATCCCAACTGATGAGGAAAAGTGTAGGAGGTTTGAAGATGGGTTAAATATGAAGATCAAAACGAGGCTAGCCATTTCTAATTTGGGTAGTTTTATGGAACTCCGAACGGCCTCGATCAGAATTGAACAGTTATTGAAAGATGGTCAAAGAGAGTATAGACAGGAGTCTAGAGTGAAGAGATAGAGTGAATCTCAGTTTGATTCTAGTAGAAGCTTCAGTAAACATCATAACATATCGTCTCGATTCCAGGTTAGATCGAGATAATCTAGGTTTTGAACAAGAGGTGGATTTGTTTAAATTGGTAGAGGTAGAGGACAAGTGCCCTCTAGGCAGTCACAACAGATGCCTAATTGTGAACACTGTGGTAAGAAGCATGGTGGTGAGTGTTAGAGGTTATCGGGAGCGTGTTTTCAATGTGGCTTTATTGAGAAATAGATTAGAGATTGTCCCGAGACTTTTGGGACCGCAATCTGGAATGAGAAGAGGAATAGTGGCTGAGATGATGGTCCAACAGAGTACAGCTATTGGATCAGTACAGAGAGGCAGAGGTAGAGGCAGGACACAATTAGCAGAGCCTAGTGGTAAGACTGAGGTGCGGAGTAACCAGCCACAATCTCAGGTTAAGGTCTATGTCATCACCAGACAGGAGGCACATAACTCCCCAGATGTGGTAGTAGGTGTGTTGAATGTTTTTAATTTTGAAGCATTTGCATTGGTAGATCCAAGATCTAGACATTCATTGTAAGATCCCACATCGGTTGGGAAGGAGAACGAAGCACCCCTTATAAGGGTATGGATACCTTCCCCTTGCAGATGCGTTTTCCATGCCCTAACGCATCGAATCCCTTCAGAACTCTAAAGTTAAACATGCTAGGGCCAAAGCAGTACCAGGATGGGTGACCTCCTGGGAAGTTTTGTGGAAAAGCAAAATCGTGAGGGTGCGAGGCCCTAGAGGCTGAGACCTAAAGCGGATAATATCTGCAAGGGGGTGGTGCCCTAGAGGCTGAGACCCAAAGCTAAGTAAAGCCCTGTGGACACGAGGCCTGAGAGGCTGAGGTCCTGTGGACGCGAGGCCCGAGAGGCCGAGGTCCTACATTCATTCATCACATCACATCTGGCATCTAGATTGCATTATGAGAGAGAGATACTAAACTGTGGTTTGGTAGTGAGTACTCCGGTAGGTAGTACTACAGTGATTGAGGAGATATGTAAGAAGTGTATCATTCAAATCACTCAGGCGGAGTTAATTGACCTGATAATACTACAATTGAAGGAGATAGATATTATTCTAGGCATGGATTGGCTATGATGAACTGCTATACTAAAGAGGTGATCATTGAATCCCCTAGTCAGCTGAGAGCATTATTTCGAGGTATTAGTCAAGCAGTGCCAACCAGATTGATTTCCTCGATGAATGCTTTGAAGTTGATCTGAAGTAGATATGAGGCTTATTTAGCCTACGTGACTGACACCCGTACTGGGCAGACAGTTCAGAATATTCTGGTTGTTAAGGATTTTTTAGACGTGTTTCTCAATGAGTTATCGGGGTTACTCCCAGAAAGAGAAACGGAGTTCACGATTGACCTTATTCCAGGTACCACTCCTATACCGATTCCTCCATATAGGATGGCACCTGTGGAACTGAAGAAGCTCAAGGCCCAGTTGCAAGAGTTATTGGATAAGGGTTTCATCAGACCAAGTGTGTCACCTTGGGGAGCTCCAGTGTTGTTTGTGAAGAAGAAGGTTAGGACATTGAGGCTATGTATTGATTACAGGCAGTTGAATCAAGTGACAGTGAAGAATAAGTATCCTTTACCGAGGATAGATGACTTGCTTGATCAATTACAGGGAGCTCAAGTGTTTACAAAGTTAGACTTGAGATCAGGGTACTATCAGTTGAAGATAGAAGAGGCTGATATACCAAAGAGTGCATTTAGAACGAGATATGGGCACTTCAAGTTTTTGGTTATGCCATTTGGGTTGACTAATGCCCCCAACAGCTTTTATGGCCTTGATGAATAAGGTATTTCAATCTTATTTAGATCGTTTTGTGATTGTGTTTATTAATGACATTTTGGTATATTCGAAGTGTAGAGTAAGATCATTCTGAACATTTGAGATTGGTTCTACAGATAATGAGGGAGAAATAGTTGTATGCCAAGTTCAGTAGGTGTGAATTTTGGCTTGATCAAGTAGTATTCTTGAGTCATATTGTGTCTGGACAAGGCATATAAGTAGACCTGAAAAAAATAGAAGCAGTGTTGAAGTGGAAAGCTCCAAAAAATGTGACTGAGATTCGAAGTTTTCTTGGATTAGCTGGTTATTATAAAAGGTTTGTCGAGGGGGTTTCATTTATCTCAGCCCCTTTGACAAAACTTCTAAGGAAGAATGTGCCTTTCAGATGGAATGGTGATTGTTAGAGGAGTTTTGAGGAGCTAATTTGTTGGATCCTGATTCTTTTCTAAATTTCTTATTAATTGTTTAATGATTTATTCATGCTTATTTGTTTGTTTAATTATTTATTTTTAGAATTGGGCCATTAATTTAGTAGGCATGAATAAAGATTGAAAATTTATTGGAAAGATTGGGACTTAGTTAGAATTAATGTGGAGTTAGTGGATTAAAGGTGTAGAGCCAGAAAAGACAAAAGAAGGGTAAAATGGGAAAGTCTAAGTAAGTGAGGGGCATAATTGGAAGAATGAGCTTAATTGGTGTTTTAAAAATTAGAAGAAGGGAGGAAGAGAGAATCGTGAGAAGCATTAGAGAGGAGGAGAAAACGTGAGAGAAAGGGAAGAAGAGAAGAAAAATCGAAAAAGCTAAGGAAGAAGGAGGAAAAATCGTGGAAAGAAGAGAAGAATCAAGCTTCTTAAGGTAAGTTCTTCATCTTTCCTTCTTGGTTATTGAAGAAATGGGTTGTGTGTGAATGGAGAAGTTTTAGAGAGAGATAGGGGTTTTTGGTGTTGGGAATGATTGGAGGAAGAAGATGGGTTTCTAAGATAGGTTTTGGATTTTCTAACCTAAATGGACTATGGGTAGGTTAAATTTGAGATTGATTTGTGTTAATTTCATTTGTTGTAATTATGAAAATTTGGGGGGATTTCCAATTGAATTGGAATTGAATGAGAATTTTGATTTTGTTAGGAAATCAAGAACAACCTACCCAAGAGCAAGAGGAAGGGCACAATTGAATTTGGAATTTCAAGAATTATAAGGTAGGTAATTTATTTATAGTTATTGTGTAATGGGCAAAATGTCTTGTATGTGTATTGTGTGCTAAATGACTTGCTTTGAAATGTTGTCATGTGGAATTTGCATTATGATGTATGACAATTGATAAAATTGAATTATGTGTGTGATTATGCTATTCCTTGGAATTGTATCATGGCATTTTGATTAAATGGAAAGAAGAAAAAGCATGAGAATATGAAATTGTGAATAATTGAATTGAACATGAGATTTAATTGTGTTTGGGCGAGAGAGGAACCGTTTCGTAGTTACGTGCACGTCGACATAAAGCCTTCTCCCAGCTGCCTGCTTGTGGCCCACGAGATCTGAAAAGTGGACTTGTTTCGTTCACGGAGTAAACTTCGGTTTCTCTGTTCTATTCCACGGAACCCTCGAGCCAAATTGTGTGTGCATTTGCATTTTGATGTGTTAAGTCATGATGGAATTTTGAGTGTTATGCGTAGATGTGAATTATACCCAATATGTTCTATAAGATGATGTATTGAATTATGAGACGTGTATTTGAACTGTGAATGCTAAGATTTATTGTTGGTCTATATGGATATTTGTGTATGTTGGATTGTGTGGCTCATCACCAATGGCTATAAATATCTTAGCCACTGAGCTGTGTAGCTCAACCCAATATTTTTTCCACTCCTCAGGTGCAAATGGGGAAGACCAGTGATCCTTGCAAGGTATTTGGACAAATTCCGAGAGAGTTAGCCTTTGTACTAAGGGATAGCTTTATAAGAATATTGAATAATGAGCACCCAATGTATTTTTGTGAGTCGTGTTAAGACTTTGATGTAATGTTAATATGTAATTAAAGTTATGTATGAGTTTTGGTTGAATTGGTAAAAGAGTTAGAACTGAAAAGTTCCACAGGTGTATGTGCATTTTTCTTTTGTAGTTATTCACTTCAAAATCCAAGTTTTTTCTAAGTGTAGACATTGTGTATGAACATCTTCTATGTTACTGTTCATCCTGTATAGTCTGGTCCAATTATGACCCTCTAGATGACATAATTTGTCTTCAAGGCCTTCATGAAAGTTGTAGATCTTGGAGCCCTCTTTCCAACCATCTAGAGAACACTTTAATCCGAGTTCTCTATAGGAAGTTTTGCCAAATGTCCTGGAATAGGTTTAGTGTAGTTGAGGGCAAGTACTGCTCCCATGTTTGCTTCTGAATGTTGGGCTCCGGAAGTGAGGTCCAGCATAAATCATCGGTTAACTATAGCACCGGTATTAGCTATTCGATCTGGATTTGGAGGATATGTTGTGTATAGTGATGCTTCATACCAGGGTTTAGGATGTGTACTGATGCAGTATAACAGGGTAATAGCATATGTATCGAGACAGTTGAGGTCTCACGAGTTTAATTACTTGGTACATGATTTAGAACTTATTGCTGTAGTATTTGCTTTGAAGATTTGGAGACACTACCTGTATGGTGAAACTTTTCAGGTATTTACTAATCATAAAAGTTTAAAATATGTGTTGAGTCAGAAGAAGTTAAATATGAGACAGAGGAGATAGATAAAATTGTTGAAAGATTATGATTGTACAATTGAGCATCATCCTGGTAAAGCTAATGTGGTAGTTGATGCATTGCAGAAGTCCAATAGCAGTATGACTCAAGTACAGTTATCTAGGTTACTTAGTTCATTTGAGAGCACTGAATGTTGAATTGAATTTGGGGCAGAATGAAGCATTGATAGCTACATTGAAGTTGAGACCTGCATTGTTTGAAAGAATCAGAAAGGCTCAGAACAGAGATCCAAAATTGGTGAAGTTAATTGAGAAGTTGAAAGTGAATCTGGATTCTAAATTTGAATTGAGAGATGATACATTGTAGTTAAAGCAAAGATTATATGTGCCCGATGTTGATGATTTGAGGAAAGAGATTCTGGAGGAAGCATATGTAGCAGCCTATGTTATGCATCCTGGTACGACCAAGATATATAACACGCTGAAACGACATTTTTGGTGGCCAGGGATGAAAAAGCAAGTGACTGAATATATGGCTAAGTGTCTGACGTGCCAACAGATAAAAGCTGAGCATCAGGCTCCGGTTGGTATGTTACAGTCCTTGCCTATTCCGGAGTGGAAATAGGAGAGAATCACAATGGATTTTATTATGAGTTTCCCGAGGACTTCGAGGCAACATGATGCCATTTGCGTCATTGTTGATAGATTGACCAAGTCAGCTCACTTCTTGCCAGTGAGAGAGAATCACTCACTAGATCAGTTAGCTCGGAGATATCTAAATGAGGTAGTGAGGTTACATGGAGTTCCAGTGTCCATTGTATCGGACAGGGATCCTAGATTTACCGCGAGATTTTGGGGTAGTCTACAGACAACATTGGGTAAAAAGTTGAACTTCAATACTGGATTTCATCCACAAATAGATGGACAGAGTGAGAGAACGATTAAAACTATTGAGGATATGCTAAGGGCTTGTGTATTGGAGTTTCAAGGAGCATGAGATTAGTATGTGGTTCTGATTGAATTTGCTTATAACAATCAGTATCACAGTAGCATTAGTATGGTATAGTATGAGGCATTATATGGCAGGAAGTGTCGATCACCTTTATGTTAGGATGAATGGGGTCTAAGAATTATTAAAGACCCATAATTAATTCATAATACTGTGGATAAAGTGAAATTGATCCAAAGTAGAATTAAAGCGGCACAAGATAGACAGAAGAGTTATACGAATTAGCATAAGAGGGATATGGAATATCAAGTTGGAGATAAAGTATTTCAGAGACTATCGCCTTGGCAAGGAGTGGTGAGGTTCGGTAAAAAGGACAAGTTAAGTCTTAGATATATTGGTCCTTATAAGATCATTGAGAGAGTTGGACCATTGGCTTCTAAGTTAGCCTTACCGAATGAGATGTCTCATATTCACAATGTGTTCCATGTTAGTAATGCTTAGGAAATATCGATCTAATCCTACTCATGTGTTATCAGTTTAGGAAGTTGAAATTGCAAGTAATCTGAGTTATGTTGAAGAACCGATAAAGATAATTGGCTATCAAAATAAACAGCTGAGGAATCGAGTGATTCCATTAGTGAAAGTCCTTTAGAAGAATCATTCAAGTGAGGAAGTCACATAGGAAACGGATGAGCATATGAGAAATCAGTACCCTACCTATTTGACCATTCAAGTAAGAATTTCGAGGACGAAATTTCTTAAGGGGGAGAATTGTGATATCCTATTTTTTAGTATATGCTTAGGGTTTAACCCGAGATTAAGTATTGCATATACATGCATAACATTAGCATTAAACTCAAAGGCTCTATTACTTCCATTCTATAGTTACCATTTTGGGAACCTTGTTGCAAGAATTCCTACCATATGTGTATGAGGCTTATATTTACAAATTGTTTTATTGCTTTTCTTAACTAGAAAAGAGGGAAGATATTGAAGAGTGGAGGTTGAAGATTATACATTTGGTCCAGTTAACTCTTTTGGTGTAAAATACTAATACTATATAGAAGATGACCTTCAAATCCACTAATTAAAGTGCAACATATCAATTTACTCAATATAGTAATGTATGATTAGCTTATTGCTTTTTTATGTAAATCAAAGACTTCATCTATTAAATACAAGGAAATGCGTATAAAAAAACATGATAGTTGACTCTTGAGAGAAGTTTGACGTGGGATTAAGAATGCTTATTTCCTTACTAAAATAATTGATCTTCTATGTTTGTTGAGAAAGAAACTTGTCCTAGGGTGGTTCTTTGGTTTTTCCTTTATGAAAACATAGGAAATAGGTGTTTAGTAGACATAAAAGTATGATTACAAGGAAGTAGATGTAGATGGAAGAATGCTTCACAAAAATTTGTATATAAACTTTGATTATAAGATGTTATTGATTTATCTCACTAATGTCAAAGTTTTACTTATTTCTTTGAGTGGTTTCTAATTGCCCCTTTTTTTTAGTATTCATATTTTTTTCATTGTTCAACATTAATTGGTGATATCAGTAACATAAAATTTATTATTTTTGGACAAATGTTATATGTAATTTACATTGCATTTCTCAGCTTAAAGAATACAAGTTAATGTGTAGAATCTACAAATAATTGCAAAATGGAATTATGAATTAAAATATAAGCATCATTTTCATATATGTTGATTGTTTTAGATGAATGAGCATATTCCTTTTATTGAGAGCTTTGATTTGATAGCAGATAGTCTACCAATATACCAACTGAATAAATGATTTAGTTTGAAGGAATAAGTCCATTAAGAAGTGATGTGTATAATCAAATTACTAAGACTAGATCAAGAGATGGAGTTGAAAAGGCTGAATATACGTATTATTATAAGATATTAACTAGTAGTTTTAAAGGTGGAACCTCTCATTTGAAAAGATAATGGAGTCATGCAATAAAAAGATGATATTAGGAGATTAAGCATTCTTTATCCCTAACTTACTGAGAAGGAATAATGAATTGATTGACGTAGTTTATAATAGCAACAGGTCAAAGGTTTTGATAACTAAGATGATCATTAGAGATGAACAACTACTCTCTATTGTTGATAGCAAGAACTTTAGGACATTACTTACCTCACTCCAACCAACCTTTAAGATCCTAAGTTTGAATATCGTAAAGAAATAATTTTTTAAGATTTATGACAATCAAAATAAAGAAATATTAAAGACATTATTGATTATTCACAAATGGGTAGCCATCACATCAGATATGTGAACAGTTGATAACTAAAAGAAATGTTCTATGGTGGTTATGACACATTACATTTACAACGCCTGGAATTTATACAGTTGACTACTAAGGTAAATTATATTCTTTGATATTATTATCATTTATTTATTGATTATGTTATAATTGATATTTGTTCATGTTTTTAAATGGTAGAGTTATTTATGTGTCAACGTCGCATATAAATGAAGGATTGACAACCGTGATGATAGAGTTCTTAATAGATTGGAACATTGACATTAAACTCTCAACCATAACTCTGGACAACTGTAGCATAAATGATGTAATAATAGAAAAATTGAAGAACAAGTTGTGGGTTAGGAGATTTTGATTGGTGAAAAGTTATTCTATATGCATTATTTTGTTCATATCATAAATTGATTGTGAAGAATGAGTTAGACATAGTAAAGGAAGCGGTAGAGGCAATTTGAAGTAATGTAGTGTATTATAGTGCGACACCTAAAAGAGAGAATTTTTTTAAAGAAACTACATGATAATTATGCATTTTGTGCATGAAGAAGTTGGATTTGGATTATCTGACCAAATGAAATTCAACATTTAAAATGTTGGGAGTCAACAACCAACTGTATTGAGGTGTTCAACAGGATGAGACAAAGAGATTCTCGGTATACTTTCCTTCCAAACAATAAGAGTTGGGTAAAGCACTTGTGTGAAGTTGGGATATTTTATAAAACTATTGAGTTATTTTTATGAAACAAATTTTCAACTTTGCATATTTGCTTTAGTCGTACGTGTAACATCAAATCAGATTTATCTAGTTGGATATTTGACTCCAATAAGGTGATCTAGGTTGTGGTAGAGTAAATGATTGAGAAATTTAATTCTTATTGGTATATAATAGGATAAATTGTGACAATCATTTCTGTGTTAGATATGAGATATATGATGGAGGGGCTATATTTTTATAATTAAAAGTTGTATGTTGATCATGCTCAAGAACATGTTTTGTTTTAAAATAGAACATGTTGATATTAGTAAAGAATTATGGTATGATTTACTTAATGATTATCAACTAAGATTGAACAAATATCAAGATCATAGTAGGTCCATATTGGCTTCAGCTTCATCTTCATCTGTTGTTTATATGACTGATGTAAGTCCCAAATTTTCACAATCATCAAGAAAAAAAGGTTAAGACTTCTTATAATAGGATGAAGCTGGATAACTATTTAAAGGCAAGATGAATTAAGTTTGATGTTTTAAAGGTAAAACCTCTTATTTGAAAAGACAATGGAGTCGTGCAACATAAAGATGGTATTTAGATTAAGCATTTCTGACCCCCCCTAACTTAGTGAGAAGAAGAATGGAATGAATGTTATAGTTTATGATAGTAACAAATCAAAGGTTTTGATATCTAAGATGACCATTGGACTTCTTGTGCTGCACATTGCATTAACTTGATGTTGGAAAATATTGGAGATGTTAGATACTTTCCTATCATTGATGAAATAGTTCAAAAAGAAAAAAAAGTAATTAAGTACATCTATACTTATATACAAGTCATAAATTTGACGAGAAAGGATTTTATTAATGGTAGGAATTTATGTTGTCCTGCTATTACAAGATTTTCGACTAATTTCGTATCACTTCAATGTTTTGTTTTCTAGTGAAGAAAGAGCAGAGGCAATTGTTTACAAGTGATAAGCAGGTCACATCTTAGTATACTATGCCTAATACTGGAGTGGAGGTTTTTATAATTATACTTTAAGATCATGAATTTGGGTCTGAGCTTTTTATAATTATTATACTTGTTAATTTATCAATCCTTTCATCTCCCATTTGAAAGTTCTAAAAGCATAACCCATTGAATATGATATCCATCACCCATTGAAAGTTCTGAAAGCATACGATATTCTTATTAGCAAAGAGAAAAGTGGGAAGATTGAATCTTGGAATCGCACACACCTCAAAGAGGTGAGACTTAAAAGAGGTGGTGTTGCATCCAACATGGCATCAATCATCCTTGAGATAGGAATCATCACTAACCCTCTCATTTACTTCAGGCGACATCCCAGACCTAGATACATTTCACTCTTTCTTCAATTGTTGTTCCTTTGATGTAAGTATATATGTATTCTGATTTGTTTGAAGATCTTAGTTATAAGGAGTTCATGGTCTTTAGATTTCTACATGGGTGAGGCAAGAGATGAGGGCTAGGTTGGGTAAGAGAGAGAGTAAAATGGGAGAGAGAGACAGAAGACATCGAAGATAGTTGTGATAGTTTAATTTTTATTTTTGCAAACAGGTCCTTAAATTTTTTAAAGTTTACAGTATCGACTGATATTTGGTCGGTATTTATACCACTGGTTTTCTGGTACTGAATAGTACCGACGGTCGATACCAAATCTATAAGTTTCATACTATTTTTTGACCAGTATGATACCTTCTCACTAGTACTGCTTAATATGGTACGAATCTCAGAACATTGCAAGTAACAAGAAATATTCTAAAAGGAAAAGGGAAGCACAATACCTTGCATGCAAGAGGGCAGATTGAGGACCACTATCTTCAAAATTTAGGGATTAATGCGAGCGATAAAGGGGAACTCTCTATTGAGCAACTGATGATGGTGAAGAGGACACGTAGGAGGCAGCATATATGCAATTTACACGTTAATAGCTGAGGGTAAATATTTAAAGCAAAAGTTAAACTCTGACTATTATAAGTAAATGACATGTTTTTGAATGGATCCAAGTGTGGGAGGAAAATTTTGTTGAACATTCCTCAAAATCTTCAATGAATTATTTTTTAATTTTAAGAAAATGCATACCATACAAGACAAATTGTGTGTATATGTCATGCAGAAAGCTTTTGCTGCTTGTAGTGCATATACGACGCAAGTAGGATTGACAATTAGGCCCAGACTTGACCCGATCCGAGGCCTGTCAGCCCGGGATAAACAACATCATTTTTATTTTTTTTAAATAATAAATCAAGCAAGGCCGACCTTGTTGGGACCCGACCCCGGAGCCCCAACTATTCGGAACGGAACCACAATCGAGGACCTTTGGGCCCTCGGAACAAACGAGATATATAACTTGCGGAAGCAAACGAATCTTACTTAC
>JANKOE010000001.1:19477135-19517482 GCA_026284465.1 Erythroxylum citrifolium | reverse complement strand
GAAGTAAACTCTTTTATTTGCACAGAGATAAATCGCAACACTACAGTCTAAACTATAATCAAGCGACCAACTTAATTATTCAACTATGAATCCATTATTTTAGATTCTTATAATATTCATGTTTCCCATACATCTCTATGTATATGTATATTACTTACAAAAGAATCTCAGTACTTTATGACTAGATATAAAATGCTCATAAAAACCAAACTCTTTTGTTTTATTAATAATAAATATTTTTATTACAAAAGTAACTGGAAGAAAATTAAGTTAAATACACTTGCTCTCAAGGGCATTATATTTACATAACTCCAACAGTTACTTGGCTAGCCAAGTTTTTTAATGTCATTCTTGAGTTCACTAAAAAGCTAGATGAGTGGAGACTTAGGGCCCGTTTGGTTGAGCTTTTATTAGTAGAGCTTTTGTCAGTAGAGCTTTTCTGAAAAAGAGCTTTTTTTTAAAGCCAGTTGGCTGTTTGGCTATCAATTAAAAAATAGCTTCATACAGTAGACTGTTTGGCAACATAAAAATTAAAAGCACTTTTATTAATTTTAACTATATTTTATTTTTTAATAAAATTATTTATGCTAAATAATTTTTAAAGTATGCTAAACAATATGCAAAGTACCATATTGAAGGAAATTTTAGATAACCATCCTGTAGGAAATAATTTAAAGAGATGTCTCATTTTCTTATAGGAAATAAAATTAATATGAAAAATAATCCCAAAATAAATATTCAAGCTGAAATAGTTAAATGCATAATAAACTATGTATTTTATCGTGATACAAGAAGATTTGCAATATGTTCCCTCGCATCATTCATCTCGTTATTTTGTGACTCGTCTAAATGATTTTCTTCAATGTCTTCATTTTCATTGCTTTCTTCATTTGTAGGAAGTAATTCATCATCTTCATCATAGAGAGATTAAAAATTGTGAATGGCCATTGAAGCAATCACAATTTTAACTTGCTTTGGAAAAGGAAAACTTGACATTTGACGCAAAATTTTCCATCTATTTTTCCAAATGCCAAATTTTTCACCTATTTTTCCAAATGTCAAATGCCAAAGCTTCTTCTGCTTCTTTCAGCCTCACAAGTAATTCTGCAAATTTGTTTTTAAATTTTTTTGGTCAGCCTCACAATATAAGATACCAACAAAAGCTTTGTAATCTTTGTAAATTATCAATTGGCTCATAAAATTTGTCCATTCGGCATAAACTATAAATTGTGAGTTATATTATGCTAATCTAGCCAAGCCTATTATCAAGGTCACGTCTGCGTAAACTAGCCAAGTCTATTGTTGGCATAAACTAGTCTTATGATAAATTGTAAATTGAAAAGGTCACGTCTGCGTTGAACAACGCAGACATGGGTCTGCGTTAAACACGCAGACCTTTGACGTCTGCATTAACGTAGACGTCGAACGTCTGCGTCAACAACGCAGACGAATGCAGACCTTCGTCTGCGTTGTTAACGCAGACGTCGAACATCTGCTATATTTAGGACTCATAACAAGAAGAAAGAAGAAAGAACTAACCTAGATGAGAGGGTTGGATCAGCAGATGAAACAAAACAAAAGTCGGCAAGCAGAAAAGACAACAGAAGTCGGCAAGCAAAATGACGTATGTGAGGTTTTTTTGTTTAGCAAGATTATAAACGTAAGTGACGGGAGTGAGTTAAAAAATAGCTTCTCGAAAAAGCTAAAATTTGGACTTTTCAGAAAAGCTCCAAATTTTAGCTTTTGAAAAAGCTGTATTTTGACTTTTAAAAAAGTTGTTTTTATTGTAAAAGCACTTTTGAAGTTTTCAGCCAAACAACCATTTTTTCTTAAAATAGCTTCTGCGGTTAAAAAAAGTGCTTTTGGAGCTTCCAAAAGCCGAACCAAACAGGGCCTAAGTCTCATCTCAAATAAAATAATTAATATTTAACCGTGAAATAATATAAAAATAAACGTAAAACCATAAATATAAAACTACTAAGACAACTAAAACTATTATTAAAGATCTTAATAGCTACTAAATTAAAACAAAACACTTAAATGTTGAGTTGTCTCCTTACAATTACTTCTTTAGTAGTCTTTTTATGTGTAGCTCTTTTCAAATCCTATAATCAAAGGCTTGCCTCTACCGCATTGTTATATGCTATCAAATGAATACTACTTAAAGTTCAATAATACATTTTTAGTTGATGAAGTACAAGAAATAATAAAACTTTCTAAATATTCAATTATTTGTGGTAATTTATTTTGTAAGATGAAAAAATATTTCTCATTTTGCAAAAATTTCTTGACAATCTTCTTCTTTTTTTTTGGTAAGTAAAAGAGCTAACAACTAGCTAGAGCTAATAACAAGATTAATGTACCGAGTGCGACTAACACCCATGCGATCATCATTGGGAGTTGACAGTATAACCACCGGGGGCTGTTGAAAAACCACCACACCCAATTTACTTTTTCTATATTTAATTACTTTTCTACGAATTATTAATTTATGCTTTCACTATAAAATTTTTAAATTTTAGAAAATAGAATTTGTAATTAGCCCTAAATTGGCATACATATTTGTATGTACTCGATTAAATTATTGATTTTTTTTGTGAATCTTTGCACTGTGCTCACTGCTAAAGAATATTTATACTAAGCAGTAAACGCAGCCGTTTTACACTCGGAATAATAAAAGAACTCTACTATAAACATCTTAAACCCTCAAACCTTAAAGCCTCTTAAACCCATAGTTGGAGGAAGAGGAAAACCAACCACTGCCAACGAAAGCTCTACTTTTCAAGAATACTCACATCTCAAGTCACCTACCCAACTAGGGTTTCCATATTGTTTCTTGTGGTGCGTACGCTCCTTTTCTGATCCCAGTTTTTTTTTTGTTCTTTTGATGGTTTTTTTTTGGTTTGTTTCTTCTGATTCTTGTTGTTGCAGGGGCAGTGCCGCTATTGGTTTCGGATATCATATCCTTCGATATAATTATTTTCTGAAATTATAGTTACAGTTTTTAAGTTATACTTCGAACTAATACGTTTTTGATTATACGTTTAGTTATAGATACAGAGGCGTAGTTGGATTTTTTTGTTCTTTGCAGATGGCACTGGAATACTGTTTCAGTCTCGACTTTGCAGTCAAGAGGTTGATTGCCCGGTGCCCAGAGCTTGTAAATTCGAAGCTTAATGAAATTTTAGGAAAGGTATTGGTCAGTTCTGGTTTGAATTTTATAAAGTATAAACGAAAGAAAGTAGCTTTGGTAGTGGAATTTATGCGAGTTGTGCTTGCAGGACGAGATGATGGTGGAAGAAGCACTAGTGAAATTGTTGGCAGAGTTGTTTCCAAACCCAAAGTACACCATTCCTGTGTGGCGATGCTTTCGGCCAATAGTTCGCAAGATTGTGGAAAGAGTTGTGGCAATGCTTGGGCAGTGCAACCTGAGTTCTGACTTGGGTGAAATGGCCGATGAAGAAATTATTTATGTTGTTGAGTCCTGTGATAGGAGTGGGAAGGGTATGGTGCTTCACGAGCTAGCTTGCTTGGCTTTCTGTCGTGCCCTTGAATTGGATCGCTGTTTATGGGGGTAAACTAAAATAACTTGAACTCTTTCTTTCTTTTTTTAATTTCAGTTTGGTAATGATTGTGCTATCAGTAAAAGTTTCTTGTATTTGTGTATTTGTTCTGATGCAAGCTACGTGGTCATGAATATCTTTTATCTGAGTGCTGGCATAAACTTGTCTGCCTTTCTGTAAAAGATTTTGTTGAGCTATAGCTCATTCTCTTCTCCAGTTAGCACTGAGCTGCTTGTTTGTGCCAGACAAAACAATATCTGCACAATCAAAGGCTTTATACTTTGTGAATGTATTTGGATATCAGTTTTTTGTGGCCATATGTCATCATTCACGAGGAGTGGAAACCTATTCCAATTGTTTGGATGAACATTTTTAGATTTTTTTTTCTTATATTTTTATGCACTCACTCTAAAGGTCACAGGCTCTTATAGTGAAACAAAATTGAAGTTTGTAGTCATGCTTTGGTACGTTCATATAATACTTGAGATGTTTATATGTTTAATTGGGTTCATGGCCTTGCTTCTGATTTGTATAGTTTTAATTTTCCTGCCTTTTGTTATTGCAACTAACCGGTTACATTGACTTTTTCCTATTCTTCATTTGACTGTTTATAGGTAATGTTACCATTTATTTTTCAGCAGTTTCTTGTTCGTAGTTTTAATTAATTGTCATGATCATGTAGTGCGATATTTCTCTTCTGCTTTAAAGTACTTATATACTGTATTAAACTGCTGGATTTATTCGATGGGTGGTGTCTGCTTTTACTGAAATCAAGTTAAATGAATAAAAACGTATTTAAGGTGTATAAATTCTTCTTGCTGCTGGGAATTCCATATGCAACCACTTGGTCACTTATTGCAGGCTTGTATCAGCTTACTTCAAATTTGCTCCGCCACCTTTCCAGCGTTTTTTGAGGAATGCAACAGTTCATGATCCATCCAAGGTAGTCACTAATTTGCAATTAGAAGCTGAAAGTTATGGTTTTAATTATCTGCAACATAATTTTCTACCCTATCTCTTTTTTCTGCATGTTTGCTTTTACTTGTTCTGTGTAGAACCTGTGCTACTATGTTGGTGTCTAAGCTAAGGGATTCACACTTTTCCTTTCATGTGTCGAGTTTGATCCTGTACTTAATGAGTCATTTCCTAGTGTTGGGAGAATGTATTATTGGTGTATGTTATTAGTCCTCTATCTTTAACTTTCATTTAGAGCACCAGGCTTTAGGTGAAAGACAAGTGTTTCTTATGCAGTGATGTTGCCAAACAACCTTATGCTTTACAATTGTGTTCAATCTTTTTCTTTTTATGTACAAGTAGCCATGTGTTAGGAAATTGCAATCTTCTTATTTATACTTTCAAGTGGAATGAACAATTTTCTCACCTTTTTCAGGTTGTAGCTAACTTACTTGCTGCCCGCATATCTTACCGTCTTCTTCTCTTGGAACCTGAATACTTCTCTCAACGTTGGGATTGGTCTTGTTTTCTGGAACTTGTAAAGAATTCTGTAAATCTTGACTTAGTTCCTGCTGCTCAACATACAAAGGAGATTGCAGATATAAGATGGTGTGGAATACAAGTATTATCTGTTGTGTTAAAAATAGGTGACAGAGCAATTGCTAATTTGCATTTTGATGCTGAAGAAGCTGCTTCTTGTTTAATGCGGTTAGTTTTTAAAATTTTATGGAATACTTTTGTGAATTTTATTGGTAGTTCCATCTTTATAATACTCTCAAGTTGTTTTCCAATATCAGCTGGGAGGAATTTTGTCAGGATGTAGCTATAGAGAAGGTTGGCTTATATACTGAATCCTCTGATAAAGGTGGATCTAGAGCCACCAACTTCAATCAACAGAATTGCTTGGAGTCTTTTGGTGTTAACTCATTTACTGCATCACATATTTGTGAGACTGAACCAATGAGCAAGAGTCGGAGGATGCTCACATGGTAAGGAATATGAATTTGTTCTCTTGGGTATCTATGGAGGATTAATAATTTCTTTGTCATTTTCTTACAGCCATTGTTAACATTTTCAATTTTCCTTATTAAGGGGGATAATTATATGAGGTTTTTCTAGAAGCATATAGTTATGTTCATTGCATTTGACTTGGTTTTTGGAACTTTCTACATTTAAAATATGTCTCCATGTTTTTTCCAGTTTTGGGTGATGTGGCCCAAAAACTGATTACTTTTTTTGATCATGTTTGTTAACATGGGAGTTTTTCACTTCTTATATTGCTTTTTTATTTTTTGTGTAATTCAGTGATGGTACATCAATTGATAATGTATTTGTGATGACATCTTCGGTAATGAAGAGCTTTGAGATGGTTGTTTTAGCTGTGCGTCAAAAATGGCCTGTTCTACTGTATGGCCCTGCTGGTGCTGGGAAAACTGCTATTATTAACAAGTTGGCCAGGGATGCAGGGACTGAAGGTATTTATTATCAGAATAGAAACTCAACATACCATGTTTTAATTCTAATGGAGTAGCTCTAAAGCTCATCTTTTTTCTAATTATTTCTTGAAACTTCTGTCTTATACATTCATCTGCATTCAGACCAATGGAATTCCTAAACTGAGGCCCATCTGTTCTGGTTGACTTCGAATAATGTTTGAAGGAGTGAAAATACAGACATAGGATATGGATATGCCATAACAAATCTTTATTGGCAAAGATGATCATTAAATGGCACCAGAGCTGTTTAACTTGACTAGATAATTGGTCTTCACTTTATGCTCTTGTTACTGAAGTGCCCTTTTGATGTGAAGTTCATAATATTATTAGTCTTCACGAGCAATTTGGTTGATTTCTATGTATAAAGAATTCCCTTCATGTTTTTGTAGGTAGAAAATACTTTATATGATTATAGCCTGATCGATAGCTTGCAGTGCACTTCACTTCATATCCTGTTATGTGATGTTGGCCCCTTTATATGGTTGATAGTAATTTTCCTGACTGTTCTTTCTTCCTTTCTCCTCATCCTCCTTTTCTTTAAAAAAGTTCTCTCTATTCATATGGATGATCAACTTGATGGCAAAACATTACTTGGGAGTTATGTTTGTACCGAGCAACCTGGTGAATTTAGATGGCAACCAGGGTCACTTATCCAGGTTTTTATCCTTAAAGAGAAATGATTGTAGTTTTACTATTTCATTCATGGATACCTAATTAAGGTGTTGTGCAATACTTTGCATTTTCCATAGGCTGCACTGAATGGATTTTGGGTTGTCTTTGAGGACATTGACAAAGCAGCGCCAGATGTTCAGTCTATATTACTACCTTTACTTGAACGTGCAAGCTCCTTTATAACTAGTCATGGGGAGGTATTACCCTTTTTCTGGTGGTATTTATATTGAAATTTTCTTATTTATTAATGGAATGACTGCTCAACATTGAAAGCTGAAAAGACGCATGCTAAAACTCATCACATGAATCAGATGGTGATACCTTTATGCTTAATTTTGATTATGGTATCATGTGTTGCCAAGAGATCTATTGACATTGATATTATGGACTCCTTGTTTTGGTAATTGTACATATATTATTTAAAGAAATAAACAAAGAAGTAAAACTAGCAGAGTTCCTAGGCCTTTCAAATATGTTCAGACATTCCTTTGTCTAAGAGCTGATTGGAGCTCTCCTGCTTTCCTCCCAAGGTGCAGCTATTGTTTATCAAATCTTAATTGCTTTATAGCTTCCTTCTTCATATGTGCAAGCACTTGCATTGGCTTGGTTCCCTTCTCTACTGTATCAGGTATTCTTATTTGTTATGATGTTTATACCTGAAATGTTTGAATATTTCAGGAAATAAGGGTAGCAGAAAGTTTCCGATTGTTCTCTACCATTACCACTTCCAAGAGTGATATACCTCGCAATGCTGAAGGTTCTTATATTGCATCTCAGTTGTTTTTTGTAGATTTCTTTTGAGGTTCCTAGTTCGTGTGGTGGGTTATTAATGTCATAATCTGTAATACCTTTGCATTGAAGGTGGAAACTTACTGAGCAATCTTTGGAGGAAAGTGATGATTGGCCTTCCGAACACTGATGATCTACTAAATATAGTAAAAGCCTGGTTTCCAGATTTGGAGCCTCTTGCAGGAAAATTAGTAGGTGAGAGATATAGGGATGTCATAGTATTTTGTTTCCCAGTTCACCCTATTCTTCATCGTAAAGTAATATTATTCTTGCAGAAACATTAGAAAGAGTGAACTCTGCTCTTGTCATTTCTCCCAATAGATTCTCATCAAGGTATTGGGTTTTTCATTGTGCATGCCTTGCAAGTTAATTTAACGTAAAATCTGTTATCGCAACTTTTGGATCTTTGTGCAGGGATCTGCTTAAGTTGTGCAAACGAATTGCAGCATTTGGTTTTGAAGATGTTGGCAAATTGCTGACTGCTTATCAGTGTCATTGTATATACCAAGAGGTCTGATATCATCATATGCTCCTTTCAGGCATTATTATGTATTTTGTAATGGGATTGAATGGTTTCCTATTATGCTTTTTATTTTCCTTAATGAATTTTTTGCTACTGCTTTTAGGCCGTGGATATATTTACATCCTTTCTGGTGTCTGTTGACAATCGTCTGACTGTAATGAAAGACGTTGCAAAATTGTGGGCTGTTCCAATTCCAGATACTGGAGTAATTTATCCTTATAAGCCCGAAATTCAGGTCTCTGTTGTGTTAGTTGTAATCCTATCCTGACTGCCCATATGCTGTTGCATAAAACTAATATGTTAAAATAAATTGCAGGGTTCGTTTATAGAACTTAGAATTGGACGAGTTACTTTGCAACGTTCTGAAACTGCGGTTGGTGAAAGCATTTGAGACTATTTCATTTCAGTTTAACTAATTTCTTCATTTATCGACTAATAATTCTTTTGGTTCTTATAGTTGCGTGGCCATGAGAATCTTGTTAAAATGTGTAGTTCCTTGAATGTTCTTGAGAAAATAGCCTGCTCTATTAAGTATAATGAGCCTGTTCTTTTAGTTGGTGAAACTGGAACTGGGAAGACTACCCTTGTACAGAATCTAGCCATGATGCTTGGTCAGAGGCTTAGTGTCTTGGTAGGTAATCAGAAGTAGTTTTGTCTCTATTTCTTGAAATTGTTCCTATTTTGGTGCATATGGAGACTTATATTGCAATTAATTCCACTTTATCTTTTGCAGAATTTGAGTCAGCAAAGTGATGTCGCTGATTTATTAGGAGGATTTAAGCCCATGGATCCACAGTCAATATGTATTCCTTTGTACAAGGAGTTTGTGGATTTGTTCTCAAAGACATTCTCTGTGAAGGTTTTTTTTTTTTTTCCAAAACATGATTGTTCGTTTGATTTTTTGTTGTTGGCATAAACATTTTCTGGCATATTGTGATTTGCAGGAAAATGATAAACTCTTTGCTTTCTTACAAAAGCAACTGAGCTCTAAAAACTGGAAAACTTTGTTGAGTGGGTTCAAGAAATATGTTGATAATTTTGAAAAGAAAGTTAAAATCGAACGAACTGGCTCTGGGAAGAAGCGAAAGAAACCTTTGGATGAAGAAGCAAAGGTTCAAGCTTGGGAAAAATTTTCTGTGAAACTTGTAACGGCCTGTGGACAAATAGGAGTATCATCTGGAATGATTTTTTCATTTGTAGAAGGGGCTTTTGTTACTGCTCTCAGAAAAGGTGAGTGGATTTTGCTTGATGAGGTCAACTTGGCTCCTCCTGAGACCTTGCAGAGACTTATTGGTGTTCTTGAAGGAGAGTTTGGATCACTTTGTTTGCCTGAAAGAGGGGATGCCAGTCATATACCTCGACATCCTAATTTCAGGATATTTGCCTGTATGAACCCTGCAACTGATGCTGGGAAGCGGGACTTGCCTCATTCTTTACGAAGTAGATTTACAGAGTACTTTGTTCATGATTTCTTGGATAGAGAAGACTTGAGATTATTTATTAGGAAGTTTATGGAGGAATGCCAGTCTGATAGAAGACTGGAGGAGAACATGATTGACTTCTATGAATCAGCCAAAAGGATTTCTGAAGAAAGGTTACAAGATGGAGCTAATCAGAAGCCACAATACAGTTTAAGGTCTTTATACCGTGCACTTGAATATATCAATAAGGGAAAAGCAAAATTTGGTTTACAGAAAGCAATTTATGACGGGTTCTCCATGTTTTTCCTCAATTTGTTGGATAGGTCAAGTGCCAAGATAATGAAAAAGATGATCATACATACGTTGTTAAGGGGGAAAAAGCCTCCAACTGTACCTATTGATTATTATTTGAATGTTAAAGCAAGCTCCATGTCTGGTGATTTCTTGGAGAATTATGTACTGACAAAGAGTGTTACAAAACAACTTGAGAACTTGGCACGTGCTGTTTTTATCAAGAGATACCCTGTTCTCTTGCAGGGTCCAACTTCCAGTGGGAAAACTAGCCTTGTTCAGTATCTTGCTGCAAGAACTGGTCATGAATTTGTACGCATAAATAACCATGAGCATACTGATTTACAGGAGTATTTGGGTTCTTATATTTCTGACGTTCATGGAAAGCTCATATTTCACGAGGGTGTATTGGTTCGGGCTGTTCGGAATGGTTATTGGATAGTTTTAGATGAGCTAAATCTTGCTCCATCTGATGTGTTGGAGGCAATGAACCGATTGTTAGATGACAATAGAGAACTCTACGTACCTGAACTTCGTGAAACCATTAGAGCACATCCAAATTTTATGCTTTTTGCCACTCAAAATCCACCAAATATTTATGGTGGCCGTAAAATACTTTCTCGAGCATTTCGGAACCGATTTGTGGAGATTCATGTGGATGAAATCCCAGAAAATGAGTTGATCACAATAATAGAAAAAAGAGGTAAAATTCCTGGAAGCCGTGCTAAGTTGATGGTTGAAGTCATGAAGGAGTTGCAATTGCTGAGGCAGAGTAGCAAAGTATTTGCTGGAAAACATGGATTTATAACTCCTAGAGATTTGTTTCGTTGGGCTAATCGTTTGAGAACCTTTGGATATTCGAAAGAAGTTATGGCTGAACATGGCTACTATCTTCTAGCAGACAGGCTGCGAGATGAAAGAGAGAGAAGTGTTGTACAAGAAGTTTTGGAAAAGGTTCTCCGTGTGAAGATTGCCAATGATGACTTGTACAAGGTACTTTAACCTTGTTATTTGAGTTTGCATTTGCTGTTTACAAAGTATCATGGCATATTTTTCCTTTTAAATATAGGTTTATTGCATGTTACGTTTGCATTAAACATTTGTTTGAACCTTTCGATGGGTTGATTCAAGTGTGAATATCAGTTTTATCATTTGGTATTCAATCTACATGGTAGTAATTGAAACAGAAGTAGATGCATACCAAACATCTACCTTTCTCATCTGCATTTCATCTGGTTAGTGAATTAGCGTATCATTGATGTGCATTCCCAAAAGGAAAAAAAATTGATTGACCTCCATAAAAGAATTTGAATGTCACTTGATCTCTTGAATTACTTGAATATATCAAAATGACAAAACGGATTAACATTGGGGATCAAGCAAATAGTTTATAGTGATAACATAGGCAACCAAATAGTGTTTTTTTTTTTTGAGAAATAACCAAGTAGTTGTTTATTATCTCTTTATCTTTTGAATATCTTGACTAGCAAGAATATATCAAAATGACAAAATGGATTAACACTGGGGACCAAATAGTTTATATTGATAACATAGGCAACCGAATAGTGGTGTGAGATACGTAGTTATTGAAAATATATCAAGTATTTATGTCATTGTTTGTAGATAATTTAGAAATTCTGATCTTCTTTTGGTCCTGCATTTGAAAGTGTCTATAATAGGATTTGCATGTTGATGGCATTAGCTTTTTGTGCTTTACAGGCACTAGCATTATTGTGTACCGATCATGTTGATATCTATTGATCCTATTCATAAAGTGTTCTTTATTTCATTTGACTAGCATTGTGATATGTTCTCTTTATTGTGGGTGTTGCGAGAGATTGTAGGTTACTTATTGCATGTTGTTCATCCTTATTTCATTTGACTAGCGTTATGATATGCTCTCTTTATTGTGGGTGTTGTGAGAGATTGTAGGTTACTTATTGCATGTTGTTTGTCTCTCTCTCCAAAGGGCTGTCTTGTGCTTGTCCTACTTCTCAGCAATGCCATTCTGTTGTTGCACCTTGTTTAAAGGTGCAATATGGTCTTTTTGTCATTGCACCTTGTTTAAAGGTGCAATATGGTCGTTTTGTCATTGATATCATATTTATGTTCTTTCAATCTTCCCTATCTTGATCAGGGAGCAGTAGAGCTGGACCCAAAATCAGTTGGAAAGGACATTGACAGTTTTGGAGAGTATGAAACCTCTAGATTTTTCACCAGTCATGAATTTATATTTTTCTTAGAATTTTATTAACTAAGTATGCGGTTCTTGCAGAGTGATGTTGACTAGAAGTATGAGAAGATTGTACTTTCTTGTTAAGTGCTGTTATGAGTTACGTGAGCCTGTTCTACTAGTTGGTGAAACTGGTGGTGGGAAGACTACTGTCTGTCAACTATTGAGTAGATCATTGGGAGCGAGGTTGCATATATTGAATTGTCACCAGTATACAGAAACATCAGACTTCCTTGGGGTTTGTGTTCCATATTGTTGATACTCTTTGTTGCTTTCGTTCTTTGAGCATTGGTTGTTTTAATCCCATTGGAAGTGTTTTTTGTCATTCAAAATAATCTTGACCTACTTGACAGGGGTTCTATCCTATCAGAGAGAGATCAAGATTAATGTCTGAATTTGAGGATATAACTGAGAAATTAATGCTGTCAAAGGCCTCGAGCATCTTCTTTGAGGGCATGGTGGGCAAGTGTTATTCATGCTATATCTTATCTTAGCATCTATATCTGGGTAATGTATAAGATGGCATCACATGCATTCTTTGGATGCAGAAAATTTCTCCCGACATTCGTCAAGCTCCTGCTACTCTTGATCAACTTGCATCTGTGATAACTTCATATAGACAAGGCTGGATTTCTTGTCCTGATTTTACTGCCAGGGATCTTCATTGGCTTGAACAGATGAAATTAGAACTGACTGAGTTGCATCAGAAATGGCAGGCAATTTTTATGTGGCAAGATGGCCCTCTTGTGCAAGCAATGAAAGAAGGTGATCTGTTTCTTGTGGACGAAATTTCATTAGCTGATGACAGTGTGCTGGAGAGACTAAATAGTGTCTTGGAGCCTGAAAGAAAACTGGTCAGAATCCTCCTATCAATTTGTTCCTAGTTGCTTCAGTGACAGTGATTTATCAGTTAATTGCTATCCAACAGTGGAAAAACTTTTCCAATTACTTCAAATCATTATTGCGGAGTTCATCATTACTTTTTATGACTTCAAATCATATTGTAGATTTTGACAGTTAATCTGGCATGAATCCTCCTGGGCTTAATTTATTCGTAGGTGTTTACAGGACTGGTACTGCAAGGCATATGTTTTGATATACTTGATGTTTATTCACTGTAAATAATATATTAAAGTGGCAGCTGTTCAATTTACTATATTATTTAGTGGAATCGGAGACTTAAGCATTCAGCTTTTTCTTCGTTTATGAACTTTGATGTTTGTGTTATTTTCAGGCCTTGGCAGAGAAAGGAGGTTCTGTAATGGAAGAAATTACTGCTCATGAAAACTTTTTTGTGCTTTCAACGATGAATCCTGGTGGTGATTATGGCAAAAAGGAGTTATCTCCAGCTCTCCGTAACCGTTTTACCGAGATTTGGGTACCTCCTGTTAATGACATTGACGAACTTAGAGATATTGCTAAAAAGAGGTTTGTCTATTTGAAAACCACTGAGAAGTGCATAGAGAAGTAAACCGAATATTTTATGCCTGAATTTTTCTATTTCATTTCATTTTTTATCTTCAGGTTCCAAAGTCCAGAACTGTCATACATTGTGGATTCACTTCTAAAATTCTGGGAGGTACATTATCTTTAAATCCTTGATCTGAAAAGATTATAAACTTTCTAATCTTCAGTTCGGACAATATTGCTTGACAATATTTTATTCTGGTTCGAATGTGTAACCTTGGTCAGATCTCAAAATTGCTACTGCATATGATATAGTCCGACAGCCTGATTTTAAATTATGTAGTTCAGATAGTCTTGTAGCTGAGCTTTTTCTTTCCCTTTTTAATTTCAAAGGAACAATTTAGTTACTTTTCTGTCAATATGTCCATTTTTCACTACAGTGGTTCAACCAACTACAGACAGGGAAAATGCTTACTGTGAGGGATCTGCTATCATGGGTTGAATTTATTAATGTGACCAAAGGAAGTTTGGGAACTGATGATGCTTTCCTTCATGGCCTTTTCCTTGTTATGCTTGATGGGTTGAGTCTAGGTAATCCCTGCTATATTTACAGATGTAATTGTTTGGATATGCTTGTTAAGGACTATATCTCAAATTATGGAAGGTACTAAATTTTAGTATCACCCTGAGTTTACTGCAATTGGTTCTTGTTTTCGTGATTGTTTTGGATTAAAAGACACGATAGATAAGGGTAGAAAAGAGGAGCTTAACAGAATGACTGGTAATAGGTGCTTACCTATAACTAGGGATTTTGATACAATAACTTCTTCTCTGAAGTCTTCCTCTCGATTGGAGGCATAAATTATATGGTGCTCCTTTGTCAAATGAAAAAGGAAATTGATTCCCGCTGAAAGCCTGAGTGAATTTGTGATCATTATTAGACCTAGCTCATACTTGGCATGTTCTTTATTTAATTATACCTGTAACAAAATCGTAGCTCATTTATATATGTTTTGTTCTATCATGAAATACTGGATTAGTGGGGCATAAGGTTTAGCTATATGTAAAAACCACCTATTGTAGAAGTGGTTTGAAACTATCCATCTCACATGAAGTATGATCCACCTGTGCCCTACCTTTGTGGTACATCTAACTACTTGCTTCTTACACTAGTGTGTAAGTTTCACCTGTTGGTTGATACTAGTTTCTGTTTTACCTTTTTTTTAATTTGGTTCGATCTCAAATTTTGCTCCTCCAAGTGCCCCTATTGCATCCAGCATTAACTTGTTTCATATTTGGCTGTAATTACTCATCTGTTGTATATGACTTTCAGGTACCGGAATTTCTACAAGGGATGCTTTGCTGCTGAGGAAGGAAAGTTTCTCTTTTCTTTTAAAGAAACTTAAGGTGTGGTATTGGGCTTCTCTGTTTTAGTTGTGCTTCACCCTGGTGTAACTGTATAGAGCTGAAGTTCTTATCTCCATATTTGGGTTTGTTTTGCATCATAGCTTCCCTCTCTCCTATCCTTGATGCAGTTACCATGGGATGGTTTCTATATTTTCTCTCTATTTCTTGGCCTTGAAATTGAAGTTTTACTAGGTATCGAGGGAAGCTTCCATCTAGAGTACAATAAGCTGCTAATTCTAGCTTAGAATGTTGTGTCTTATAGTATATGGCTTCTTCATTTGGTATGCCGAGAAAAATATCCGAACAGGAAATATAAGTAAATATGAAATCTTTCTGTATTCTACTTCTTGTTTTTGGTATTTAGATTAATGCTATATTGGTAAACCAATCTGTAATGTTTTCTGCAAATGGAAACTGTTAAGGATTTTTCTATTCTTGTTGCAGCTGGATCATACCCAATTTCGTATGGAGAATTATGTCTGGGAAGATCATGGATCATCTACAGATAACTCATTGAATACTGATATGCTACATGACAAACTCTTTGGCATCCATCCATTTTATATTGAAAAAGGTAATCACGTCTCTTCTTATTAACAGTGTTTCCGTGATGTGTTCATGATTTTGGAGTTTTCACTTGCAGGCATGATATTTATCTATAGTATCATGTACTCATTTCCCAACTAGTGAACTGTCTGGGAAAATAGTTTTAATGTACTGTTGCATCATAATAATCAGCATTGCTGTATACATATTTTATTCAATGTTGTCTTCTTCTTATTGGTTTAACATATCTAGGTTTGAAAGAGTGTGAGGCTAGGGGATTTGAATTTTTGGCACCGACTACACGTCGAAATGCTCTACGAGTACTGCGAGCAATGCAGCTTGCAAAGCCGGGTATGCCTTGTCCTCTAATTCGCATCATCATAACCACCCACCAGTAAAATGTAACATTAACAGATGCGATGAAAATTGACTTCATCCATACTCTTCTGTTTGGTTTTTCATTATGTTTACAGTGTTTGATTCTTGATGCTTGCAGTTTTACTGGAAGGCAGCCCTGGGGTAGGTAAAACAAGTTTAGTTAGTGCCCTGGGCAAGTATTGTGGTCATAAAGTTGTGCGCATAAACTTATCTGAGCAGGTTTGCCGTCTCTTCTTCCCATTCCTTTCACGTATAACCTATATGTTTCTTGTTTTTCTGCATTCAGAAAAATGTTCTTTGATGTAGACTGACTTGATGGATTTGCTGGGGTCAGACCTACCATTAGAGAGTGAGGAAGGAATGAAATTTATCTGGTCTGATGGAATCTTGCTGCAGGTAACATTCTGCACCTTAAAGCTTTTGTCATGCTAATAGTTAGGATTGTTATTAAACTAATATTGCAACATTTTGGCAGGCTTTAAAGGAGGGTTCTTGGGTTTTGCTAGATGAGCTCAATCTAGCTCCACAATCTGTGTTGGAGGTATTGGCTGAATAACTTCTAGATCTTTTCTGCGTCTTCTGTGAATTAGTTCTCCTTCACATGCTCTATGTTCATGTTAATGCTTGTTCATAATAATTTTTTTAATCAGGGTCTGAATTCTATATTGGATCACCGTGCTGAGGTGTTTATTCCAGAGCTTGGCCTTACATATAAATGCCCATCATCTTTTAGAGTCTTTGCATGTCAGAATCCATTTTCCCAAGGTGGGGGTCGGAAAGGTCTTCCCCGGTCCTTTCTCAACCGTTTCACAAAGGTTGGTATGGAAGATTTTTGATCAATTTGTGATATCTAAAATGTAAAACTTGATGGTGGATGTACAAGTTTACATTTGTCTTATCAGTTATTGTTGGTTTCAGGTGTATGTAGATGAATTATCTGAAAATGATTATCTTTTCATTTGTTGCTCTCTTTACCCTGCAATCCCTAGACCTCTACTATCTAAGCTTATATTTTTCAACAAAAGATTACATGAAGATACCATGTTATACCACAAGTTTGCTCAGAGTGGCTCCCCTTGGGAATTTAATTTGCGTGATGTGATCCGTTCATGTCAGATCATTCAAGGTACAAATTTATTCTTTATGTCAGTTACTTCAACTTCTTTTGTCATGGTGTTCTTATGGTGGTTAATTGCTGCTTTTCTATTTTTTGACCTTATTCATTGTAGAAGCTCCTGCTATGTCAAAGGTTGATTCCTTTGTCAATGTGCTCTATGTACAAAGAATGCGTACTGTAGCAGACCGCAATGAAGTTGCACAGCTTTATGAAAAGGTTTTTGGGGAGAAACTGTTCATAAATCCTCACCCACGGGTGCAACTAAATCCTGAATATTTTACTGTGGGGAGGACTGCAATTAAAAGAAATTCTTTCCAATCATTGAAATTTGTGAACAGCCCTCTGCATATTACGCCTGACATTCGATGCACTTTAGAAGCTGTTATGCATTGTGTACAGCATCAGTGGATGTGCATCTTGGTTGGCCCATCATCTTCTGGAAAGACATCATTGATCAGATTGTTGGCTCAACTCACAGGCAATTCACTTAATGAATTAAACCTTTCGTCTGCAACTGACATATCCGAGTTGCTAGGAAGCTTTGAGCAGTATAACACCTACCGTAATTTCAGGGCTGTAGTTGCACAAGTTGAGCAGTATATTAATGAATACTGCTGTTTGTGGTTGCAATCTGCAAAGGCAGCATTAACTAATGGAAAGAATGAGATAATAACGAGATGGCTTAGTTTCTTGTCTAGTGTGTATCCTTTCGTTGTGGAAAACTCTACTTTTGACCTTAAAAACGGGGGAAGAATTGGTGACTCTCTTAGTTTGTTAATTGAGATCATTGAAGGACTAAAGTTGGATGTGGCAACCCATGGCCTACCTGTTTCTTGGTCAAGTGGAGAAGTGAGCAGAACCATGAAAGCAATTTTGAAGTTGCAAGTTGATCAGCAAAAACAGTCAGTTCCAGCGAAGTTTGAATGGGTTACAGGATCACTTATCAAAGCAATCGAGAATGGGGAATGGGTGGTTCTGAAGAATGCAAATCTCTGTAGTCCCACGGTAATTTGTAAGCCAATAAGTTATTTACTTCTAGAATTTGATGTCAATATTTTCATCATCTTATTTTTGCTTTCTTTGATTTTTTAAGGTTCTTGATAGAATCAACTCATTGGTGGAATCTAGTGGATCGATTACAATAAATGAGCGTGGTATTGTTGATGGGGCCCCAATGGTTGTACATTCACATTCTAATTTTCGGATATTCCTTACAGTTAATCCATCATATGGTGAAGTGTCTCGTGCAATGCGAAATAGGGGAGTAGAAATTTTTATGATGCAGCCATACTGGTTAGTTGATGAAGAACATGACTTTAGCTGGACCAAGCAAGAACTGAGGGATGCAAAACAATTTCTGGTGTTATCTGGTGTCCCTTTTGCTAAATTAGTTGATTCAATGGCCAAAGCCCATGTGCATACTAGAAATGAAGGTCTAAAACTCAACACGCATGTCACGTACCTTGAACTGACACGTTGGGTTCAATTATTCCAACAGCTTCTTGTTAATGGCCATCAACCTTTTTGGAGCCTCCATACCAGTTGGGAGCATACATATCTATCTTCATTTGGTGAGGCTGAGGGGCAGGATATCATCAATCATGCAAAAGTTAAGTACCTATCGAAAACTACATTATCAAAATTGGAGTTTCACATGGAATTTCCTTCGTACATGGCCGGGGGATGGCCAGTTCCATTGAAGGTGAGGGATTTCACATGGTACTCTAGGGAAACTTCTATCAAACAGAATTGTATGTACTTGGAGTACCTTGTGGCTCTGTGTGAATTGGGAGAATCATGGAGCAGGGGCAACAAGAGCCTAAGTTTGTTTTCTACTGCCCAGGCTGAAACCAGCTTGATTGACACGGGGATGGTTTCTGAGCTCATGTTTCCAAAGGCTTCAGAATGGAAGATTTCTAATTTTTTTGAGGACACAGAATTTGATTTGAAGTCAATGAAAAGGATGATATGTTTTGCTGCCAACTGGGCAATTGAGCAGGCAACTGTGTGTGATTATAAGCTTTATCTTCTCCGCTTAAGCTGGCTCGGTTCAAAATTTCAGTGTCTCAATCATTTTTTGACTTCTTTTTGTTGCTTCCTAGAGCAGGAAATTAATCATCCCATCTGGAAATGCATTTTTCACTGCCACAGTGAGCTTTTACTGCTTCTTGGTATCGATGTGAACATGCAACCAATACCACTGCTTTCACTTGATTTGGTTAATTTTACTGCATCAGGCAACATGGCAAAGACTTATAGTAAGCTTCTCCACAATGCTATAGAATGCATAAGCCTTCTGAGGCTTTCTATTCAGCAGTGGAATGTGCAAACCAGATACAGTTTTACTTATGAAACTCGATATTTCAAGCCAGTCTTGGATTCTCTGCAAGAGCTGGAGATGGAGATTATGGATATACTTGTCGAATCTCCATCCTTTGATATGCTACTCAAACTCTATAATGACCTTCTGGAAGATCATTTATTTTTCTGGGATGCTTTTACCTCATTGCATTTTGAATTTTTGCTGATTTCTTGGCGTTCTTTGGAAAATGACATTTCAAAGTTGTGTGAATTCTGTCCAAGAGCTGCTAGAAGTGTGTTGCTGGTAAGCTCAAAAATGATCTCATGGTTTATCAACTGCTGCTCCCTCAAGCCTAAATAGCTTATGTTTTTGGTACAGATGGCAAGTCAAAATCTTGATGAAGTCTTCAATCAACGTCCCGACCTGCCCTTGATATGGATTTATGGTGGTCATCCAATTTTACCTTCTTCTGAAAAATTGTATTATAAACAGCAAGAACTTTTGGAGCTATGTGAGACAATTTGGCCTACTAGGACAAGTCAATTTAAGCAGAGTATGATATCAGTGCACACTGGTTCCATCATTACTTTTGAGTTAGTGCATTCCTTCATTTATGTTCTTCTCTTGAACTAATTTCTGTTAAAAATGTTTTCTGACAGTTAATGATCATTTTATTGAGGTTGCTGCTTCTTTGAATCCCGAGCTTCGGTTTCTTGCCGTGCAAGGTAGAATCTACTCATTCATAAAGTTTCCTGCTTGTTTGACTAGTTAATATATACTACACCACTGATTCACATACTGGTTGGGTTGAGTCGAATGTAATGCATCTTTTTAATAAAACACAAAGCCAGTATCTGTGGATCTGTGGATTTGCATTGAAGTGTTTGGTCAAATTGAAATCTAGTACATGGTGCTAACTTGCAGTTCATATTTACTTGGTCATTGTTTGGAAAGAAGAATATGGGATAGTGGTGATCTTTTCTGAACTTTTATCCAAACCTGTTGGCATATTCATATGAAAAACTAGAATTTTAGTTTATGTGCTATAGCCTTGCCTGCTCTCAGTAGTGTGAAATTCTGAAACTTCATTCATTTGTTTTAATCAAGTATAACTTTCTAAGTTCATTATCAGTCTCCCTATGAATCTTCTAACATGGTTTTCTTTGTAGGAATTTGCATGTCATCATATATTATTAGTAACTGTGATGAAGATGCTGACCAAGTTGTACAGCAGCTGGAGGAGATGACTCAGGTTTATTCCCTGACATTTTTCTATAAATGATCTGTTTTCTTTATCTTTTCTGATACTGAAGTTGATGGTATTTGATTATCTCAGATGCTGTTGGAAAGATTTAGTCATGAAAAGCACAAATTGAAGGCAAAGCTGCAATCTCATGATCATGCTGTTTTTGAGGATAATATAACTTCTTGTTGTGATTTCAACCTGGAATTATTGTCCACATGTTCTGGCTTTCTTAGCTGGCAAGAGACAGTGTCTATCGTTGTTCACACCAGTCTTTTCCTAGACATGGAGTTACTTCAAAAACTTTCTTCTATTGTTTTGGTAGATCCCAGAGGATTGAGGCAGGTAAGATCAATGGCTTAATTTCTTTTATCTGCCACATTTTTTTTCCTCCCTTGGTGACTATCAACTTTATTTAGGAAATAATTTTTATTTTTTCTTAGGTAGCCAATAAATAACTTCAGAGGCAGCACTGCTCTTGTTTTCATTTAGTTGTTCAGGAAATTCCTTGAGCTTTCTGTTTTTTACACTGATATCATTTTGTCTGAAACGCTGAGGGCCCTTTTGAACTGGGTAAATAACCTATGTGAGGTTTCATCTTGGATAAAATGCATGCTGTGCTGGCCGACAATAGTTACTGAAATTATTAGCTTTTTTGACAACATCCTTGGATACTGTGTTGTGGAGCTTACATACGTTAAAGTTGGATATTATGTTGCTTCTCTCTGTGGAATAAGATTTTACTAGTTAGATATGCGTGTTTCATAGATAGCTGGCAAAGTTTATAATATGCTTATTCCTTAAATTTTACTTCTTTTTGGTGATTCATTTAGTTGTCTCTTGTTACTGTTAGGCATTGGGTGTTGTACTGAACATGCTGGAGTGTGCTTTGAAGTACCCCTTGGCCTTTTCAACAAGGCCTCCTCAAAATTTTACTCCTCATCAAAAGATCTTGTGGACACTTGATGCATGGACATCAGTTGATGCGGGTTAGTGGAATTTTATCTTAGACATATTCCCATGCACTTCTTTTCTATATACTGAATTTAAGTTCTCTGCTACTTTTCAGCGAATGGAAAAATCACCAATTACATTCTTGAGATGTGGTCATGCTGGCATTTATCTTTGTGGGACTACTGTCCTGATTTTGTGAAGGTATTGACAGTAGCAATTGATATTGTAATAGTGATTTAGGAGGAATCTTACACCGTGGGCTGCTCATTGGCTTGCAGAAATGGTCTCTCAATGATGTTTATGATTTTCCACACCCTGCTATGCTCATTCAACCTGTTGGAGCAGCATCTGTCATGCATATACTGTAAGAGACCTCATTTATATGATGATAAATAGTTGCGAAATACTAATGCTGTGAATCTTTGCATATCGCCTTAATACACGCTTTTGTACTGATTATACTTAAATATGTACTGTAGATTTGCTGGTAATTGTCTGAGGAGAATATATTGTTACTTTGTCGTAGTCCGATGGGATAAATTTACAGTTCGGGTTTATGTTACAAGTTACAGATCTTTTCTCCTTAACATAATCAGATTGGAGAAATAATAACATCAATTTGATTCTGAATTATCCCTTACTTCATTACAAGTTAAAATGATTTCTCTTTTGTTAAAACTAGGTTGGCAACATATGCCTCTTTCTTCAGAAACTAGTTCTAACAGAAGCATTTGAATAAGTTGTGTTTGTCATATCAATTGTTTCCGTGTTTTGCAGTTGCATTCTCTTTTCTTTTTACTCATTCTTTTTTTATTAGCAGGCAAGCTACATGTCCTATAAAGGATTATTCTGTGCATGCTTTGAAACTGAAAGTTGCTTCATGCAATTTCTGGCGAAGTTCTTTACTGGGCACAAAGTCACCTAGTTCTCTCTTATTTCTTGCTCGTGGTCTTTTTGAACAGGTAGCTTAGTCTCTATTACTTGCTCATTGTTATATTGATATTAATTTGTTATGTTGGATCCTTCCAGATTATGTATGTCCATGAAAGGGCGTTCAGTTATGATAAGTTTGCGGAAGTCAAGTCTATCTTATTGTCCTTCCAGAAATATGCAGCTACCGTAAGCCCTTTCTAGAATTTCTTCTCAAGCATAACGTGTTCTTTTGGTGTGTTTGTGGTTTGAAGCTGTGATAACCAAGTTGCTCATTAAGGTTTTGATGAGTGACTTAACAGCAGCTGATTCATTGCAAGTATAACAGAATAATTCCAATGTCATCTTTTTATGGCAATCAGATAGATGACATGAGGCGCTTGAGCTCACTAATTGAGTCATCAAGCCATCAAGGATTAAGTGCCTCACTTCAGCATTTCATTGCGCCTGTGGTTAAGGATCTTTATCATCCCACCTCCTCCGCTGGTAATTAATGTCCCTGGTTTTTTCACTAAGGATATATTTTCATCTGATCTGAACAGCATTTACTAATATTTTTCTTTTATTTTGCATTCTTTATCCTGGCAGAAGAGTTTCAATTGAATATTGGCTATGCTTGGTTACGAATTGGTGGCTTGCGTTTTCATCTGTTGCTTTCTTGTGATGATTTGGATCCTGCCCTGAAATACTCTTGCAAGAATTCTCAACTGAAAGAAAAGATTTCATCCCTTGAACTTGAAGTCAAGGTAGATTGCACTCCACTTTTTCTAGATTCTTATTTAGTTAGAATTTAGATGCTTTTAATTCAACTTGAGGTTAATATATATTCCAGCTGAAAAAGATGTGCATCAAGTTTTTTTGGATATTCTGTTCCAGCTACATAAATGTGCCACATCTATTTTCTATCCTTATGAAGTCATTTTATAGTAACAGATTCCTGATATGTATTTATCCATGCATTTATTAATTCTGATGTTTTCTTTCTAGGTGCGACAAGAATGTAACTATCTGGCTGGATGGTCTTCCTCAAAGACAGCTGATGAAAAGAAAGCAGATGCGTTGCAAAAGCTTAAAGCTGAGCATAGGAGGCTGCAGCAGAAGGTCTAAATTTTCTTTTTCCTATATAATATTTAATGGAATATATATTGAATTGAAAAATAATATTGTTCAATGTTCAGTTTGTTGACCACTGATAAATCAATAGAAAAATTCTTGCCGTTAGATTGTCGCTTATTCTGTAACTCAGAAAAAATTGATTAGTTGAAAATGGGATAAATATTTTGCATTTTTGCAATTTAATACCAAACTTCAACATCCAACTCTTTTATCAGGAATATTAAGTTTATTGGATCCTGTAGCAATAGTTTTTTATTTTGAAAAGATGTGCGCGAAAGATTTGCAAACCTTGTAAACTTCTGCATAATATTGGTTTTTTGTCAACCTTCTGCTGAATTTTATTTTCATATCTATTAATCTTAAACCAAAAAATGTGTACTAGTATGAAGGACATGATGATTAGTCTAAATCATGCTTAAACCAAAAAATGTGTACTAGTATGAAGGACATGATGATTAGTCTAAATCATGCTAGGTCTTTTATGGCTCCCCTTTTCTTTGACCTTCATTCTTTAGACCACAGAATCATTAAGATCACTTTTTGACAAGACATGCAGACCTGATTATACATTTTGAAGTATTTATCTAATTTCCACTAATTTTTCATTCTTCTAAATCAGATTCTGCTATTGTCGGATTAGTGAAAATCTATTATTTCCATTGTTCAGTTTGCGCTTAATCAATTCGCTGTTACATGAATTGTTTTGTTATCAGATGGTATTCCGTTCTGATCCTTCAAAATATAAAGCTCTAAGGAAAGAATGCAAGGAGTTCTATAAGTTGGTCATGACAATACTGAATCTCATGAATGACATTGATGATATGGAGTTGCAACAGCTTGTTGAACAAGCATACAACTGGCAGGTATGTGTTTATGATAGCTACAGCATACTGTGGAGATCTACTGCACCATGTTTTTATATCATTTCTCCTTTTAATTTTCAGGAAACTGCAACCTGTTTTATCCATAGACTGTCAGATGAATATAAAGAATATATTGATGTTACTCAACCAGTTCAAGTTGCAGTGTATGAGATCAAATTAGGACTCTCCTTGCTTCTGACTGGTGCCCTGCAGAAAAAGTTTCTGAATCAGATTCAAGAACATAACTTGGATAAAGTCATGGTATCTCTCTCCTCCATTCCCAAAAGTTAAAAGAGGCGACTTTTATTTGATTAGACATGATCTGTTTGTTCTCATAGACTGACACAGAAATGTTACAGGAATCAATTTATTCATTCATGAGGTTTCCTCGAGGATTTGCCTTTGATACCGTATCTTCTGATAGTATGAATAGTTCTACTGATTTCTTGGAGTTGGAAACAAGTTTGCTAGAAAAGCTGGTTTCTGCATCAGATGTCAATTCTGAAAAGGTGGCAACGTCTCTACATATATTATTTGGACTCTGATAGTTTCTTTAACTGCTCATCTTTATAACCCTTTGAACCATATTCTCCTTATATTGCTCTATTTTATGTCCAAAACGTTTTGATGGAAACCCCTTAGGTTTCTAGGATATGCTGTTTGTAATTCAGATAATCTGAATGATTTGACAATGTATTAGGTATCCTCACTGCATCTGAAAACTGTGCTTCACTCGAATGTGCTTGCTCACATTGCACGATACGTATCTGTTGTTCATAGGATCGATTGTGCTTCCTTCAAGGTGATATGATTGCTCTTTTTGAGTTATATTGACAGAGTTCAATTGTGCAGTATCTTCTTACTGATGCTACTGTGTATATTTGAACCAGATGATGTGTAAAATATTTGGTGAATTTGCTAGCACGTGGATGGGTATTAAAGCTAATATAAAAAGCAAAGAAGGCCATGATGCTCAAGAATACAAGTTTAGGCCCCGTGAATTTGAGATCAAGAGTGTTGTTGACATTGATATATCTTCACTTGGTAATTTGTTTAACAATGATAGTTTCACAGAGTGGCAAGAGTTGCTTCATGAAGAAGAATCTTCAGCACAGGTGGCGTTTCAAATCTCTCTCACACATTCTCTCTTTCACTCTGTCTCTCCAATTATAAGACTTTTTCTTCTTCTACTCAGATGGAAACCAGAGATGACTTTGAAAACTTAGGAGACTGGAACTTTTTTGAGGAACCATGCCTGAATGACATGATCAACATGCATAACCGGTTATTTGGCTCTTGTAATCTTGTCCAACATGTAAGTTCTCTACATTTTCCAGTCTTCATTTGAATAGAAGTGTTGTGGTTCTTTGATTCTATGTTGTAAAAGTGTGATGATTTGTCACCAATCAGTTTCCATTCACAAGGGATAGGGAAAGTATACTGTGGAACTTTCATCAGTTTTGCATACACAATTGCACACATATGCAGATAGAAGTTGGAAATTTTGTGTCCATTTATGGTACTTTTCCTTTTTGTCTAAAATGGACAGCCTCAAAAGTTCGTTATGCCCGATTCTGAGAGGTTGCTTTTGTTCACCAACTCATATACCCTTGGTGGAGAAATGATTAAAGGTAATCAAAGGATGTAACCTTTTGATCCTAAAAATGTTCTGCTTTTCCTTTGAGGAGACACAGATATCACTTCTCCTCTTATTTATCCTCTTCCAGGTTTTAAAGGCCTGCATGCTTCGTCTTTGGATGCTAAACTTGTCCCAGAACATCTGTTCCGCCTCTGTTTGGAGTACAAACGCATTTTTGGTTCATCCAATGAGACAGCTTCAAAATACAATTTTTACAAGGTTCTTGGCTGATACTTTTTTTATCTGTATAGGGAAGTAATTTTGTTTGTAATCTCCTTTTTTTGACTTATTTCCTTAAATTGCATAGGGTTCAAATGCTCCAGTAATGTCTAAAATGGTGAAGTTACTTGCTACTCTTCGACAGCGAATTCTTGTCCTTCTCAACGAGTGGGAAGATCATCCTGGTCTTCAGAAAATCATGGATGCAATTGAAATGCTTTTGGCTATTCCTCTGGATACACCTCTAGCCAAGGTTGTAATTATAGCTAATTCTTTTAGTCTTTCTGGATCTTGTTTTATGAGCAGTTAACCATAAGGAAAGCATGAACTGAGGAGATGTTTGTTACATTTGATGTTCAGTAATAATTTGACATATTAGATTAGCTAAAATTTGACGCTATCTTGGAATGTGGAATGGGGCTGTCTAAGATTATTATTTTTATGTGGACCATCGCATGTGCTACTTGACCTACAGCTTCATTTGATCTCTCTGTCTAAGAATTATACATATGCCTACTTTTACAAGAGCATTGGTGCTCTTTGTTTAAAGCTTCAATGTTGGCCACTGACGGTTGTTTATTTGATAAGGCTCTCTCTGGGTTGCAATTCCTACTTAATAGAGCCAGGGTACTACAGGAAGGTGTATCAAAATTCCCTCTATCAGGTGCATAACTTTGAATACTCAATATTGATGGATAAAACATTTTTAATTTGTTTTTGATATTTGATAAAACATTTTTAGTTATTTTGTTATAGCCCTTGATATTTTTATTTTTTACAATTTCTTGTTACAATTATATTTTTCCACTTAATGACATGTAGAGCTCTTGGAACCTGTTATTCCTCTGGTATGCTCATGGCAAAAGATGGAATTTGACTCTTGGCCAGCACTGCTCGATGAGGTTCATTATCAATATGAGATCAATGCAGCCAAGGCAAGTCAAATTTTGTGTATATGTGAATGTCTTTTGGTTGTAAAATAGACCGGATAGTTAGCAATTGGAGACACGAGTCTAATGGAAATGGCTTACGTGGAAGCTATCAAACAATACCTGGCATTTTTCCTGCTAAAATAACCTAAGAGAACGTGAATCCTTTCAGTGACAAAGTTCTCCTAAATATAGAGAGGAAACTCAATATTTGAATTGCTAAGTGTAATCCTGCTCTATAAAGCTCACCTTTAATAGTGGCTAATAAATACAATGCTTTCCGCTATTTCCTTGTTTCAATTGCTTATATCTGTTTGCTTTATTGCAGTTATGGTTTCCTCTATATTCAGTCTTGCATCACAGACATTCTACTGATCTTGCTGCATATGAGCAATCTACTGTTGAAAGGCACTCTCTGATCTCATGCAGTTTGAAATTTTAGTTTACTTTTTATTCAGGAATTTTTTCCTTTTTTCCTTTTTAATTCTATTGCCTTTGATGTTTCACATCTAATATAAGTGGATTTCACAGTTTAGAGGAGTTCATTCAAACTTCTAGCATCGGCGAATTGGGAAAACGCCTTCAGCTTCTTTTTGCTTTCCATGGTCAAATCAGTACAGGAAGATGCTTGGGAGTGGAAGCATTTACAAGGTAACATTGTACTTGTTCGTTCGTAGAAAAGCTTTGTCAATTTCATACATGGAAGACAGTCATCATCTCTATGCCTTTGCTGCTAGGTTAAGAAACCTATCAGTGTACTAATCATAATTTAATCATGCAGCCCGTGGCAGGAGATAAATCTGAAAATTTTATACAACACATTTGGATACTATGTGCAATTCTTGCCATTGTAAGGGCTCTGTGCAGTCATGGTTTTGTTTTGAGAAAATTTAGGTAGCTTTTCTTCTTATCCCGCATTTGTACGTTGTTCAGAGTATCACAGCACATTGAAGTTAACAGAAGAAATATTGAAAAGGAATTGACTGAAATGTTGAAGCTATGCCGATGGGAAAGAACCGAGGCTTTCTTGTCTGTTGAAAACTCAAAAAGGACCCGTCAAAAGTTAAAGAGACTGATTCAAAAGTACACCGTAAGTAAATTTCAAGTACACATTTTCTTTTTATTTTTCTTGGGATTAGTTTCTTTTTAGTTCTATTTTGTGCAAAATAAAAGAAGGGTTTGATTGAACCCTAATTAATCAAATTTCAAGCCCTCTTTTTAATGTTTTGTTGTTTTTTATCAATCCTAACATATTTTTTACTGACTTCAGCATGTAAGCCGGCTTGTACAAGTGAATGTATAGTACCTTTTCTTGACTATTAATACCAGAATTATTAGCAAAGTGCTATTTTGCTTTTATGCCTAGTAGATATGGAACTGCATTTCAGCATCACTGAGATGTAGATCATTGAATCAATGGGCCAAAGTTGATCTGTTTTACATTTCTGCAATACCAATTTGTTTGGAGGTTTCTTTATGATTATGCCTATTTTCCTTTTGTCTCCCTTAAAAAACTGTTGATATTTAGCCAGATATTTGGTGGCAACTTTTGAACAAGAAAAATGGGAGATTGAAATAATTAGGTTGCTGCCTGATGTGAGCTTTTAACCCAAGGATACTTATTTTGTTTGCATACATTGCGCAGGTTCTCCTGCAACAGCCTGTAATGCTTATTTTCAATCAAGAAGTTGAACGGAAAGGAACATGTATTCACTCTCTGAGACTGCTTAACAGCTCAGAGAAGAATGTTGCGTTATTTGAAACTGTTAACAGGTTAGATTGTTTGTCAAGATGGTATTATTGCATAATAATTGACCCTGTAGTCTATTTTTAACTTGTCTTTAGTGCAGGTCTAAGTGGTTAGTTGATTGGAGTAGAAGAATGAAGCAAACTCAACTGAACTTGCATTCTGACAGGAACTTAGATTTGAGCTTTCTGGATAACGAAGGTTATCTTTTTCTTTGTTCTTAGCACATATCCCTCGTTTTTTTAGATTTTATATTTGTTTCTATGTTACGAGCTTGATTATCAGAGCAGTCAGTGACTCACTATTTTGTGCAGAAGTTAGGACTATTAGGCAGCTGTCCTTGGCTTACCAATCTGCTTGCCTTTTACACGAGGAACGATGGGATGATGTGTGTCAGACGCTGGACAGAATTTTTAGGACTACCATAGAGTGTGACAGGCTTTGGAAAGATACCGAAACAAATATAGGAAAGAAGAGGGCCTTTGCTGAACTTCTAAAGCTGTTAGAAAGCAGTGGGTTGCATAAGCACAAATTTGAAATTATAAAGGTAATAATAAATGTGACTTTTTGCATCTGAGTTTTATGTTTTAAGAATAAGACTAAGCTCTTCTTGATTTTTATGCTTGCAAATAGATATGCAACAATTCCAAGTGGTTGTTTGTTCAACCATCCTATGATTCAGAGCATTTGTTACTGACACAAAGTAGATTACTTCATGGCGCATCTGATGTATCAACTACCAATGAATTTCAATGTTTGCCCAATGAAGAAGCAGATAGTATCTGGAAACAAGCTAATGAATTTTATTTTAAAAGCTTAGCCAGTGCAAAGCATTTGCAATTGGTTTGTCTGAAACCCCACGAAGATATCACATATGAACAGGTAACTAATGGGTTAGATTTTCACCGTTTGTGATCAGCAGTTGATTGTTAATTTTATCCTTTGACAGCTTTCAGCATTGTTGCTATTTTCTTTTTTATTTTATTGTTTGGATCTAATTGTCTATAAACTGCAGCCCCCTTGTAAATAAGGTGCGATGTTAATATGGGATTCAGCTGACAGCTGAATATCTCATACTTTTTGAAAACCTAATTGTTAATTAAGGGAGTGTTTGACCTATCTTTGCTTTTTTATGTATAGGCTTGCAGGGCAATATCTTTTGTTAACCATCTCATAGATGTACAACAAACTCAACGTGCTTCTGCTTATGCTTTTGCTGAGCATCTGAAGTGTCTAAGGAAATGTGTAGCTGCTTTGGAAAATTCATATATGAGGTGTATTGGTAGTGATCAGAGCACAAGTATTGAGTGTTCTATTGCAAGAAATCAGAGCTACCTCTTTGAATGCTTGTGGAAACAGAAGGTTACTTACGTGTTAAATAGTTGTAGGTCATGCATTCCATTTCATCTGACACTAACTTAATACTTCTTTCGCAGAAATTGTTTGATGGTTTAGCAGCCATGCTGTTTGAGGAAGCATTATTGCTTAAAACTGTAGAAAGCACCCATTTGACATCATGCCAAAATTTGAAGCTTGCAGCTGATCGTTTTCTTAAATTTCTTGAGAAATTTTCTCCAATCATACAAAAATCTAAGGTGCAAATTCTTTAGCTTAACCAGTTTGTATTTAAAAATGCTAATGTTGCATTTTTCTTATAAAATTTCTTGCACAGGACTCTTTGGATAACTATCTTCTAGACCATGTCGATGCCATATCTGCTAGTGTCTCCCATCCATATGTTATCTCAGAACAAATGGAACAGTTAATGCTCAAAAACTTCCAAGTCATTATGGACTTTGAGGAGCAGCTCCTTGATTTCAGAAAGCAAGATTCTGATAGAAGCTTAGTCATAGAGGTTCTGCTTGGTCATTTTGGTGATGCATTCGTGAAGGTATTTTTCACTTTGCATCCAATGCTTACAATTGACAGCAATGAGTTATTTCTCACAAATGGATTATAATACAGAAAAGTAGGATCACAAGATCAACTTCTGATCTATTTGACTGGAAAATCTATGTTCCAATCAGGAGAGATACCCCAATGCACTTATACTAAATCATTTGTCAATGATCTTCTTCTCCCACATAGCAGAAACTTGGAACAATTGATATGAATTACCACATAACTTGCTCTAGGGATTGGACCAACATCTCTTTTTTTTTTTCCCATCTATCCCTTAAGGAATAAATGCAGGTCAACTATGTAAACCCAAGAGAACTACATTACCCTTCTTTCTGACTTTTAATGCTGAACATAGCGTGCCAATCCCCACTTTTGTTAACCCGAAATAACCAAATGGAAAAATGATTTTGTTCTGTATTTTGTTTCAATCAGGCAAAAAACTCTTATACTTGACTTTTTCTGCAGACAAAGTTGTTAGCTCAACAATTCTCTTCAATGACTGAGGCACAAAACAAGTTAAGGAAATCTTGTGAAGTATCACACTATGGCGACAACAATTATTCTGACCTTGAAGATGGTTTTGGCAAAGCCATCAAGAAAACATTTGAACTTATCAAGGCTGCACTAAGATCAATGAGTAATGAATGTACTCTTCCAGTTGACTCATCAACGAAATTCACCTCATGGGAGTATCTATTCAAATCATCTAGGGAAAATGTCAACATAGAAGAATTATGCAAAAGTATACTTGAAACGATTTCTCTTGCCGTAAGTTCATTCAACATTTTCCTTATGTGTCCTTTGTTTCAGATGTCTAGATGTCTGTTTGAGCATAGTCTTGGGTGCTTCTTATTGTATTTTGATGTGTTTGCTCAGGAAAAATTGGTAAACCAGTCAAGTGCTGATACTTCGCATGCCTCCTTCAGTGTTGGAACTTGTTTTGAATATCTTCATTCTGTTATAGACCTGATAATGCTTCTTTGTGAAGGTTTACTTCAACGTCTTTTAGAAATGCATAAAACAGTAAGTTGGACATCATTCAACTTGTTCGTTAACTATCCATTTAACCTATGTTTCATAGCTGCAAGTTCCAGAAATCATCTATTTATGTGGTTAATATGTGTATGTAGGCATCTGTAATGACTCATGTGCTAGCCAGTGTTCTTTCTTCTTTGTTCTCCAATGGGTTTGGTATTCCTTCTGAAAGTCAGGCAGATGATGTCAGCCATGATGCATCTCAAGAAGCAACAGGAATTGGTATGGGGGAGGGTTCTGGACTTAAGGATGTAAGTGATCAGATAACTGATGAGGATCAACTGATTGGGACTTCTGAGAAGGTACGCCATCTAGGAACAGAGCTGATGTAAATTTGTTGTTATTGTGTTACTTTCTTTTCATAGAACAAGTTATCATTGAATGATATTTCTAATTATTTCTTCAGCCAGGGGAAGAACAAAATGACTTGGATAAATTGCCTAGTAAGAATGAAAAAGGAATTGAGATGGAACAGGATTTTGATGCTGATGCATTTAGTGTTAGTGAGGACTCGGCAGAGGAGAATGACGAAGACAATGGAACGGATAGTAAGGATGAGCAACTGGAATCGGCAATGGGTGAAACTGGAGCTGACAGTGAAGTTGTTAAGGAGAAACCTTGGGATAAGGAGCAAGATGAGAATCCTGATAATACAGGTGAGAAGTATGAATCTGGGACATCAGTGCATGATAGAGATGCAAGCAATAGAGAGGTTAGGGCTAAGGAGGATTCTGCTGCTACCGATTGTGATGAACCTGACAAGCTTGAGTCAGATGAACCTGACAAACCAACTGATGAGTTTGGAGATCAGGATGATGCTGGTGATGGAAAAGAGAGTGCAGATGGCATGAACCTAGATAAAGAGGAAGCTTCTGCTGATCCAACTGGAGTAAAGACTGATGAATTGAATCTAGGTTCTGATGAGGACATGGATGTGGATGGAGACATGAATGAAAAAGAGGGATTAGATTCCCAGGAAGACCTAAGTCCCGAAGTGGATGATGAATCCACTGAGAATGTGAATCCTGATGAAGATAATACAGATAATTTTGATTCTATGGATGCGGCAGATACTGAAAGACTGGATGGAACTTCAGAAACAAATGATGCAGGCAAGGATGGGGAGGAAAATTCAGAAATGGATGCAACAGCTACAAGAGAAGATGCATTTGGACCAGGAATTTCAGACTTGATGAATGGTCATGAACACAAGGGAGATTCTGCAACTCAAGCATATGGCCAGTCCCAGGCATCTAATTCGGAAAAGATTGCCCCTGACACAAACATGTCTAATGCTTATGAAGCTTATAATAACCTCGTTCTCCAGAGAAGCTTACCTTCGGATAATATGTCTGAAACGGACATAATGCTGACAAATCAATCAAACAGTGGAAGTTTCACTAATCAACAGAAGGAACAGATTTCTCCAGAAGAGTTTCGGTCTCGTCAAGAATCTCAAGTGAACCCTTATAGGAACGTCGGGAATGCATTTGAAGAGTGGAAAGAGAGAGTTAAAGTATCTGTTGATCTTCCGGAAGGTAATAAAGAGTTGGGAAGTGAGGAAGAGGACAAGAATGCTGATGAGTACGGATATGTTCCAGAGTTTGAGAAAGGAACAGCTCAGGCTTTGGGAACTGCTTCTTCTGAGCAGATTCATGCCAATGTCAATGACAAGAACCCAGATGAGGATATCCATGCAGAAGATCAAAGAGATGATATTGCCACTATGGAGATTGAGAAACAAAATTCTGAAGATTGGCAACTAAAACATTGTACAGCAACCATGAAAAATAATTCGGAGAAACAACTACAATTCTCAAATTTTGAGATGTCAACTGAAGCAAGATCTCCTGAAGTTGATGAGCCTGATGATTTTGATCCAAACCCAGGCAGTCTGTGTGAAAGCTTTGTTTCTGTTAGTAAATCATATTTGGGTGAAGATATACATCAATTCAGCAAACTCTCTGTTAATGACGAAAAGGAAAAAGCCCAAGATGAAGAAGTTTCCTTTGATACAAGAAGTGACTCTTATATTCTTTGGAAAAGGTATGAGCTGCGGACAGCAAGATTGTCCCAGGAGTTGGCTGAACAATTGCGTCTTGTTATGGAACCCACTTTGGCCAGCAAGCTTCAAGGGGATTATAAGACTGGCAAGCGAATCAACATGAAGAAGGTGAATCACATTTGACATGTTTTATCAATTCTGTAGGTGTTAGATTTGCTCTCGTTTTGTTCTTTCTTCTGATTTTTTTTCTGTCTGTATATGCATAGGTAATTCCCTATATAGCTAGCCACTACCGGAAAGATAAAATATGGCTGAGACGGACTCGACCTAACAAACGTGATTATCAAGTTATCATTGCTATTGATGATTCTCGTAGTATGTCTGAGAGTTGCTGCGGAGATGTTGCGGTTGAAGCCTTGATCACCGTTTGTCGTGCAATGTCTCAGCTGGAAATGGGGAACTTGGCTGTTGCAAGTTTTGGGAAGAAAGGAAACACAAGGTTGCTGCATGATTTTGATCAACCTTTTACAGGAGAGGCTGGGGTCAAGGTTGGTGTTCTGTCATTTATATTTTGATTTTTATGTGAAGATGAAATTGTCTTTTTGTTTATTTGTTTACGAGCATAACTTTTCATTGAAACGTGAAACATTTATATCATCTGACGTTCACTGTTGGGGTTTCCTTTGTGGGATGCAGATCATCTCCAATTTGACTTTCAGGCAAGATAACACAATTGTAGATGAACCTGTGGTTGATCTCTTGAAATATCTGAACAAAATGCTGGATGCTGCCGTTTCTAGAGCACGGCTTCCTTCTGGGCAGAATCCACTACAACAGCTTGTCTTGATTATTGCAGATGGTCGGTTTCACGAAAAGGTGCTTATCTTTAACCATGTGTGAAAATTAAGATAAAAATCGTGGAATCAAGGACTGTCCTCCCTCTTTGGTAATTGAGTGTGCAGATGTGAATTCCTTATTTTCTATTCAAAACTTGATTACTCTTATGTAGGAGAAGTTGAAGCGGTGTGTCAGGGATTTCTTAAGTCAGAAGCGCATGGTCGCCTTTCTACTACTTGATAGCCCCGACGAATCAATTATGAACCACATGGTATTTCTTATTGTTTATTCCTTGATGGACAAGGGTATTACTAGTCCTGAAGTTCAAAGTAACTTTTCACGTAGTAGTCTTAAATTTTTTTTTTTCACATTTGTCCTAAAATCATTAATGGACATGTTGGTCATTTCATTAGAGATAATAATTAAAACTTGAAGATGATATGTATCTGTTACATTTTCAATTTGCTTTCCGTCTCATTTGTGAATTATCATTGGTTTGTAAAATTTGATGAAGTTCTATAATTGGAAGTAAACTTGTCCGTTTCTTGGAGTTCAATATCCATACATTTTCAACTAAATTGTCTTCCAATATCTCTTTTCTGCTTACATGTTTGCATGGTTTTCAGGAGGCATCTTTTGTGGGTGAAGGTGAAAAAAGGGTACTTAAATTCACAAAATACCTTGATTCTTTTCCCTTCCCGTTTTATCTAGTCTTGAGGAATATTGAATCACTTCCAAGGACCCTTGCCGATCTTTTGAGACAGGTAACGAAAGTTTCCTACTTGCTGAAATTACTATATTGGACCATACTGCATCATGAGCTATCTAATTTGGCACATTTTCTCTATGGTGGCAGTGGTTTGAATTAATGCAGCACTCAAAGGATTAATTGGTTATTATTGAAGACCTTCGCTTTCTTGAACAAAAAGCTTACCTGCACCTGCATCATGAGGTCCAAGGAGATGAAGATTTAAGGTAGACAGAGAACTGATCCTACAGCAATTGGTTTCAAATAATTGAGACTGATTGTTTGCGTAGATAGAATAGCTGCTTTGAATCCCTGAAGTGGCAGATTGCATGGCAACATTTTATAGACTAGAAGTGTATAATTTAGTAGTTTCCAATCTGACGACCTATTCAGAAATGCTATTTTTTATTTGCTAAACATGCCAATTGAAGAGAGAGAGAGTGAAACTGTATCTACGAATAGCTTTTAAGCAACAGTTATTGCAACCTTGGCTTTTCAAGTTGCTGCAAGTCCACCAGGTGGAGTTTGGGAAGGAGAAGCTGATGACGATCGCTGTTCAGTAGACACTTTCTGTGAAAAAGGGTATCAAAGTTGTATATTAGCTGTATACCGTTTTAGAAAAGTTAATTTCTTGGTGCTTCAAAGGTTGTGTAATTCTCTTTTCTTGGGGGAGTAGGAGATTATATTCTTTTCTTATGAGTAGTTTTCTCCTCCTCTCAAAGATGTATATAAATCCTAAAGGAAAATTTAAGAAAAATTCTGTAGCTTTCATTGCAATTTCTAGCACCCGTAACTGCTGTCATGTACTATAAATAAGTTAATTGAGTAATTTTGTTTGACATCTCTCTTTTACCATCTTTTTCTCTACCATCATTCAGTTTTATAGCATAAGCATTTGAGTAAAATAAGGAACCTAATCTTAATTGAGTATATGATAAATGATAAATTTGATATAGATACTACTATTGATAAAAGGTGATTTGAGATGGTGTTCTTAAGAAGGATAAATGATGGACAGTCCAACATTCTGTGCTGAATCATTCACAAATAAATAAGGTCAGTGAGATACCTAAACTTATCTAATATGAACTTCCTAGTAAAACATAGACCCAACATCATGATAGTGAGTTACCTATCGCTTTAATAAAAGGAACTCAAGAATGTACTAAGCGACATTCATATCCTTTATCCCATACTTTATCCTTCCATTCCACCTTCCTACAAAATCTTCCTTATCAACCTAAATATTATTACCATACCTTATGTTTTATGTGAGACATTATCTAAAGAAGAGTGGAGGAAAGCCATACAAGTTGAGATCGATGCAGTAGGAGAAAATAAAACCTAAGAGATAGTATAATTGTTTAAGGGGAAAAAATAGTGGGATATAAATGGGTATTTGCTTTGAAGTGTAAGGTTGATGGATATTTGGAAAGGTATAAGGCGAGACCAGTGGCAAAATGATAAACTCAAACATATAAAGTGGATTACATCTAACACTTTACCCCTGATGCAAAGATGAACACAATAAAAGTCATTTTATCCTTAACAACTAACTTTGATTTCGAATTACATCAATTGATATTAAAAAAACACATTTCTCTATAGTGACTTAGAAGAAGAAATATACATAGATATTCCTCCTAAAGTCATAGACAATATGGCCAGTAATAAAGTTTCCAAGTTAAACAGATTCTTTATGGTTTAAAGAAATCACCAAGGTATGGTTTGGAAGATTTGCTAAGGTAATGATAGTTATGAGATATAAACAAAGCCAAGGTGATCATACACTATTTATTAAACCTTTAAATTTAAGGGCGTTACAACATTGTCAGTTAAGAAGGAGAGACAATCTTTGAAGGAATGTTTAATTCTAGAGTTTGAAATTAAGGAGTTAGGTAGTGTTAAGTTTTTTCTAGTGATTGAATTAGCTCATTCCGAACAAGGGATCTTTATCTAACAATAAAAATATATAATTGATCTTTGTTGATAGCCTAAAAAGAATTCAATCCATTAGGCCCAAAATTGAAAAGACCCAAATACTAGAAGTTCTAAAAGTCATTTGGCTAAGGAATTAGTAGACACATGTTGTTATTATGCCCTTGGGTACAATGTGTTTGGTTTGGAAGTGCATTGGGTTTAAAGATCACAAGAGAAGGGTTATCTACCTTAGATGCATGGCTACTGGATATGGTTGCATCTTTTAAGAAGACAGCTACTGGTAATGATCAGTTGGGGTTACTTGCTGCTCTGCTGTGGAATATTTGGAAGAAGAGGTGTAAGGTGGTGTTTAAACAGGGTAGGCCAGATCCGCAGAGGTGTATTGAGCAAAGCTATGATTTGTTGTCTGCATATAGATATCCAAGGATGCCATTACAAGAGCATTAGATTAAGCCAGCTGCTGATTTTTTGAAGTTGAATTATGATGGAGCTTTTAAAAATGGGGATGCAGGTTGGGCAGTGATCCTTCGGAATGATGAAGTCATTGTTGTTGATGGTATTGTGTCTGATTGTAAAGCAGGATCAGCTCTAGAGGTTGAAGCTAAAGCTGTGTGGGAAGGAGTGAAATTCCTGGCACAAAAAAGCTATCATAATGTACAGATTGAGATGGATTCACACACTCTTTATACTGAAATTCTTTAGAATAAAGGGAATGGCAAATGGAGAAATTTTCCTTACATTTCTGATATACTGTACAGATTGCAATTTTTACAGGGTATTGATTTAGTTCTAATACATCGCAAAGCTAACCGAGCAGCTGATTGGTTAGCAAAGCAAGCTCGTAAGAAGATGTACTTGGGTAATTGGGTCTTAGCACCTCCATATTCTTTGGTTCGTATTTTGAGTCGTGATGGTTTACCAGCTCCTCCATAATTGCTGTTAAGGTGCAGTAATCTAATCAATTACATTGCTGACTAAGTCCTCTGAATACTGCCCTCGGCTGACCAGAAGATTCCAGTACTACCTCCTTAGTGTAGCAGTTCATGATGGCCCTATGGGCAGTGAGCCAATCCATGCCTAAGATCACATCTATTTCCTTCAACTACAATTCTATCAGGTCTGCTTCCAACTCTGCTTGATCAATCCTGATTAAGCACCCCTTACAGACCTCACTTATAACTGTAGTACAGCCTATTGACGTACTCACCTCCAATCCATAATGTAGTAACTCCCTATCACAATGCAATCTACATGCTAAATGCGATGCGATAAAGAAGTGTGTAGACCCTAGATCTATCAGTGCAAATGCCTCCAAATTATAAACAAGAAACGCACCTATAACCACATCTGGTGAGTCTGGGGCCTCTTACTGGGTCATAGCATAGACCCTAGCCTGGGACTGTGGTCGGCTGCCTTGTCCCTCAGGCCTTATGGAAGAACTCCCAACTCTTCCTCTATCTCTCCCTCGGCCTCTCTATCCAGATCCACCATTTCTGCTCTGTTGAACTGTTGTATTACTCCCAGATCGCTCACTGACAGTAGTCTGAGTTCCCAAAGTGGCTGGACAATCTCTAATCTGGTGGTCCATGGAGACATATCTAAAACAAGCCCCAGACATTCTCCAACACTCACCACTATGCCTTCTCTCACAATACTCACAAACTGGAAGCTAATTTTGAGTTGAGCCTCTCTCACTGCTAGTTTGTGACATCCTACCCCTCGGCTTAGATCCTGACTGCCTGGATCCACTTGAGGATCTGAATGGTCTATTCTGGCCCTTATTAAAGCTCCTACAAAAAATGTCCTAACTTTCACTAGGCCTCTTTCCTCTGGACTCTTGTTCGGTCTCTGCTTGTTTCTCCTTCATCAACTGTTCAATTCTAATTGAGGCAACTCTTAACTCAGTGAAAGTGCCCATATCTGACCTCACTAACCTTGTTCTGATCTCCATATTAAGCCCATTCTCAAACCTCCTACACTTGTCTTCTTTTGTAGGGATCAAAGTAGTAGCATAACCCATCAATTCATTAAATCGGACCTCATAGTCCGCCACTGACATCTTGCCTTCCTTTAATTCCAATAACTCTTGCATCTTCATGTCCAAGTAGATCTTGGGCATGTAGTTATCTCTGAAGACCCTCAAAAAATTATCCCACTTCAATTGACACGACCTGGTGGTACTGCCTGGAACAGTCTTCTACCACTGGTAAGCTGGGCCCTGTAGTAATGATACTGCATAGTCAAACCTCTTATCAGGCTCGCAGTCCATCTGATCAAATGCTCTCTTTGTCCTCTCTAACCATCCCTCGGCCTCAGTAGGGTCTGTGCTGCTATAGAAGTCCACAGCTCCCTGCTTTCGTAGCCTATCATACCTCCTCTCCCTTCTCTCGAGAACTCTAGGTGGCAACCCCTCAGATCGAGGTACCGAAGACTCTCTACTGGCTCCTACAGATCCTTGGTTAGCTGGTTGATCAATCTGATCACCTAAAGCAGATGACTTATAACAAATAATAACTTTAATCATTATTCGCATTTTTCATGATATTTCATGCTTAACATTCCTATATGTCCCAACAGATGCCAAACCATGCTCTGATACCACTTAAATGTAGCGCTCCCTTACCTAAGGACATGCACCGGGGTGCCCAGAGGTCATTCCGGCACATATCCTAGGATAAGGGCACTCTACGATCGATCACTACACTCACTTGATGGCATGGTATTATAGTCACTTGTAAAGCATCATAAGAAAAACCACAATATTTTTTTTGAAACCAACTTTTCCTTATTTCATTTCATAAACACCGAAAGTCTACATTGTGTCTTTCAATAAGTTCTATATGTACATTCACAAAATCTAATACAGGAGTACTACATGAAAGAGGAAAATACATCAAATCTATCTAAACCACCCAAAAATCCTAGCTGACTGACCATTGAGCCATGACTTCTCTTGCCAAAACACAATCTACAAGGCAGTAGAGCCTCTCAGTAGCTTGAGTCGTCTCTCAGTACTGAAAAGACAACGTTGCAATTTTGATGGGTTTTGCAAACTCAAATGAGTGAACCATCATTGATGAATTCACCGGATCTTATACACATATCACATTTTGCATAATTACTCATTTTAAGCATACATT
>JANKOE010000001.1:19461880-19474961 GCA_026284465.1 Erythroxylum citrifolium | reverse complement strand
TAAAATATTTCTAGTTATTGTGTGAAATGAGCACATGCATGATGTGTGAATTATGTGTTAAATGAATTGGATGACTTGTGAAAATGAAATCTTAATGTGTATATGTGCATGATAAAACAACGGAATTGGGATTTCGACATGTTTTGCATTTATAAATGCTTTACAATTTGATTATTATGCCATTAATTGAATTATGGCATTTTGCATATGAATGGATGATTTAAGAATGAAACTTGAGTGTGTTTGGGTAAGAGGAAACCGTTTCGTAGTCACGTCGATGTTGACCTAATGCCTTCTCCCGGAAGCCCGCTTGTGGCCCATGAGATCCGATTCGGACTCATTTCGTTTATGATGTAAACTTCGATTTCATCATTTTGCTCACGGGACCCTCGAACCATTTGATTGTGCATTTGCATCATCCTGTGATGAGTTGTATTTGAATTGAATTACATCAGAATTGTAATGATTATGAACTGTGTATATTCGTGACAATTGAATTGCTTTTGCAATGTCTATGTATTGTGATTATCCTTGCGAATAGTTGGATATGTCTATTTAAGTGATTGTGTGGCTTGAAGCTAATGCCTAGAATTATTTTAGCCACTGAACTGTGAAGCTCAACCTATGCTTTTTCCCCTCAGGTGTAGACCAAGAAGACCGGTAATCCTTGCAAGGCGTTTGGATCAATTGCGAGAGGGTAGCGGTTGCGTTTTGGTCATTAGTTAGCTTTTGAATAGCTTTAGATAGCATATTGATCATGGAGCATTGGTTGCATTTTGAACTTGTGTAAAGCCTTGATGTAAGGTCAATATGTTTTGTAAAGCTATTTATAAATATGTATGAAATTGTCTTGGATTGGAAATGAAAATGAATGGAGAACTTGAATGTTCTTTTGGCATGATTTTGGGTACTTTTGCGTCCTCGGATTGATAAATATGTGTATGCTTGAAATTGCCTCATTGCATGTGTTAGCTTAGTTATGGCCATGTGAAGAATGGATGATGAATAATTTATGTTGAGTAGGTTAGAAGGGAGGTTTTTGAGAAGTTAGAAGTGCTTGTGATGTTTGGTTGGGAATTGGAGGTGTTGATCAGGTGAATTGGAAGTCTGGACTAGTTGTCCACCGTGTGTCCGTTAGACGGACATATGTGTCCGTTTAACGGACACTCTCGGGTGAAATTGGTCACCCCGTCCAGTGCCTGTCCGTTGGACAGACATGTGTGTCCGTTTAACGGACACTCTCGGGTGGATTTGGCCATTTCGTCCAGTGTCTGTTCGTTTAACGGACAAGTGTGTCAGCTTAACGGACAGCCTATGTCCGTTTAACGGACACATTCGAGTGCAATTGAGATTTTTGCTCAGTGTGTGTCCGTTTAACGGACACTCTCGGGAGAGATTTGGGCATTTTGGCCATTCGGTGTCCGTTTAACGGACATGTGTGTCCGTTTAATGGACATCCCCTGGCCAGCTTTGGTATCTCTTGTTTTTGTCTTTTTTTTAATTTTTCCTTGTGTCGTGGTATTAATGGAAATTTGAGCCCTCATTGTATTCTTTTTAATTATTGAAAATCAAAATGGATTCGTTAAGGATTTGTTGCGATAATCCTTTTAGAGGCCCGCTAGCGTTTTCTGGTTTCGTGTTCAGATAGCTGGGCTCCGGGAACGGGGTCCAGCATAGAGTTTATGATTGTACAAGAAATGAGAGTGCGCACTAACAGACAAAGGTTGTTGTACGGTTATGTACAGAAAATATTCTTTTACAGAGGTTGTTGTTTGAGTGTACGTGATTGTCTGCTGCAGGCTTTACATCCTTCATGCTAGAGTCCTTGACAACTGTATTGCGTCGCGTGTTGTTGTAAATTATTTTCCTTGACATCCCCTCTTAAACTAGGCAGTGTTTCTTGGCTTCTAAACAGGTCAAGTTTGCTTCGTAAATTGCAAAATTGCGAACCGACAGTGGCCTTTGTTAAGCAATCTGCAATATGTTCTTGAGATGGAATATATCTGACCTCCAGTCTTCTTTCAAGAACTTTGTCTCTAATAAAATGAATGTCTACTTCGATGTGCTTGCTTCTAGCATGAAAAATCGGATTACTCGCTAATTGCCCTGCACTCACAATGTCACACCACGCCACAGGGATTCCATCTATTGGGATTGATAGTTCCTTAAGGAGGGACTCAATCCAAGATATTTCACAGGCCACTTGTGCTAAGGCCCTATATTCCGCTTCGGTGCTGGACCGTGCTACAACAGGTTGTTTCCTTGAACTCCAAAGCACTAGGGTTGAGCCAAGATAGACGCAGTAGCCACCAGTAGACCTTTTGTCATCCTTGCTACAGGCCCAGTCTGCATCAGAAAACCCTGTAATTGTATAGTTGCTGCATGGTTGTATGTTCAGTCCATAATTTTTGGTTCCTTTGAGATATCTCAGCACACGCTTAGCTCCTTGCATGTGTTTGTCAGTCGGATTTTGCAGGAATTGACTTAGCTTGTTCACAATGTATGAGATGTCAAGTCTGGTATGTGTGACATACTGCAACGCTCCTATTATTTGCCTGTAGTCTGTTGCATTTTGGAGTGGTTCACCTCCATCTTTTATTAGATTTGAACTGAGAGTTGCGGGAGATGTGCAGGTGTTTGAATTGGCCAGCCCAGTCCTTTCGAGCAGCTCTTCAATGTATTGTGTTTGTGTCAAATGGATTCCATACTCGTTTCTTAGTACTTCAATCCCAAGGAATAGCTTCAACAGTCCCAGGTCCTTTAAGGCAAACAACTTATCAAGCTCTTTCACAAAGCTTCTGAGTGAGGTTGGATTGTTCCCTGTAACAATCATGTCATCAACGTATATCAGAATAAACATAATCTCACCTCCTTTTCTCATGATGAACAATGATGAGTCACATCTTGAATTTTTGAAACCCCAATCTATCAGTGTCTTCCTCAGCTTCTCAAACCAGGCTCTTGGAGACTGCTTGAGTCCATAAATCGCTTTGTTTAATTTGCATACAAGCTGGGATTTGTCCTTTTGCTCAAACCCCTCGAGTTGCTTCATAAACACAGTTTCATAAAAGTCCCCGTTCAAGAAGGCATTATTGATGTCAAGCTGCCTAATGCACCAGTTCTCTGTCACTGTGATGGTGAGTATTAATCTGACTGTCGATGCTTTGATCACTGGACTGAAGGTTTCGCCATAATCCACTCCTGCATTCTGATGGAATCCTTTTGCCACTAGCCTAGCCTTGCATCGTTGGAATGATCCATCTGCATTTCTCTTAACCCTGAATACCCACTTGTTGCCTACGACATTCATCTGGGACGTGACAGGTACCAGGGTCCATGTTTCATTCCTATTCAAGGCATCAAGTTCCTCTTGCATTGCTTTTCTCCACTGTTTTGATTTCAAGGCTTCATTTACTGTAGTAGGTTCAACTGGTGAAGAACTGACTGCGGTGTAAAGTTGAAATTCTGGTTGTTGCTTAGGTTTGAATATTCCAAACTTGGATCTGGTTATCATCCCATGTCCTTCATTTCTTTGGTTGATTTTCTTGCACCTGCACATCTGGTATACTATTGTCAAGAGCAACAGTGGAGTTATCGGAACGTAATGTCATACCATCATAGTCCGCAATGTCCATGCCATATCCAGGAACTTCCCCAAAGGAGTTTTGATAGTCGGCTTCTCCATATCTTATTTGTTCTCCTAATTGTGATGTTTCAGATTCGGCATTCATGACTCACTCTGATGTAGGAGAAAAAACTTGATGGTCTGTACCCGATGAGACATGAGTTTGGTTTGAGGGGGTTTGAGAGTTTTTGAACCAGATAGGAATGGTGACCAATGTATGTGTTTCTGATGATTTCATGTTAAGGAATCCATTTTGGAAGGGATATTCTCGTTCATTAAAAATTACATGGCGGGAGATATAAAACCTTCCAATGGAGCTCAGACATTTGTACCCTTTATGAGCATCACTGAAACCCAAAAATATGCACTTCACATAATGGAATTAAAACTTTTGAGACTGATAGGATCTTAGGCATGGGTAACAAGCATAGCCGAAAGGCTTGAGAGCTTTATAATTTGGTCTTTTTTGAAATAGTTTTTCAATGGCGCTTTGGTCGTTGATGATAGGAGACGGTAACATGTTTATTAGCTGGACTGAGGTTTGAAAGGCTTTTGGCCAAAATTTAAAGGGAACTTTTGATTGGGCTAGAAGTGTTAGTCCGGTTTCGACAATGTGCCTATGCTTTCTTTCAGCTCTACCATTTTGAGCTGATGTGTGAGGGCAAGCATATCTTATTCTAATGCCATGTTATTTTTGGTAGTTTGTGAGACTTATATACTCACCTCCCATATCAGTTTGTATACACTTGATTTTTTGCTCAAGTTGGTTTTCTATCGTGGTTTTGAATTGGATGAACGTTGGTGCCACATCATATTTATGCTTTAGAGGGTAGAGCCAAGTGTGTCTGCTAAAGTCATCAAGAAATAGTATGTAGTATCTGAACCCAAACGTGGATAGAACAGGGGCTGGACCCCAGACGTCAGTGTGAATTAGTTCGAGTGGTTTAGAGGCTTGTGAGCTAGACAAAGTGAAGGGTAGAGAATGTGATTTTCCAAGTTGACAAGCATCACAAAAGAAATTATTTTCATTGATATCAACTGACTCATTACATAAGCTGAGAACTTTGGCTAAAGTTTTAAAAGAAGGGTGACCTAAACGTCTGTGCCAAATTTCCAAAACATTTAGTTTGTCTTACTTATCTAAATACCTTGATAGATGAGCTTGATGGGTTGGCGAGTTGTTGGTATTGTTTTGATGATGAATGGTCTCAACATGGTACAGTCCTTCATGCAATTTCCCTGACCAGAATTCGTCCCGAAGCCATGTCCTTCTCAAAACAACCAGATTGATTGAAGTCAATATCAACATTGTTTGAATCATTCAGCTTAGATATACTGACTAAGTTTTTCTCAATATCAGGCACGCAAAGAGTGTCATTCAGTGTCAAATATTGCCCATCATTCGTTGGTAATTTTACCAGACCAGTGTGTGAGATATTAAGTTTCTTACCATTGCCAATGGTTAACGATTCTTTACCCTTGTACTCATGTTTTTTATATATGATGCCTGGATCGTTTGTAACGTGGTTAGTTGCTCCGCTGTCTAAGAGCCAGTCTGCGTCTTCAGTGTTGTCAGTAGTGGCATTATAAGCTGCACTGTGGTTTCTGGTTGGTTCAGGTAACGAACCCATATAGCTATTGTCGAAATGAAAGTAGTAAATGGCAGCAGTATGGCCAGGTTTTCCACACACCTGACACAGGGGTTTATTTCCTCCACTATTGTCATTTCCTAAAACTGCTGAGCTTTCTCCATTGTGAGCCATGAGTGTAGCTCTGATACCAAGTGAAGAATGCAATATTTGAGAGCTGTGTTTGTTCAAATGATACTCAGCAGTGCAGAGCATACGTATGTGTATTTATTTATAGAGTTTACAATTGTACAAAGGATGAGAGAGCGCACTAATAGACAAAGGTTGTTGTGCGGATATGTACAGAAAATATTCTTTACAGAGGTTGGTTGTTTGTGTGTGAGTGTACGTGATTGTCTGCCTGCAGGTTTACATCCTCCATGCTAACGTCCTTGATAGCTGTATTACGTTGCGTGCTGTTGTAAATTATTTTCCTTGACAATAAGTAGAAGAGCAAGCAAACATAGCTAAGATTTAAAAGTATATATGATATGGAGTAACATTTGAAGAAGTTGTAGGAACACTTATTTTATGGCTTATTACCAAATTTTAATTTTCCTCAACTTTTTTACAAATCGTAAATATTTATGTGTTTATAGGCTGCCCAAGGATATGATGTAACATTTGGAGAAGTTAGTGGGAACACTTATTTACAATTTACCAAATTATAACTATTGGCTAATCATTTGTTATTTCTTCGTAATTATTGATAGTATACTTTCTATTTATGTTGTTTTATAGATAGGTGGAAGTCAATTTCAAGTGTTCGAACCAACTCAAGCTTCTTAAAATACAAACGTTCAAACAACAACCATAAAAAATCAACTATAAGAAAATCTTAAGTTAATGATAGTGAATCTGTAACAAAAAAGAATTGTGATTGAACATTATGTTGTGATTTGGATATGGACTTGAACTTTGTATTGTGATTTGGATATGAATTTGAACATTTGTATCATGTTTGGAGGATTGGTATAATATGTTGTATTTTGGAAATTAGTATATTGTGTTGTGTTTTGGGGATTGGTATATTTATGTTTGCAAATTGGTATACTGTGTTGTGTTTGGGGATTCTAATATTATATTAGATTGGTTTATTGTGTTTTGTTATGGAAATTAGTATATTATGTTGTGCTTTGGGCATTAGCATACTACGTTGGATTGGTATATTGACCAATGTCAAATTTTGAAATGTTTATAAATTATTATATAAATTCACCTTTTGTGTGCATCAATGAATATTACAGATAAAAGTTGTATCTCAATGTACAAAGCATGTCTGGAAAATTTTTTACAATAACAATAACTTGAGCTCATTTACTAAGACCACATACTTACAAGACACCTACAATTTGAATGATCATTATTCATTTGTATAACATTAACATCATATAAGTTATAATTGAGATAATCATTATTTGTTGATAAAAATATAAAGGCAATACTAACATTTGTGTTATTGTATTGATAATTGTGGACCAATATTAAGTTTAGCATTTAATATCCATAGCTTCTTCCTGTCATTATAATTGGGACAATCAATATGGGAAACTTGAAAATTTACTCAACATATCTATATCCATAATATATATTAAATATCATAATAAAAATTACCAATCTCGTTTTACCGTTGAATATAATACCTTCTCTTGGCAAAATTGAGAGGATTTCGTTTTAGCTTATGCTAAATTGTTGAAACAACAATAAATAGCATTTTTTTAATCCATTAACAACACCTTCAAAGTCTTCCCATGTTAAGTATATATATACTAGGGCCTAGGGGTAGATGCACTAAAAGTCATGTATATTTTATTTGCAGCTATTTTTCTATAATACATATGACGTGAGAATATGATATATTAACATGATGTGGTTAAAATAGTAATTTGTTTTAATACCTGAAGAATCAATGTTAGTTTAGAAGTAGCTTACAATAGGCAATGAACATGTTTAATTTTATGTAGCAAATATGACCATGAAAAATCAACTCGAAGCTTCAAGTTTATGGTTTGAAACAACTAATGTACGTACTAACTGGTTTGAAACAAATGAAGGCAAAAATTTTGAACTATATTCATTCCATAAACAAGGCATAATCAATGTCTTCCCAACACAAGGAAGAGTTCTTTACATGCAGTTGGAAACAATTAAGGTATGGTATGGGTATGTCAATGAATGATTGACAATATTTGGTTCCCATTAGCTAGCTTGTTTATAATTTGACGAGGTGTGGTCTTATCTCAAGCCAATTCAAATAAGAATGCTAGCTACTTCAATAGTCTACCATATTATATATGTTATGAGAGGAGTATCAAATTATATATACACTCTCATCATCTCAAGTGCAGTAATATTTTATAGTTAGTTTGATTTAATCTTTTTATAGGACTGGAATTAGAAACAAAGGCCTTTTCTCTTATTAAAATCTTTCTTTACACTTAATTTACAAGGGAGGGAGGCAACGTTACTGCCTAAGCCAAAGGAGAGGAGTACCAAATACTAATGCCTAAGCTTAATAAAGCCAATGTAGAGAATTACGCCCAAGTTATCTTACGAAAATAATAAGCTCAAAACTATTAAACAAATTAAGTAAATAATATGCCTAATAAAATCATTGAACAAATGAAGGAAATACCTTTAGTTACTAAGCCATCGCAACCAGTGACGGAGGTATGTAGAGACTTGGGGGGCCACTGGGCCCCCCAAGTTTTTTAAAAAAATTATTTTAATATATATATATATATATATAAAGATGGAGTTATTTAAGGGTTAGTGGTGTACTGGGCCCCTCAAAATTTAAAAAAATTAATTTTTAGGCCCCCTATCTTAAATTCCTAGCTCCGTCACTGATCGCAACCATAGTCGACGAGGAAGGAATGGAAGCAAAATGAGAATGCATACCTTTACGACGATGAGGGAGCAATGACTTTGAAATTGGGTAATCAAAATCGAAAATTTACTGGATAGAAATGGAGAAAACACAAGTTGCAAACTTTTGTTTATCCTTTTGTTAAACACAAGATTAGAAATGGAGAAAACACCTAATTCTAGTACTGGATCGTTCCTAATATTTTATAGGCTTTGGGCAAAAAAAAAAAAAACCTAGTTTTGCCTATTTGTGAGCCCTCATATAGAATAAAAATAAACAAAATGTGAATCTTTTTTGTTGTACCTTAGTTCTCTCTTTTATGGTCTAATTCTATTCATCCCAAAGCCTCATTTATCTCATAGCTTGCGATTAAAAATAGACTCAAGACTAAGAGTGAATGGCAAGGACATGTAGACTAAACTTGTTGGTTATGCAAAATAGCAACTGAAGATAGAGAATTAGAGACCATCTCTTTTTCCTATGTAGCTTCTCGAAAATAGTTTGGAGCAGAATCTTAGATATGTTACCAGGTATTGATTACAATTGTACCTGGGAGCTTACTTTAGCTTGGGCTATTAATACTTGTGCAAAAGGAAGCCTAATGCGATTCTCTGTAAAGCTGCATTCATTACTGCCAACTACTTCCTTTTGGAAGAGCGAAACCATAGGTAATTTTGCGACCTTGAAGAGGATCTGTATCAGCTTACAGATAAGATCATTAACTGAATTAGAGCAGTCTTATTTGCAAAAAATCTAACAGTTCTTTTTAACCACGGACTCTAGACTCTGGTGGGATCTTAAATCTGGACAATTTGATTAATATCTAACTCCCTCTTGTAATATACTAGTCTGTATACTAACTATTTGGAACTCAGTGTAATGATGTAATAGTTCTATCTATAGAAAATTCATATTCATTTTTAACAAAAGGTAACAAAAATCTAACACACAAGTTACAAGAGCGATATTAATCAGAAATTTAACCCAAAAAGGAGATTAACGTTCCCACAAATATTGATTAGGAAATGTTTGGCAAATCGAAATTCTTTTTACTGGGAGCTACACTATGCAAATGGATTTATGCTTTTAGGAGGATCTTTAACACGAACGGATTGAAAGGATTGTGTAGAAGTCTTGGGACTGCAATTTTGAAAAATACCCTTTCAAATGCTGTATGGCAGGCATCACAGTCGGTTACATAATGGCTTGTTTGGAATGGATTTGGATGCCACCAATGCAAGAAAAACGGCGGTGGTGGTGGTGGTGACGGTGTGCACTTACAACTGAGAAGAAAAGTTAGCATCTTTGTCTCGAGTCCTGTTGACTTACAGAGTTGTTCAAACATACATGTAATTGCTCAAAGACAATGTTGCTCCAATTCTTCTTATTCATCTACCATGCCTCAGATGCCTGGCTTTTGTAGGTCAGTGGGATAATCACGTGTCTTAGGCCCTACCATGTCTGCCTTTGTATTTAGCATTCAAATTTCCTGAGTGACATTGATTTCAGCAATGTGACCTTATTACAAGTGGAAGTCTAAACCATGTCCATTTTTGGTCCAAGCTTTAATGCCAACGCTACAAAATAAGAGGCAATCTTGAAATGAAAACCAATGCCATACAGAACGAACTGCATAATGTTGGACATTATCCCTCCCTTGTTCAAGTATGATTGTAACACACTGATGGCGGGCTGAAGGAATATAGATCAAACAATAGTTGAAACTAAAAGCAAGTATTATCAGTTAAATAGTTCCACAATTTGGTTTGCTGAAACTCTATAGGAGATGAACCTGGAACTTTTTTAAGAGAATCGTCTGGACATTAAAAGCAACAAACAGCAGCTACCTACCTTACGGATGAAAATTGTGTATGTCATCATGCCCACCCAACTTGAGAACCCCTCGCCGGGAGTTCAGCTGCTTTCTCTTCTTTCATCCTATTCAAAATTTGACGGATCTTGGGATCGAAGAAGCGATCATGAACGTACTTTTTCTCCTCAGCTTGTATCTCCTTAATGGCACTAGGATACGGGTTGGGAGGAGGTCTTTTACCCTGAACACGAGCAATTTCTTTCAGTCGTGCATAAGCTTTCTTTTTTGCCTTCTTCTCTAGCCGGTATTCTGACTACACATTGAAAATGTAAAAGCTATAGTTAATTATAAACAAAAGAGTTTGAGAGACAGAGAAGGATAAAGTCTGCCGATAGTAATTCAAAAGTCCGTATCATACATCAGCGACAGCCATAGCTTCCTCCTCAGAAACCCCCTGCTCCTTTAACTCAAGCACTCGGAGGCCAAACATACGGGCCGGAGGGTGATCAAAAGCAGAAATTCTGCAGAGACATACATGGTAGTAATCTAATCTCAATCCATGGTTCAGCGGTTCTAAAACTGCTCCGTGGACTGTGTTTTAATTGCCACTGATTTTTCCACTTTGCCTCAGAAATTTCATAATCAGAACTAAAATTTTGAAGCGTAATAAACACTAAGAACTGTATATGACATGAAAAGGCGCTTGACCAGATGGCAGCAAAGAGTGCAAGCACTATCAGCATTCGGCGATCACAGTAATGATAGTGTATAAAAACATCATAACATAATGTGCAATAGTCACCCACAAAGTTGGAGATATATGCCTCAGTCAATTTTGCAAGCAAAATCACATTCAAATACCAAATTAAGTTTATCAAATTATAATTTTTCAAAAAGAAAACAACAAATTTATTGATAATTGGACAATCATTTCAAACTGGAAAAGTAAGCTACAATAGATATCAGGCATTCAATTTTCTTCTTCAGAAGTTCACTTCTCTCTTTCCAATTCAAAAGTTGGCCATGAGAAGAATTAGGAGATAGGCCTGCATTAAGCAGGTAGTTGTTGGTGATGCATTAACATTATTTTCAAAGTCATGAACAAATGTAATGAGCACCAAATATCCCCAAATGCAACTAGAAAATGTTAGACCCTGCCTGATAAATGAGGCAACAAATCATTCTAGCATCATGTACACATCGGTTAGATGGCTTTCAACTAATTTCATAACTTACCAACAGAAAAAAAAATAGTAGCACTGCATGAAATCAGAACATGATTACATTTAAGAAAAGAAGTTTGTGAACACTCTCAAGGAATAACCAATAGTTCACTGGAGTATTACTTGATAGCATCATGGTACTTGGATTCAGGGTGTTTGTGAAAGAACTTCTTTATGTAAGAATCCTCCGGGAGACTGATCCGTTTAATTTTGCTATCAGTACGAGGGAATGTTGCAGGAGGTGCCCTGGATGATGCAATTAAGTAAAATCATGAGGAAATGTAAATATCCATCTCTAAAATATCAATAACCTGACCTCAGCTCAATGGACCAAAGCACTAATGGCCCGCACAAATTTCACTACCTTCAAAAGAAGGGCCAAATTTTCATCTTTTTATATGAACCCAGATCTCAATACTCATGTAGTATTTCTACAGCTTCAAGCTAGCAAATCCATTCAAAATCAAGAATACAAATCAAACTCCACACTTCTCTCGTAGGATCCTCCCTCTCTCACCCTTCTGGCTGTATTTACATCGTTGAGAAAGCAACTTTCAACTATACACAAAAGGAACAATCTTTTCTCATTCCAATCCATTCTCTCAGGACAATCCCAGAATTTCATGACTTTTCCGTTATTTCACAAATACTAAGCCCAATAATTAGCTAAAACTGTGTAGAACCTATACCCAGAAGGCAGAAGTAGAAAAAGATACAAAGTGACTCACTGTTCCATAGCTTTGAGCCAGATAGGCTCGGACTTAGCCAAGCCCTTCACGAGCTTTCTGGTTCTTGTGAGAAGATCTCCTCTCATGTACGACATGTCAGCTCTCCCTCTGCGAGTACTCTTCGTTTTCTGGTGAATTAAATTCTTGTTAGTGATATCAACATTGGTAGATCGGGTTTCATTACAGTCGGGTAAAACTCGATTTTTGGATTTAATCTTTTTTTTTCTTCTTTGTTTAGCTTTTGGGTCTTTTCAATTAATTAACATTTTTTTATTCATCCTCCCAAGTTCAAAAATAGGTATTTTCAAAGGAACGAATACAATTCCGTACCGATCGATTCGTATCGGCCAGTATTTTCATCTTTTTATATGAACCCAGTTCTCAATACTCATGTAGTATTTCTACAACTTCAAGCTAGCAAATCCATTCAAAATCAAAAATACAAATCAAACTCCACACTTCTCTCGTAGGATCCTCCCTCTCTCAACCTTTTAGCTGTATTTACATCATTAAGAAAGCAACTTTCAACTATAATTACACAAAAGGAACAATCTTTTCTCATTCCAATCCATTCTCTTTGAACAATCCCAGAATTTCATGACTTTTCCATTATTTCACAAATACTAAGCCCAATAATTAGCTAAAACTATGTGTAGAACCTATACCCAAAAGGCAAAAGTAGAAAAAGATACAAAGTGACTCACTGTTCCATAGCTTTGAGCCAGATAGGCTCGGACTTAGCCAAGTCCTTCACGAGTTTTTTGGTTCTTGTCAGAAGATCTCCTCTCATGTACGACATGTCGGCTCTCCCTCTACATGAGCTCTTCATTTTCCGGTGAATTAAATTCTAGTTAGTGATATACACTGGTGGGTCGGGTTTCATTACAGTCAGGAAAACTCAATTTTTGGATTTAATCTTTCTTTCTTCTTTGTTTAGCTTTTGGGTCTTTTCAATTAATTAACATTTTTTTATTCATCCTCCCAAGTTCAAGAATAGGTATTTTCAAAGGAACGAATACCATTCCGTACCGGTACCCTCTGCGTATGCTCTTCGTTTTTTGGTGAATTAAATTCTAGTTAGTGATATCAACACTGGTAGGTCGGGTTTCATTATAGTGGGTAAAACTCAATTTTTGGATTTAATCTTTCTTTTCTTCTTTGTTTAGCTTTTGGGTCTTTTCAATTAATTAACATT
>JANKOE010000001.1:19446471-19461780 GCA_026284465.1 Erythroxylum citrifolium | reverse complement strand
TACATTTTGTATGTATCTAATTGGACCAAGTTGAGAATGGTTGTTTTATACTGACTATTAAAACATATTCTTGAGGACATTTGAAATAAGATTTATGTTCTTAATCTTGATTTAATTAATATGAGCAAATATACATTGTCTTGTGCTTTAATCCATTAAAGAGTGAGTTTCAATTATCAAAACAACAATACTCGGTGAATTGGGAAATGGTAATTTGTATTTGTGAAATATTAATTAATGATGGAATCCATGTCTCAGTATAGAGAATGATGATGCACTTTAAGTAAGCTTATAAGGTTTCATTATGTAAACCTTGCAGGTGGATTTTTAATCCGACACATGAAATAAATTAAGAGACAATCTTAAAGACTAAAATTATTATTTAAATAATTGTCAGTAATTTATTTTATTTGACAAGCATCTGTAATCTTAACATAAGGAACATAATTTATTATGTTGTGGAAAGTTAAAATTAATAAGGAGTTCAATCATAAATTTTTAGTGGAATAATTTGTGATTAATTATAATAAGAATATACTAGTGCTATATAGATTCTTATTAAAATTTTAGTCTTATTATTTTTTTCTTACGGTTCCTGTCTTGCCTTAATTGTTTGGACCACACATGTGTTATTTGTAATTTAAATAAGCAACATATTATTTTAAATTAAATAAAAATATGTTGATTTGAATTACAAGCCGCGTGAGTGATAAACGGTGTGATCTTATCAATTACTTCTTATGTGGAAAGGAGAGTGTTCTATATATATATATGCCTTTCTTCCTATCGAAGACGTATCTATTGGAAAACATAGAGAGAAAACAAAAACTCTCTTGAAAACACATGATCTATTCTTTCTGCCCACCCAGAAACAAAGGTTGCATAAACAATTAAGGTTACACAACAGAAGGCTGTAAGGATAAGAAGATTTACGGAAAGAAGATTTTATGGAAAGAAAATCAGTTACCGATTCTGTTCTTCAACAGGTTTGTCTTGTTTCGATTCTTATGATTGGTTTTCCTGTATATATATTTCTGATCTTGGGTTGCATCCGTTGCAAATACTATTGATTCTATCACGTAGGATCCTCCCTCCCTCACCCTTCTGGCTGTATTTACTTTGTTGAGAAAGCAACTTTCAACTATAATTACACAAAAGGAACAATCTTTTCTTATTCCAATCCATTCTCTTAGAACAATCCTAGAATTTGATGACTTTTCCATTATTTCACAAATACTAAGCCCAATAATTAGCTAAAACTATGTGCAGAACCTATATCCAGAAGGCAGAAGTAGAAAAAGATACAGAGTGACTCACTGTTCCATAGCTTTGAGCCAGATAGGCTCGGACTTAGCCAAGCCCTTTCTGGTTCTCGTGAGAAGATCTCCTCTCATGTACGACATGTCGGCTCTCCCTCTGCGTTTGCTCTTCATTTTCTGGTGAATTAAATTCTAGTTAGTGATATCAACATTGGTGGGTCGGGATTCATTACAGTAAGGTAAAACTCAATTTTTGGATTTAATCTTTCTTTTCTTCTTTGTTTAGCTTTTGGGTCTTTTCAATTAATTAACATTTCTTTATTCATCCTCCCAAGTTCAAGAATAGGTATTCGGAATGATATTCGTTCCTTCAGTACCGCCCATTAATACTGATCGGTGTCGACCGATATGTCCCCGTACCATAAAATTTTTAAATGTTAAGGACCTATTTGCAATTTTTATAACTTACCCTAAGCATAAACTGACCTCCACCGGCCCCCTCCCCCCGAGGTGACTTGCGCCTCCAACTCTCTTGAACCTTCTACCTTCCTTTTGTTTTTTCTCTTTCTCTCTCTCTCACCGATTCTCACTTCACCACCACCTCCATTGACCCTCCTCTAAACTACTCCCCCCCCCCCAGGTCTCTATTTGTGAGACTCTCCATCTCCACTCTCCCAAACCTTCCTTCTCATTTTTTCTCTCTCTCTCTCTCTCACCGACTCTCACTTCTTCACTCATTATCGCAGTTGTTCTCCCTCTCTCTCATTCTCTTTTTCATCTCCGACGATATTAGACTGGTCCCTCTCCGGCGGTGCTGCTCCTTCCCTCATCCTCCCTGATCCACGCCAGCATCAGAGGACAGAGAACCTCCCTCAACTCCTCTTTTCATGTCCCCCGAAGACGCCACCGTCTTCAACTTTCCTCCACGGCACCACGTCATCGCCACTGAATATCTGAAGGAGGAGAGAAGGTCATAGCTCGCCCAGATCTACACCTAAAGCCTCTAACCCATCACCTAACCCGAAGACCCAAAGCTAGTGAATTGTTTTTGGGTGTGTTTTTTTTAGTTTTCAAATTTTATTGTGATCGATTAGATCTTAGATTTGTGAATTGGTTGGAAGTTGGAAGTTGGAACTTGGTTTTATAATTTGCGATTTTCATGTATCTGGGTTAGATATTGGAGTTGAAATGTTGAATGATCACGATTTTGTCATTTGTGATTTGAATATTGGAGTTAAATTGAATGAGTAACTCACGTTGATGTCTTGGTTTTCTGATTTGCGTGGGTTGGATTGAACATTAGAGTTGAATAATTATTTGGTTGATTTTTGGTTTGGTTATAAAGATTGGTTTAAGTTTTTCATAAATTTAAGATAAGTTTTTTTATGAATGAAGTACACGACCGTATTGATTCTGAAACTTGAAAGTTAAACTTAAAACAACTTTAAATAAAATTTTAAACCAAGAATATTAAAGTTGTAAAATTGTAAAAACTTAAATCATTAATCGACACATTCTTAATATTTGTGAAATGGTATTTTATTTTTAATATTTGGGTATTGACTTTAGGTAAATAATTAGTTGAATATAAAATTATGCAATTGGAAATTAATAAGAATTCGGTTGTAGTTAATGATAGTATTTGCCTATATGGGTGTTAGTTTTGGGTAAATAATTAATTGAGTATAAAATATGTTGAACTTGAATTATTTGGTAATATAGATGTGTGTGGGGTATCATAAATATTTATAATAGATAATATGTGAAAGTAGTGATGTAATAAATATATCCCAAAAAGAACTTTTTTTCAAATTGTGAATGTGTTGTAGGCTCCAATCATTTATACTTAGACTTATTAAGGCCAATTAAAAATTGTAAAATCAACTTATATATTTAAGAACAAAATATAGAATGGTGTATGTAATATTATGGTTTGTTAGAAATGAAAAGAAGATTCAAAGCTTTAAATAAGAAGAAAAAACATTTCCAAAAAAGTTATATCCTTCAACTTGATCCTCATGTTATGAATATATCTTTCAACTTGAACATCATGTTATGAATGGATGTGTATGAACAATTGTATAAGATGTCATTCATTATGTCGCAATTATGTAAATCATATCATATCCTTCAACTTGATCCTTATGTCTGAAACTTTGAATTGAAATTGTTGGAAATTGTTTATATATGATTTGTGGAAGTTGGAAATGGAAATTGTTGAAAATTGTTAGAAATGGGAATTATTTTATGAATGTATTGTTGAAAATGGAAATAGAAATGGTTAGAATTGGAAATTGTTTATGTATGATTTGCGGATGTCGGAAAGGAAAATTGTTGAAAATTGTTAGAAATAAAAATTGTTTTATGAATGTATTGTTAGAAATGGAAATAGAAATTGCTGGAAATGGAAATTGTTTATATATGATTTGTGGATGTTGGAAATGGAAATTGTTGAAAATTTTTAGAAATGGAAATGGAAATTGTTGAAAATTTTTAGAAATAGAAATGAAAAATATGAATGTTTTGTGATTATTGGAAATAGAAATTGTTAAAAATTATTGAAAATGGAAATTGTTTATGCATGTTTTGTGATTGTTGGAAATAGAAATTGTTTTATGAATGTTTTGTGATTAATGGAAATGGAAATTGTTGGAAATGGAAATTCTTGAAATTTGTTAGAAATGGAAATAAAAGTATGAATGTTTTGTGATTATTGGAAATAAAAATTGTTAAAAATTGTTAAAAATGGAAATTATTTATGCATGCTTTGTGATTTTTGGAAATGGAAATTGTTTTATGAATGTTTTGTGATTAATGGAAATGGAAATTATTGAAAATTGTTGGAAATGGAAATGGAAATAGAATTATGAATGTTTTGTGATTATTAGAAATGGAAATTATTAAAAATTGTTGAAAATGTTTCATTGTTTTATGACTATTTTGTGATTAATGGAAATGGAAATTGTTTATGTATGTTTTGTGATTGTTGGAAATGAAAATTGTTGAAAATTGTTAGAAATGGAAGTGAAAATTGTTGGAAATGGAAATGGAATTATGAATGTTTTGTGATTATTGGAAATAGAAATTGTTAAAAATTGTTGAAAATGGAAATTATTTATGTATGTTTTACGATTGTTGGAAATGGAAATTATTTTATGAATGTTTTGTGATTATTGGAGATGGAAATTGTTTATGTATATTTTATGATTGTTGGAAATGGAAAGTGCTTATGTATGTTTTGTGTAATTATATATGTTGAATATTTTGAATTGTTAGCTTTTGACTTATAGTGAATTGTGTTCCATGAAATTAAAATATGTATAATGTAATCATAGAGAATGAGTTATATTATATAAGATGGATATGCATATTGTATACTGAAATTATGTGTTATTCAGTTTTATGTGTTATTTATTTTGATATATGCATTCATTTATTTTTATAGATAAATGGAAGAAAGTTCAAGTACTCCTAATCAACCCACTTCAGGAAGATACAATGATCTAGTTTGGGCTCATGCTGCATTCATTCCCAGTATGAGGAACCATATTATTTACTTGTTTTGTAACAAGCATTTGAAAGTTGGAGGAATCACTCGATTAAAAAAACATTTAGCCCGGGTTAAAGGAGATGTGGAACCTTGTAAAAAAAGTAAGTCATGATGTGAAGTGGCATACGAAAATATTGCTTGATGAATATCAATACGAGAGAGATAGAAGAGAAATGTTGAATTTTGAAATTGGTAGTGGAAGTTTGTTTTCTAGTTTCCATGGTGATTTTTGAAATGTTGGAGGTGGAAGTGGTAATGGTAGCGATACTAGTAGTGTTCGATCTCAGGCTTAAGAAGAAGTACCTAAACCTGATGTAAGGAAGACAAGAAGGCAGATAACTAGTTTCTTTGCACTACGAATAACTCATAGAGCCTATCCTTCAATTTGTAGTGCAATCCAATCAAGAGATATGTTCACAATGTCGATATGACAGTAGTTAGATGGTGGTATGATACAGGTTCATCATTCAGTGCTTCTCAGTTTTATTATTTTCAATCTATGATGGATACAATAGCCTTTTATGGTCCAGGATACCAAGGTCTTTCGATTGATGACTTAAGAGGTAAACTTTTGAGTTATTCTGTTTCTAAAATTATAAGTTATTTGGCTAAATGAAGAGTGAATTGGGATGCTTATGAATGTTTAATCATGTGTGGTGGTTGGAAAAATAGGAGACAAAAGCCTATTATAAATTTTTTGGTTTATTCTAAAAATGATTCTATATTTTTTAAATCTATTGATGCGTCTGGCCTTATTAGAAATACTAAGACTTTGTTTGCGATATTTGATAAAGTTGTGAATGATGCAGGCTGAAAAACATTGTTCAGTTTATTACTGACAATGATTTCGCTTATAAAGCAACAGAAAAAAGATTGCACAATGCGTATAATTCATTTTTTTGGACTCTTTGTGTTGCACATTGCATTGACCTAATGCTGAAAAATATAGGAGATCCTAGGTATTTTCTTGTTATTGATGAGACTATGCATAAAGCTAAAAAGGTGATAAAGTTCATTTATAATCGTGCATAGGTATTGAGTTTGATGAGAAAGGAATTTACCAATAATAGGAATTTGTGTCCCGTGACAAAATTTGCAACAAATTTCTTATCACTTCAGTCTTTTGTTTCGATGAAGAAATAGTTAAGACAATTGTTTACAACTGATAAGTGGATTGCATTTCAGCGTGGTAGATCTAATGCAAGAGTGGAGGTTTGTAATATTATACTAGAAGATAGAAAATTTTGGTCTTAATGTCAATTTGTTATTCGAGTTTGTAAGCCTTTGGTAGGAGTGCTTCGCTTGATTGATAGTGAAGAAAAGCCAATAAAGGGTTATATTTTTGATGTCATGGAGAGAGCGACGGAAGCAATCAAGGTTAATCTGAAACATAGGTCTTCTTTATACACATCATATCTTTCAATCATTAATGAGAGAAGGGAAAGACAATTTTCTTCTTCATTGTTTACAGCTGGAGCATTTTTGAATCCTAGTGTTTATTTTAGACTAGTTCTTGCTAAGCAAACTGAAGTTAATAGAAGTAACTATTATAACAATTGCTAGCATTGACGCGATGCAAGATCTTTTAAGCTAGCAAATGGAGCTTTACAAGTTGTTTTATGGGGATTTTGGAATGTTGATTACTATTCGATAAAGAGGAAAACTTTCTCCAAGTATTAGTTATTTTCTTTTTCTTATTTGTTGAAAATTAAATATCACTTTATTTTGTTCATAACACTACTTTTGTTATCTTATGACTTACAGTTTCTTGGTAAGATCAAATCAGAAATAGTGTTTTAGAATTGAAAAAGTTTGCAATTCAAATTTTAAGTCAATGTGTGAGTGGAACAGACTATAAATGAAACTGAAGCACAATTGAATTTATCCATTCCAAGAAAAGGAATAGATTGGAGCATAATAGGTTAAACAACTTAGTTTTTATTCGTTACAATTTAAAGCTTCGGGTAACGTATGTTATTATCATTATTATCATTATTAATTTCGATATATTTTCTTATAATTTTCTAATAATTAAATTTAATTGTTTACTAGGAGTCTTAATAGCACAAGTAGTTCAACTGATCCAATTTTCACTGATAATATTGATCTTTTGGTGGATTGGGTTTCTGAAGAACCGAACTTGGTAGATGTCAATGACTTGGAAGATAATCTTGGATGAGAAAGCATTGACAATTCATTTGGTGTATTAAATTTGAATGACAAAGATGATGACGCTCCTCGCATTAGGATTTTGTATCAAATGATAACTGGGTCAGTGCAGTTATAACGGGTTTCCTCTCGTTGACGATTGAATTTCGTTCCAAGTTTTTATTTTTTCCCCTCCTTTTAGTTTTACTTATATTTGATGTTTATATTAAATTCTATATATGTAATGTAACTGTAAATATTTTTGTTTTAGGTTTAACTTCTACTTGATTGTTTCTTTGTCATGAACTCTTTTTGTAAATTGTTTAAGAATGTTTATTGTTCTTTTTAATGGATTTTTTTGATGTAATTATTATTTATTAAAATGAAAAAATTGTATTATTGTAATATTTTAAATACTTTGTATTATTCTTAATTTTATATTTGTATGATAATGATTTTATTTTTTATATTAATTATGGTTATTATTTATATGTAAAATATTTAAAAATTATTGTTATTTCATATTAATTGTAATTATTGTTTATTATTATGATTTTTAAAGATATGGTTGATGTAAACATATAAAGTATACAGTACAACAGTACAATATACTAATAGACTATTTTGAAAATTTTAAGAACTATATCATAAATTTAAAAAATTACCTAAAACAGTTCCCAGTATTAACCGATACCAATATAATATCATACCAAAACAAAATCTGATACCAAATCTAGTACGATATTCACAACTTGAAATATTTTAAATATTTATTTGCTGCATTAATACATTATTTTAAAAAAAAGGCAATCGCTAAACTAATTTTCTGTTTAAAGCCGAAGTTTTTTTATCCAATATAGAATATATGTTGTGTTTGTTTTAATAAAAAATTAAAAATAGAGGAAAACAAAAACGTACTATAGCCAACTGAAGAATTGGAGTTGTGGATCATAAAATATGGATAAACGATTGGCCTATCTACTTGGAATTTATAATACTTTTGGTTCAACCAAATCTTCACACAACTACCACTCCATCCCGGAAACTAAAAGCTACTCAATCATTGTACACATTAACATGTTGCCCTAACAATAGATCTGCGAACCGACAGAAGCCGATCAACGAAGCTGTCAGCGGAGTCCAACAAGGAGGGTGGATCGGCAATCCTTCCACCATTACGAAGGACGAGCCCTCTTATTGCTGCAGGATGGACATTTGTACTGCTTAATATGCTCTGCTCTAGCTGGTGTGATCTTAACACACTTTCCATGAAACCACTTCTCACAGACGTCACAGCAAATCCAGAATTCATCAGATGCATAATTCTCACCACATGCACCGCACAATGTTTCCCCATGTTCGTCGTCTTCTTCCTCTTCCTCCTCCAAGCCCTCGTCTTCATACTTCGGCTGTGAGGTTTTCACATATTTCGCCTGAGATTCTCGCTGCTATCCACCCAAATTTTTAGAAACAAAAGTAGTTAATAACATTCAACCTAGAGGAAATGAAGATTTATTGAAGAAACTTTCCTCTCACACCCTATGCAACTCCAACCTAGGTTGAAAGTACTTGCAAACAAAACAAAGCAGTGGCTATATTATATATTGTCTCCAACATGAAGAAAATATAAACACCGATTTTACCGTTTTGGAGTTTGACTTTGATTTGTTGCTATTGTTATTTATGACTGATGACTTCTCCTTGGTTTGTTTCTTTGCATTACCAGTCACGACTTCGAATATAGTTGGAAGATCATTTATCATATTGAAGAGCCGTTTCCTGCGTCAAGTTACATAAAACATTGTAACGTAAACTCACAGAGATGCTACAAAACAAATACAACCTAGTTATGTCCAGAAAAGCCACTTCCCGAGAAATGAAAATGAATATCAATAATTTGGTCTACTTTAATGTTTCAAGCGCAGTCCCACCAGAATCACATTCATCCTGTCCCCGAAGGGATTCAAATTTTCCATCTTTTTCCACTAACCTGCTAAACCATTATGTGTTTGTTAATAGTTTCACCATGAGTGTACTGAAACAGGACGAGCATGACTGCGAGAATGCTTTGTATATAGCATATAACACTAACACCATCGTAAAATGAAGACATGCTTGCAAAAGGACTACAAAATGAGTATATATAGCAGAACGGTTTATTTGAGAAGACAAAGAATAACTAGTTAAACAAATTTAAGGGGAGGCTATAAAAAAGAACCCTAGCATATTTTCAGAAAGCACAAGGTTTTTCGTTATCAATCAAAGATACCTGTCAGCTTTATCAAACCCAAATCTGGCACCAAAATAGAACGCAACAGAAAGCAGCCATGCATCACTATGGACAGCAACTAAGGATAACCAGTCCTTTTCCTGCATGCCATCTCTCGCAAAATTAATACCCAGCGCCGGCTCAGGTAACTCAGGAGGCACTTCTTCAGCAGGTAAATTCACTTCCCACTGCTCAGTAGGAAACCCATACAAGCACAGGTTCTCCTTCTCTAAAAATTCAAGTACACAACAAATTCCCATTAAGCACTAATCATTACCACAAAGCTTAGAACCAATCACTAACCTAATTTTCCTCCCACCTTCAAAATACCATCAAATTGCAACAACAAAAAAACCCAAGAATCGAGAAAGACCGCAGCTTCAACAAAATAACGAAAAAGGTCTCAGTCTCTCGCAACTCACCTGGGTCGCACTGTTGATAGAACTCCTCAACATCTGCAACAGCCACAAAATGAGGATGCATTTAATCAAAAAATAAACGAACAACGAACGAAATAACTGAAACTAAACCCTAACAGTTCAGGCTTTTTGTTTCTCTCCAAAATATTCACGATTCCTATATAACCGGGGGGAGAAAAAAGACAAAGCAAAAGGCAGAATGTGAAGCAGCAACCAGTGGTGAGGGCCTTAATCAACGCAGAGCGGCGAGCTTTGAAGTCTTTAAACACCTCCTCCACCGTACGCGGGTTGTACTGCGCTCCGGCTCCGTCCATAGCTTTCACTCTCTAGAATTGGGGATTTTTATTTTTCTTTTAGTTTTTGAAATTTGGTTTGTTTTTGGTTTTTATAGGGTAGAAGAAAGAGAAGAGGACATATGAGGGATTAAGGGATTTGGACGGGTATCGGATTTGAATCTTTGTCGGGTTAATTGGATTTGAGAGTTTGGTTTTCAGGTCCGGACAAAATTTCCTCTAATCTCATCGATGAAATGGAGTTCTGTGTTAGGTTCAAATTCAATTGAAAAATTAAGTTATAATCACAAGATTTTCTTAGTTTACATAATACTTACGAAAGTCAAATTTCAGAATGATTTGGATAACTTGAAATGAGGAAGGAAGGAAGGAAGGATGGGCTTCTTTTCTTGTATTGTATGCCATATGTTTTAAAAATTAAATCGGATATTCAATTCAACCAATTAAAAGAATAATTTAAGATTTGATTATTATAAAATTAATATATAATAAATAAATTTTTAATAATCAAATTTTTGGTTTTTTCAATTTACGTTAATAAATAATAACTCGAGATAAATTAACTTGCGAGGACGGCTTTTACTGGGTTTTCTTGCCGGCTTTTCTTCCTGAGGTACTACTATTTACGGGTTTAGGTTGATGAAATGATTCCATCTTAGTGACTTCTTGGAGAAGAATAGAAATGGGTGTAGCCATTGACGGAAGTTTCAAGACAAAACAAACAAACCGCTAGTGTTTATAACCTAAGACAAGAGAGAAGTGAAGCAGATGGGTATAATGATACTGGCAAAGCACTTGTGGGGTTTATGTGAGAAAGAGAGATGACAAAAGAATGGCTAGAGGTTAAAGTAAGAGAAGGGAAGTGGCAAAAAAGAACTTGGGTTTTTTGCTATTCACTTCACCCATTCATCTACATTTCCAGATTCCCAGAAAACAAAGCGCGGAGGGAGAAGCAAGACAGATGATTCCCGGATAAACCGGTTCCTAAATAAACCAACCGGTTGAGGAATAAACCGGCAATATGGAAGTTATTAAATAAAACCAAGCCGAACACCGATTCAGATTGCGGTTCGGCAAAACTGTTGTTTATTTTAGAATTTTTAAAATTTCTTGTTGTCATAATTTATCAAAGTTATATAAAAATTTATTTTTATTTCTATTGTAAAATTTGAATTTTTTAAAATTTCTTATTTTCATAATTTATCAAAGTTATATAATTTTTTTATTTTTATTTTATTGTAATATAATTTTATTTTATTACAAGCTGTAAGTTTATTTCTTTCTGTCTGCACTGATCTTGTTAAATGGCAGTGTAAGTTTCTCTACTTGCGCATGTTAATCAACTCACGAGTTATCATTCCCAATATTACTTTTTCCAGTTGTTTACCTTGCGGTAGTCGACGTTTAGAGATGAAGATAGTATCACTGTCGCTAGCGACGGAGCAGACCATCTGGCACATTGCTGACTGACAAATTGCTGACTGACAAATCAGCGGTTGGTATCGAGCACCATGACATCTTGACGTGTCACATCTTGCCATCGTAGTATCTTGACGAAGCTGTTGTGAGTAACGTTACACCGCCTGTCAATTACGATTTTTGCAATATTTGTGATTCTATTAATAATAATAATTACCTTTATTATTTTATATTACTATTTTATTTATTTATTTATTTATATTCATTATTATTATTATTATTCTTTATCATATACATTGATCATGAAAGACCCCTAACACAACTAGCAACGAAAAATGACGATCTTTACAAGGCAAAAGGTAATAGCAAATTATAGTTACCACCAGGTATGTATATGTATTTTTTTATTTTTATTTTTCTTATAACCAGTCTTTACGTATTTACTCTTTTTAACCTACATCACTATTCTCTTGTCACATTATGCAAGTGGGTCTATTAGAAACAACCTCTCTACAATATAGGAGTATGACTGCATACTATCAAGCTCTCCCAGACTCTGCTTCGCTGCGGGACTTCAGGTATGATGATGATGATGATGTAATATAATTTTATTATTAATTAAATAAATTATTTAATATTAATCATTAATAAAACTTTACAAATATTTTAAAATTTAATATTATTTTAAATTGGTTAAGAAAACGATTAGTAAAAGTAGTTTAATTGGTTAAAAAGAATATATTATACTAAAGAATGCAACCAGTAAGTCGTTAGTAAGCAACAAAAGTACGATTCATAATATTGTAATGAAACGTGAGCCTATGATGATAATAAATGCATGAATACATTTTTTTAAACTTCAAATAAAATAAAAGTATGAAACCAATTTTTCTGGCCCGAAGACGGACCTCGAGCCGTTCTGGAGTATGTGGCATGAATAGGTAGAGCACGATCAGTGGAAAGCTGCATATTGCAGAATCAAGGCCTACCTCGAGGTACCTTCGTAGGATGGACGAAATTGCCCGACTCCTGGGTCAAAATTAATTCGGATGGTGCAGTTGGGCATATATTAGATCTTGCCACTGTGGGTGGCCTAATTAAGTTCTGTCAAGGGAGGTGGTGTGGTGGGTTTCTACACCACATTGGCAGAGGTTCTCCTGTAATTACAGAATTATGGGGCATTTACTAGAGTCTAAACCTAGCATGGACGCAGGGGTATCGACGCGTGATAGTTGAAGTAGACTCCCTTGAGGTAATAAGCATTCTATCTTCCTCCAATATAGTTTTAACTGAGGATAACTTTTTGGTGGCAGGTACCCGTGGCCTTCTATACTAAACCGGGGAGGCGTAGCTACAGCATGAGAGTTGGGAAGGGAACCAGTGTGTCGATCGGCTAGCCTCTATTGCGGAGATGTCCAGTCTAGACCTTCATATGCTTAACGAGCCTCCGGTGACGAATGTGGCTTTAATTCTTCGTGACCAGTAAGGCGTCCAGTACCGTAGAACCCTGCGTTAGCTAGGGTGTTATTTGTTTGTTTTTTATTTTCTTTCCCTTGTAGCAAAAAAAAAAGAAAATAAAAATACAAAATATCCACAATGGTTGTGGTGAAACCATAAACTCCTTCATTCTTAACCAAGATCTCAAGTTCAAGTATTGAGTATAGAGTCGTCTTAAATTTGCGAGAGGGAGAGCTTTCTGACTTGAAAGGGTCCTATCTGATTAGACTTTGGATTTAGTCAGTTGTCATTCCAATTATATATAAAAAAGAAAAAAGTAAGAATTAACTTACAATAAATTGACTAAAGTCCACTTATGAAGGAGGTAAGGAAAAATTCTACATTCAAATTGATGTAGTCGATTTCAACTAATTGCCTACAAACTTCTCATGGGTAACATTATATCCTAAGAAAGTGAAATATGAGCAACAATCAGGTAATTGGCTAAAATTTAGAGAAAATACAGAGAATCATAATCAAATTTAAGAAAACATAACTATGTAAATGAAATAGCATCTGATTGAAGTGACAATGAACCAAAGAATGTGCAATAAATATGACACGTAATGTTTGTCATTTATTCATTTCCTTCTTTTAATATGCCTTCTTATTCTTTTATTTCTTTCAAATTCACAAGTGCTCTGTTGGATTTAGGGAGCTCACTTTCATAGAAGATCTACATCATGGGCTTAGTGAGGGGACATACTCTCCTAAAACTACACTCTAACCCAAAATCTTAACGCATTAGGTTTATGGATCTTTTCCACTTATATGCTCCCTCATTAATTCCATCTCTTTCTAATGTGAGATTCCCACTCACACTTGAAATTCTAACAATCTCCCCCTTAATTATAAACTTCCACATTGGGTTTAGGCCCCTTAAGCGAAAACCTTTTTGTACTTTTTTTCTTAGCAACTCGAGTATATGGTGTCACCAAGAGCTCTTCTACTCTATTAGTTTGGGCCCACCAGGAGTCTACTTGCTCTTCCACATAGGGAGGCAACCATGGGATCCGACTACCATCTCCATACTCACCCCTTGCTGAACCATCAGCACTAATATCACTTGTTAGATCTAAAGAGCCCACTTTCATAGGAGATCTTTCAAGTAAGCGGGCTCTCCAGCACCAATAAGTGTTATCAGGGCAAGGTTTCAAAAGATTCAGATTTTTGGTTGTTGCTATATATGGATAATATGTTGATTGCAGCTAAGAGTAAATTTGAAATTGATGTTTTAAAGAAGTTGTTGAGTAGTGAGTATGAGATGAAGGATTTAGGTGCAGTCAATAAGATTTTGGGCATGGAGATTTAGAGAGATAGAAGGGTAGGTCTACTGTATGCATCTCAATAAAAATACATTGAAAGGTTGTTGCAGTCTTTTCATATGGATAAATCCAAACCTGTAAGCACTCTGTTGGCAGCATATTTTAAACTTAATACTAATACAATATCTACTACAAAAGATGAGAAGGATTGCATAAGGCTAGGTCCTTCCTCCAGTGAGGTGGAAAGTCTGATGTATGCTATGATACGTACTAGGCCTGATTTAGCTCATGCAGTCAATTTGGTAAGCAGGTTTATGAGTAATCCGTGGAAATCTCACTGGGAAGCAGTTAAATGGGTTATGCGATATTTGAGAGGAACAAGCAATATTGGTATATGGCACTAATAAAGATATTGGTGGTTTGGTTAGCTATACTGACTCTGACTATGCTGGAGATCTTATGAAAAGAAGATCCTTGATATGTTATATCTTTACTCTATATGGATATGCTGTTAGTTAGAAGGCAACACTACAATCTACCGTTTCCTTATCTACCACTTAAGCGGAATACATGTCATTGACAAAGGGGATTAAATTATATGGTTGCATGGTCTTATTGATAGTCTGTGATTGAATGTTGAAAGTCCTATAATTTATTGTGATAGTCAAAATACATTAGATTTGGCTAAGAATCTTGTTTATTATGAGAACTCAATGTTGGATCGCGTATGGCCCGAGTATTCACAATACGCTGCGGAAAAGACCATAACACAACAAAAAGTATAACCAAAAACTACAGCATGTACGAAAATACCTTTTGACGCGGATTGGTTGTTTCTTTGTCAGATTCTTAGACACTGCAATACGTGAATGTCCTCAACCACTATCCACACGAGTATGAAAGATTCGGGCAGTAGCTATCGTGTGCTAGCACGTCCTGAAACCCTTTCTGAACGCTGCACAGTTTTCTCTTAGAGGGTGGCTAGGGTTTTTCCGTCTCCTCTTCTCCTAATTCTAATGAGACCTAAGTTTCTCTATTTATAAAGAAAATCTAATCTCATTGAAGCCTAATAAGTTTCGGCCAATATTATATCTCATATAATAAAAGCCCGATAACTTAATTCAATCTAGCCCAATAAATATATCCACATATATTTATTCAATGCCTAATAGATTAGGCCCAAGAGAATA
>JANKOE010000001.1:19375078-19391412 GCA_026284465.1 Erythroxylum citrifolium | reverse complement strand
AGGATTTGTTCGATGACAGCCATGGCATAGTGCGGGCTCGTGGAGTCAAAACTAGGCTCGTGACTTAATACAGTCTCATCTCTAGGGTAGCACCCTCCTTGTTATAAAAAAAAAGTCTTGTAACTTTGATCTTCTCATAGTTATAACAAGATAACTCACTTATTGTAGTTTGAAAGGTAATATTTATTCATGCTTTTGAAAGCTTATTAAATTTGGATATTATGATCAAATGGCCTAAATTTGATTCCATACATACATAGAACATAATATCCACCATAACATATAGTTTGATGTATGCATAAGTGTAACAACTATCATTTGGACATATGGTTTTGTGTTCTAATTGCACGGGATAAAAAACTGCACGATTTTAACTATTTGAGTTCAATTAAAACTCTTTAACAACTCATCATTACAAAAACAACCTTACAGTTTCCTTCTTTGTGTCTCAAATGGACTTGCATATAGTGAGATCAATTGACAAAGTACCTGTTGTCACCGAGCATCAGCCCTACCTTAGCTAAAGACAAATTATGCGTCAACGTTATTGCCCTGGCTTAGATGCTTAACTCCTGTTGAGAAGGTCATTTAATATCATAAACTCACTAGTCATATAGTCAACCAATTTCATTTTTAAAGTTCTTTTAACTATCCTTAAAAGGAAAAACAAAAAGAAATATTGGGAAATTAGTAAATGGCAGCATTGATAGCTTAATGGTGTGAAAAAGTCAAAGCATCCAAGGAGCCACATTAGTTACCTTGAAAAGAAGGCAATATTGTCGCTTTCAGATGATAATATTTCTCAAGTATAATTGAAGGGTATACCCAAATGGTCTACATGCTCTTCAGCTCCCGAGAATGTTGGAACTTCTTTTCCTCCATTAAATGCATTAATTTCTTTAGTAACCAAGTTTGTAATAAAACTCCACAGTTTCTTATTATTGGAAAATGTAAAACTTAGGGCTGTTAGTTTCTATTTCTATTTTTTGTTAATGTTTTTAAATTGAGCAAAAAAAATTGTTTGTTTGAGTTTTCAATTTCTGATTGTAGTTTTGGTTTTTTCCAATTTTAAAAAATTATGAAAATTATAAAAGTAATCTTTAATATATATTATTTAATATATTAATTAGTAATAAGAATTATGAATAATTTAATTTAATATTATATATTTAATTAACTAAAATTAATTATAATAAGAAGTATGATTAATTTAATTTTACTTAATAATTTGATATAATTTTTGTAATCAATTAAATAAATTAAATTTAATAATTATTAATAAATATAACTATATTTAAAATATCTTCAAAGTATATAAGTTTCAAATAAAATTTGATTTAATAATTAAAATATATTTAATATAAATATTATTTTTAAATAAAAATTTAAAAATTTATTTGAATAAAATAAAATAATTTTATTACTAATTTGTTAATGTTAAGTTGTCATTTTCGTGCTAATTTTGGATATAAGTCTCTTTAATGTGTTGAAATTATTATTCAAAATTAATAGATTTGTTTTTAAATTATTCTCAGATAATTTTCAACACATGAAAGATGAAATTAGATCAAAAAGATGCAAGGAAAGTAAAGACAATTCCCAACTGGCAGAAAAATAATTAACTAAAGGTGGGTACGTGCAAGGAAATGAGAGGAGTGTATCTGTTGAAGATTACGACAGGAGGGAAAAAGGACATTGAAAATCATAAAAAACACATTCACTATTTACGTTTTGAAAAGAGTTTTTTTTACGTTTCTGCAATAGTTTTCTGGTTTCTAGGAAATTTCGTATTTTTCTAGAAAAAGATCAGGAATGGAGACTTTGTATTTTGTTATTCTTCTGTCGGTTTTCACTTTTGTTATGAGTAGCTAAATCTTTCTTCTTAGTTGAAGGGAACCATGTTATCATCTAATATGTGTAAGATTTCTAAATAAAGTTTATTTCATTGATGAATATTGCATGTCTTTCGAATTTCTTTTCATGATTGAATTGATTGATTTCTAGGGTGCGCAACTAAGAATTGATTTGTTTAATTTATAGATAGATTAGTAAGATTTGACGTTCAATTTTGCTAATTCAAAGTGACAATTAGGATTACCATCTTTATGTTAGAGTTTGGAAATTTTAAGAAGATGCTTAACTTGATTAAATGCATGTCGTGCATATGTTGTCTTGCTCATTAGTTGCTTAGTTTTTAAAGCTATTAATCAATTAAGCTTAAGATCGTATGTAAGTTGTTAACTAGTAAGAATGTTTAGAATACATGTTTCTATACATTTAATCTTAAGAAAAAACATCACCCAATAAATGTTTGTTAATGGACCGAGTTTTATATCAAGAATCTATATTAGTTTGATGACGTAAGTGATCCGAAATTAGGGTTTATTTAATATATTTCTAGATTTGATTATTTTTTGTTATTTTTTGATTTATGCTATTTTTAATTTCTTAAATTTACATTAATTAAACCCCAAATTAGTTTTAGTTTTAAACTCGTATAATCTTTACCGTTAAAATTTCTTGTGGAAACGATCTCAACTCTTCACTAACTACATTTTTCATTGCTATAGTTGATATTAATTTGGTTGCAGGTGACAACAGTATCGGTTAATAAATGTTATATAGGAGATTAAAATAAATTTATTTAATTAAAATTATTTATCTTTAAGTTTTATCTTATATGCAATTATAGATATTTGACATTAACAACCTAACATGATTTTTTATTTAAAAGAAAAAAAAGTAGAATCAAACTTTGAATCTTGATACAAGAAGAGATGTCAATAATCAATGATACTCATTTATAGAATGTACACAGGATCTGACATTTTAAACCATAATTAACTTGAAGGAATGCTAAAAGAGCAAACAGGCCATATATATCTAGCTAACTGTGTATGTGTCTTAAAATGCAGAATTAAAAAGTAGGAGGCCCATTTTCATTTCACCTTCTTCAATGCAATAAGAAGATATGAAAAAGCAGAAAAAGCAAATCATAAGATCTTATGTCACTTCATGTGAACAAGGCAAAAGTGAAGATACACAAAAGTAAGTAAATAATGTGATAATTACTCATTGATACGCCACGTCATTATTGCCACCCTGGCACTGATCCCACGTTGGACCCTACTTGCACGAGTGTGTGTGCCCTTATAAGAACATATGAAAGAAACAAACACAGAAACCCTCTCTCTCTCTCTCTCTCTCTCAGTCCAGTCCATCAATCATCTTCTCTTGTTCTCCTTCTTCGTAGGCGTGGCTTTTGGCTTTCAGTACTCCTCTCTGTCTATCTGTCTCTCTCCACGCCATCAAACACCCATCAATGAACATGTCTCCTTTGCTTAATTCTCTTTTATATGCTCAGTTGTTGCTCACTGTGAGAGCAAAAAGACAAGAGTTCCAGTCTGTATGTGTTTTAGTGATGTTCTCTCTTTTCCATAATCATTCTGGCTTCCATTAACTCACCACTCTCTGTTTGAAAATATAGAACACTATCATTCACAATTCACTGTTCTATACTCTTGTGTGTCCCTGAATTTTCTTCTACAAAAAGATGGATAGACGGGAGAGGCCACCAAGAGAAGATCGATATCGTCATCAAAGAGAAAACCCTTCTTTCTCTTCAACTCTTCTTGATTCAATCTACCGTTCCATAGACGAGTCCAACGATAAAGGAGAAGAAGAGGTGATTTTGTGCAGAGAGAACATGAGAAAAAAGCTTGGTAATGCTTTGAAAGAAGATCGTAGAAGGGAGGAAATGGAAAGTCTTCAAAAGGCCTACATGATAGAGAAGTGGATGGAAAAGAAAGTAACCTATGAAAATGCTGCTGTTCGAAGAAAACTCACGGCAGATTTTAACAAGAAACCTTCCAAAAATTTGGATTCTGTGTTATTGAACTCGAGCTCAAGTTCCTCTGACTCAAGCTCAGGTGGTGTGTTTTCTTCTTCAGAATCTGAACCAATTTATGCTCTCAACTCAAGTTCGTCACCAACTCGCTTCATGCAAAGGCCTAAACCAATCAGAACTGGCATATCAGCTAGGCCTGGGAGACACCAAAGACCTCTATGTGAAATGGATATGTACCATCATCATGAAAGACACCATCTTGCAGGGAGACAGGAGCCAAAACATGAAGGCGGTTTCATCAAAACAAGGTCCAGAGCTTTAAAGATATACGGCGATCTTAAGAAGGTCAAACAACCTATTTCACCTGGGGGTCGGCTAGCAAGTTTTTTAAACTCTCTTTTTAATACTGGCCAAGCCAAAAAGGCCAACCAAGCCAAAAAGGCCAAGATTTCTTCTGGCTACGAGGAGAGTAAGTTAAAGTCTGAGCAAGCATCGACTTGTTCTTCAGCTTCTTCACTTTCAAGGTCTTGCTTGAGCAAGACTCCGTCTAGAAGCAAATTGAGCGATGGAACAAAAAGGTCTGTGAGGTTTTATCCTGTTAGCGTGATTGTTGACGAAGATAGCAGACCCTGTGGGCACAAAAGCTTGTATGAATCTGAAGAGAGTCTAATCACAGTGACGGCCACAAGAAGTTCATCAAATGAAGAGCTTAAGATTGATGTCATGAATGAGAATCGCAGAGTTGAGGAGTTTGCAAGAGATTTTCTCAAGAATTATCAAAACAAAAAGAAGGGTCTTGACAGGAGCGATTTGTGCAGTGGCATTGAGGGGTCTATAACAGATGAAGGAGATGAAAATGATGACGACGACGATGATGATGCAGCAAGCTATTCAAGTTCTGATCTTTTCGAATTAGATAATCTTTCTGCTGTTGGGATTGAAAGGTATCGTGAAGAATTGCCAGTGTATGAAACAACTCATCTTGATACTAACCGAGCCATTGTAAATGGCCTAATTCTGTAATCCAACGAAAAGAGAAGGAAAAGAAAAAACGGAGACATATTTTTTACTTAGCCTTAATTAATGAATGTTGTGGGGGGTTTTAGTTGCATAAAAGAATAAGATTACTCTTCTTTGTTTATTTGTTATCTTCTTTACCCCGCTTTATATTGTATACTCGAGCATCTTTATTCCTTGCGGTGTATTATTATTATTATTTTGGGGTTAAAGAATGATCAAACATAGACAGATCTTTAAACGGAAGAAGAGAAGGGCTATGTTGAGCGATACACATGCATGAGAAACTGTGATCATAAGTACATAAAAGATGATCAAGACAAGTAAAGAACAAGAGATTTGAGATTCTTGCAGCGTCGTTCACATACCAAATACTAAATGAAAAGAAAAGGGAAAATGGATTAAAGATGAAGTTAAAGAGAAGGCAGATTTTCAACACTTATCATCCATGGCAAGAGAAAAGGAAGAGCTTTTTCTTTCCTTGATAATCACTAAGTGGGGTCCTTATTGGCTTCACCACAGCACTATGAATACCTTACCATGGGTATCCACATAATGGAGTCTCTACTAGTCAAAAAAGCTAAATTTAGATTGTAAATGATTGAATATTTATTTTCTTTTTCAACTATTTATAGTTAAGCCTTTGGTTATATCTTGCAAATGAATGCCGTCGGAGGTGGGTTGTCATTAAAATGACTGTAAAAAGATCAATTAATTAAAGAAGGTGAATTAATGAAGTTAGTGGAAAGAAAAGAAAGAAGATAGGTGCATGGTCTCCAAAGCTGCGGACAAGAGGATCAATCTTTGATCCTTTTGACACTTTGATGTCAAATTTGGTTGGCTTCTAAGGTATAAGCATGGCTTCAAAGTTTTTGATATGTTTGCTCCATTTTTTTTATTGGCCACAAAATCTTATCATTTTCAAACTAGTTCTATGTAAGTATACTCCTTATCAACAACAACCAATATTTTTGTCTCATGTGCATGAGGCGATTCAGGATATAACTGAATTAACTCTTAATAGTAAGATACAATAGTGTGCATTTGTAAGGATTTGGTTTTTAATTTGTCTTTCATGACATCTATGCATGACACTTATAAGATTATATAGATACAGTAATAGCTCTAGTTCAACAGAGTAGAATACATATTCAACATATCACTTTTCACAATTTTGCTAAGAAAAAATCTCCAAATGAGCTATAAATTGAAAATAACTACTTTTGTATTGACTGTTGAAATACTAAAAATGAAACTTATAAATAGGTATGGAATTGTCATATGCTTAATAAAAAAGTCAGTTGCTTAATTTTAATCTCACATATATTCTAATTTTTGTTAATTAGAAATAACAAAAAAAGTAAAACTATAGAGATATATATACTGATTATCCACTTATACAATCTAGATATCCTACTATATATTATTAGAACCATTAATTCAAATTGAAGAAAGGAATTACATATTTATGATTGTGATGAATCCTTTCAGTCTCCATCTTCCTCCGATTCTTCCTCCAATTCTTCCACTCTCTACACCCCATCTTGGAATACTTGTTTCTTGGAGGCTCAAGGTTGAAAGTAACAAGCGGTTAGGATAAAAATTGGTCATATGTTAAAAGAAAACAATTTTGCACAATTATGGCTTCAAGATGCTAGTAGGTGCAACAAATATTTAAGAGGTAAAATTACTTAACCACTTTATTTGAATATGTGAGAGAGGGAAATCTTTTCCTGATCGAAAGATTATTAATTAAATTATGATTTAGAAGGAAGAACAAAGAGTATATTTACTTGTATAAGACCAATGTACTTCTATTATCGAGATACTGTATTAGTTATATTGATGATATATATGAAATTTTTTATAATTAAGAGTAAATAATTATCCTCTATGAATTAGATAATCTATCTTAACTTATCTTATCATAGTATTTTATAAATTTGTAACCATGATATTGAATTATAGTAGATAATGATAAATTTAATTTACATCAAGTTTTACTTTTAAATTCAAATACGTTGACATCTTTAGATATTGTTTTTAAAATTTAATCAATTTTTTGTTATCAAAATTTTCAGGGAAGAAGAATTATTATTAACAAATCTAAAATTAGAAGCTAATCGTGAAGTATGCCCTTAAATGAGCCTTCCTAGCACATGAATTCTTATCAAAAACGATTTGTATGTTTAAAAACTCTCTCATTCCTCTCAAAATATTAAGTATTAAGAGACTTAATAGGATAACTAAATCAATATAAGGTGATATGTTGATTAATTATATGTTGCTTAAGTTATCATAATATATACATTGTCAATTATATCTGACATATTATATAGAGCATGCACATTTCAAAAGTTAGTTTTGACTACAAGGCAAGAAAAAAAAACCTATCCTAGTCAAAAGATGGTATAGGCTCCAAATGGCTATACATATATTGAAGAGTTGGTACGGGGGACTAGTAACTTATGAATTAGTTAATATATTCTTGATATAACTTTAAGGGGAAAGAGGTAATAAATAGCTAATAGAATTAATTGCCAAAGAAGATAGATTGGAGCTAAATATTTAATGGTTATAAAATCTCCTTTTTCTTTTTAGTAATTATCAAAAGCTTTATTAGAATATTGAAAATGTGATTCTTTATATGTGCATGAGGAGAAAAATGCAATTATTCGTACAACAAAATAATCATATATTTTCATATGGATGGTGAACTGGGATGGTGGGTGTAAGACTGTATCAACTCTTCAACCAATAATTCATATTTAGTTATGCTTTGTTCATCAAAATATCTGGCTATTATAACAAAATAGTAGTTAATCTTCTTATAATAAAGATACTATGGAAGAGATTGATAAGGACAGTTTCTCTCAAACTCCATCCATATAATTTGCCAACAATAGAAACAAATGTTGCTGTTATGAACGTTATAATCAATGGTTAAGCAGGGAAGACATGAAAAAGGAATGTCATTGACCAACCATACAATGCTTACAGTTGCACACATAAGATTAGTAGATGTTTAAGCAATTAGAATTGTATTTTGGCTCTTTCATTACATTCTGTAGACCATCTTGGATTTGGAGTTTTATTTTATACCATAAAAAGTTTGGATCATTCGCACAACATAATTTCTTATGTATCTATATAAAAGGGTACATGATGGGGTAATGTAAAAGCATTTATCTCTTCACTTCCTTACAAGAAATTTTCTTGTCTTAAGTGATATGAGAGATCTTGAGCCTCAAATTTGATATGCCAACTTGAGTTCTTGTCTCAAATTTGCTTCTAATTATTTGAGGTAACCATTTTATATAATTAAGCAATTACATGTGCAAGCTCCCTTCAATCAATGGATTTATTTGATTTGATTTGTTATTTCAATCTTACAATAGGAGAAATCAAGGTATAAGAGAGTTTATACTAGAAACTTACTTATTATTTATTTAATAGCTTCAAAAATTATTTTTAGCCACTAGTTATAATGAAAATTTCTTTCATTGATATTTGTAAGATTTTAAAACCTTTTCTTTTTGGAATAAGAAGAATTAGGGAAAACCTTACATGTGCTACCCAATAAGTTATGGCTCTCCAAGTGTTTACAAGTGAAAAAAAAACAAAATTATAGGGCATTAAGCTAACCTTACACCTATCCTTAAAAGATCTTATACATACTTTAGATGGTTTCTTCCATAAAGGCCACCATATTTAGATAAAATAGGTTGCATTTTGACTGTTTATTTCTTTATACATGGAGCTTGTGTAACCAAATTCACAAGGGGCCTTTCTTACCCTCTTGTAGATAAGTAATTCTACTATGTATCCTATAAGGATTTTGGTCATAAGTGTTATAGGGAGGTTGTTCTTTCTTTTCTGCTTCTGATAACGCTTTTCTTTGTTCTTCTCATCATCTTTAGTTTTGATCTCAAGTTTCTCTTTTGTTAGTGTCAATGTACTTTGCATGTGGATTTTGCTGCCTCCTACTTAGGGTACGCACTGGGATGCCCGGAGGTCATTCTGGTACATATTTTATGATAAGGACAAGCTATGATCAATCACTACATTCACTTCATATGACAAGGCATCATAGTTTACTTATACTGCATCATAAGAAAAACCACAATATTTTTAAACCAACTTTTTCCTCATTTCATTTCATAAAACCCAAATGTCTATATTGTATCGTTCAACATTTTCAATATGTACATCATCAAAACCAAATACAAAGGCACTACATGAAAGAGGAAAATATTCCCAATCTAATTAATCTGTCCAAAAGTCCTAGCTGACCGACCTTTGAGCCATGACTTCTCTTGCCAATCACAATCCACAAAGCTGGTAGAGACTTTCAGTAGCTAGAGTTGTCTCTCGGTCCTGAAAAGACAACGTTGCAATTTTGGTAAGTTTTGCGAACTCAATGAGTGAACCATCATTGATGATTTCATCGGATCGCATACCCACATCATATATAACACAATTAGTCATTCTAAACCTACATTTATTATTTAGATACTCACATAACAGGGCATATCATATAGTCATTCAATATAGCTTTGCAAAACATTGATGAATTTCAATCTTATATGAATGATGTATGCATGAGACTCACATTCGTTCTTATTGTTGTAACCGAGTGCCTAACACAACTTATACAAATACTGACCCATTGGGCTCAGTTAGAACAGAAACACGGAGCATAGCTCTACGTATAGAATCAGAAATCACGGAGCAAGGCTCTATATGGAAGCGCTTCATACTAGAAACTCAAGTCATAACGCCTTTATTTGATCATGCATTTTATGAAATGCATCCAATACATATATGCCATATATCATATATCACAATTACATATGATGCTCACAATCATTGGACCTAAGTCCGATATTCAACTTTTGTTGAGAATCAAATGTCATTCATATCATTTCAAAACACTTCTAATACATGCCCAACTATTAAACTCACCGGAATTCAGAAACAATTCACAAAACAATTTAGTAATACAGAAGTTTAATAAATCAAGTCAATTCAAAACAAATCAATCCTAGAAAATCATGTAGATTGACTCACAGTACGCTTCAATATACTATTGCCTGGATGGACCGGAAATATCTGGAGGTTGACGTTTTAGTTGCTCCTCTATATCAAACAACATACACAATTATCATAATTTGTACAATCATAAACAATAATGCATGTGAATGATATGAAATATGTACAATGCATGTTCATGACAATCCCGGGTATCATTCCATCAATTTCATCACAAACTCATTCTCATATCTAAAACTCATCTAAGTATAATTTATACTTAGGTTTGTACCTCACTAAAACTATTAAAATCTCTATTCCTTTCTCATTGAGTCCAAAAATCACCCAATTTGGTTCAGTAATTTGGAAGATATATCTCAAACATTATCGGGTTGTTCATATTCAAAAACAGTGTATTATACATAACTTTCTCAACATCTTAGAGACCAAATCATAATTCAACTTCTTAAGACAATTTGTATGCCTATACCTCTAGTTTACTTTAAAACAAAAAATCATCTCATTTGGAATCCTATAGATCTAGATAAAATCAAAATACTGAAGTAAGCTCAGTGGAATATTCAGTTTATGCTCTTCCAACCGATACCCTTACTTTGATTAGATTAGTCTTTTTCGAGTCAAAACGAGAAGCTACAATTTCTATGGAGAGATAGAGAAATGTGTTATGAATCTAATGGTTTATAAATAAGGTCATTTGGAGGTCAGACGACAATGTTACGGTTGAAAGAATCAAATAAGGTTTTGTCCACATAAGACGAAGCAGATAGCAGATGAAGCAAGAAGCAGACGATAGCAAAAAGCAGACGAATGGCCAAAAGTAGACAAATGGCCAAAAGAAAACGAATTAAGAAGCATACGAATGTAAGAAGTAGACGAATGTAAGAAGCAGACGAATGCAACTCTTAAGATGATATGACATCATCACAAACGATATGACGTCATCACAAATGATACAAATGGTCACTTAAGATGAAGAAGACGTCAACCTAAGACGATACAGATGGTCAACTTAAGATGAAGCAAAAGACAACCTAAGACGATACAGATGGTCAACTTAAGGCGAAGCAGAAGTCAACCTAAGACGATACTATCTATACTCCTCAACTCAAAAACCTTTTTCTTGAACATCTCTGAGTTTTCATCAACTCACGTATGAACACCTATAAATTCATACATGCACAGTGAAAAAAACAGAGCATGTTTCACCCTTCTAACTTTAATCTTCTATACTAACCCTATACACCATTTCAATGCTACTTCAACTCCAAAAATCATTTCCACAACATCTGGTCACTAACAATCCATCAAAAACCAAATATCACCATATCCACAATTTTTATCCCCTTAACACAGTGTTTAGGAATATAAATGTACGTAAATGCCATGAACATGCATTGACAATAAATTCATCAACTTTATTTAAAAAATCTACAACTCTAACAATTTTATTCACTACTTACTTGTTAAAGACTCCAGAAGCTTCAACTATCTTCAAGCCCTAACTCTATACAAAATACCTAATCCACTGTGAACATTAACCATCTTCAAGTTTCTCTTAAACACTTTACACGGTGGGATTGATTTAGAAAAAGGGAGAAACACTGAAATCTCTTAGAAGGTGTTTGGGGAAAAACTTTGTGTATTTGGGAGGAAATTCAAAGAAGGTGTTTATGAAGAAGTTATCTGGACACAACTTAACCTTTCAACTCTCAGAGAACAGTAACCTACTTCTAGCAAAAGTACAACAAGCAACTTGACACTTGTCACTCTTCTATGGTCTAAGCTCTAACCAAGTTTCTTTTAATCTAAACTTCACTAATTCTGTCTTTACAATCCAACTATCTCCAAATCTTCTTTTGATTTCTTTTCCCCTATTTTCCATAATACTCTATAAATTCTGAAAATAAATTCTCAATTCACCAACATTCACAATATATATATCTATAATCCCACTAGTCAATAATATTTCCAATATAGATAAATTCAAAATTCACTAAATTTTCAAAAATCCCAATTCAATTCAATTATACCCGAAATGATTCATTAATATATGTACAATTATTTTCATATGTAGAAAAATTCATTATTCATGTATATGCGTATGGCATATTATGCATAAGCATGAAGAAGCATTTCTAAGCCTCTCATAAATCACTCAAATTTACTATTTTAACCTTCCCACAAGTAATGAGATGTTACAGTATAACTCAAATCCTCACAATCCAGGTAATTTTTAAACCCTATAGTGAAACAAACTATTTTTAAAAATATAGGATTGTAATCAATATAAATATAGTAAAATTTTATAAACTAGTAATTTCATAATTATATAAAATCTATTAATTAAAAGATAAATTAGTATTTCATTAATTTATAAAATGTATTCAAAATTTAATAAAATATTTAATTAATTATAAATTCATCTAACCAGACCAATCTAATCAATTAAATGGGTACCATAGAATTTAAGTATTTATTGTATTTATTCAACTACTAAATTTTAGATGTAATAAGAAAATTTTAAAATATAATTCAATTAAATTCTAAATATCATGTAACAACTCATATGTTAAAAATATCATAATTGTTTGTACATACTCATATTTATGATATAATTGACATTATATAATTTTTTATAAAATATTATTTGAGTACGGGTGGTAATAGGTTAGGTTCGAACTCCAAGCCTACTTATGCGCTTCATAAAATTAAAAAAAATATTTTCTTATGTGATGTGTGTCTATGGAAGAAAAAAATGGGCTCATGTTATATACATATGGGCCTAACAATGAGAGTAAGCAGTTACAAGTGCTATACACAATCGAAAGGAGAAGGGGTGAGATTAGGTGTATGCTAACACAAATAAGAATGTTTGTTTGGCCTCATTCAGTCATAATTGTTATGGCGACTATTGTGTCTCAGCCATGCAGATGTTCGCTCCTCTCTTTATAGGACCATAATTTTCTGAGAAAAAAAGGGGAAGAGGAACACACACACACACATTAAAGATATAAAAATATAAATGTGAGTTGATTCAATTTAAAATTTTCAAGTTATACGTAGCTTATAAATTTAGTTGGAATTTAATTTATTAAACATCAACAATTTCTCAAACTTATCTTTTTAGTTTTATTTTATCAATTTTATGAATTCCTATATATACCTCTATCATAATTTAGACTTGCTCCCTTATTGCCTAGAACAAAACAATACTACTCATCCTATGACATCTGCACTTCCACCCCACGTGTAGCCATATCAACTTGGTTGAAGGATGACACCTAGAATGCCCATGAACCTTTAAACGTATTTAATTTATTGACATGGTCATTCAAGAAAATTGGGAATGTAAGAAGAGGATATGACAACTATATTGAAAAGGAAATTGAGACGAGGTAGGGGGTAGATGGGGAGGTGTGAGTGAAGAGAAATTTCGTTTTCTATTGGTAATCCCAAAAAGATCATTTGTGTGGGGAAATTGTAGCTTTTACTTATCTCTTTAGGAAAGAAAGGGACAAGGAAGTGAAGTTGATGAAATGATGACATTTGAACTAGAGTCATATAGTAGAAGTATTGATCAACTTCCTTTTCATCATCTAGCAGAACATGATACACATGCATTCTTTTCATGTACTTGTCTTGGATATAATTATAACTTCCATACTATTTACTTGTCATAAATTAACCTAATACAATTGGTATTAGGAATTTAAGGCAATTGGATGTGAGGTACACAAACTTGGAGGATTTAATGAAGGGTTTCAAATAGAGCTAAGGTAATACAACACATTTTTTTTTTGGTCAATTTTTATGTTTGTCATGACAATAAGCATTTGTGTTCATTGAAGGCTACCATTAGAAACCATTGTCTTAAAATTATGAATTAGGACTCTATTTCAACATTTTTGGTAATGAATGCATGAAAAATAGAACTAGAAGGAGAATCCATATATCAAAAATGGGCATACAAGACTTTCTCTTCTTTTTATTGTTAGCGATCAACTTTCTTTTATTCATCATCTACCAGAACCTGACACACATATATTCTTTTCGTTCACTTATCTTGGATATAATTATAACCTACATACCATTTACTCGTCATAAATTAAACCTAATACAATTAGTATTGGGAATTTAAGGCTATTGGATTTTGTGAGGTACACAAACTTGGAGGTATTAATGAAGGGTTTCAAATAGAGCTAGGGTAATACAACGAATCTTTTTTGTCAATTTTTATTTTTGTAGTGACAATAAGCATTTATGTTTATCGAAGGTTACCCGTATTGTCTAATTAGAAACTATTGTCATAAAATTATGAATTGGGACTTTGTTTCAACATTTTTGGTGCTGAGTGCATGAAGGTAGCACTAGATGGAGAATCCAAATATAAAAAAAGGGAATACAAGACTCTTCTTTTTTATTATAATAGAAAACAAGGACTAGTATCCAGTATTTATGAAAGAAATTGTTTCTATTCTTTATCTTTCTAAGCTTGACGCCATAGAAAATTGAGTTGAAACTGTAGTCATCACTAACAATGCAACACAGAGTACTAATAATAAGTCTTCCTTTCCAACTAGCCATCCCTACTTTGGCCGATCCGATTAAAAGCGACAAAGAGCAGCTAAGATAGCTATAACTCACCTACCACCAATTAGATGCATCTCAGGCCTTTGGAATCTGCTTTAAGATCAGGATTTAGTTTCATTGACGTTGATATGAAAATCCCAAGTGTAAAAGGCAACTTCTTTGGAAATAAGAACGTGTTTAGTGGCTAATGTAGGACAACACCGTCCAAATCTCGTAGCACCATCACCTAATATATTCACCTATAAATCACACAAAGAATGTCATTAGATATTTTTTTTTTCATGTTGCACTACATCTGTCGTTATCTTATCATGCATTTCATACTTTTTCATGGATCTTATTAAGTAAAGTGGATTCCTTCACATTTGGTCTCAGCATATATATAATGTTTAACATAAAAGAAAAAGAATTAAGGGATATATATTTTTTGACACACAGATGAGTAATGTGTGAACCGACAACTAAACTTGAAAAAAAAAATCTAAATTTGTTGTGTCCATGAGCAATGACAGCAAAAGTTGTCTTGAAAATTATATGCTAACTTCTTCGATTCTGTCAGGATCGAGGATAGAAACTAGAATCTAGCTCTAAAAAATAGCATCCAATGCCAGAAGCTTAGTAATTTTAGGCATACCAGACAAATAAGATCGTGTAATTAGTCCATGGCGGGCACAAAAGGATTCCAATTAATGTCAAGGCTATGTAACTTTTTTGTCAAAGTTTGTTGGAAGGAATTTGGTAGAAGTAGCTCTCACATGGATTACATAGCACAAACAAGTAAGTGGATTTTGGAAGCCTCCTTTCACTATCACTAATAAGAGTGTTGACATGGAACTGACGAGCTCCATTTACATTATTTCCTTTGCAATAGGGCTTCTGCCATTTTCCAATGAAGAAGACCTACGTATACACTGCAATGAATTGGACCCAAATGCGTGGAAGTAGGTTCCTGGGTTTCACTACCTAATTCCTAAAGTGAAAATGTCTCCAAGAAGAATTGGGCCAATTCTTGTCGTCCTGACAGATATTTCAAGCCCCCAGCTGTTAAACTTAGAATTGGGTTGATGAGCCCTAGAGAGCCATAGCCTGTGCACCGGTTAGATAAGAAGAAAATTGGAACAATGCCTCAGGTAAGGGCCCGGCAACTTAGCCTTGACCATGGAGTCATTTTATCTACCATTGATCATCGTTTAATGCATAAGAATACACTAAAACATAGTAGTTCATTTCCTCTTGAACTAAATCAATGAAACTATCACTTACAAGAAAAATATATAGTTCACTCAAAATCCTAAAAAGGTCAAACTTTTAGAATTGAATGTTGCCATAGACAAATAGCTATAAGATGAATAGCATTGAGTTTCTGGAGAGTATAATTGTTAGGGGTCCCGTTTCCGGAACCCAACTCTTGCGAAACCCAAAAAGCAAAAAACAAAATCAAAAGCACAGTCGAAAAGCGGATGAAAGCGAAGAATGGAAATCGCAACGCGAAAATGGGCCAAAAACAAAGAAATAAAAATGCTTCAATGTTTGGCACGAAAATCAAAAGAATCGAAAATCAAAAAGTGGGGGAAACGAAAGAACGAATCACAAAGCGAAAGTGGGCCAAACGGCAAAATGAATGAACGGACGGAAATCAAAAGTGAAAGTCAAAGTGAGGGAAATCCAAAGAAAATCGAATCGGATCAAAAAGCGAAGGAATAATTCCGACATCCAAAAATGCATACTTTAGAAGAAAACAAACAAACACGTTGGAAACCTATAAGACGATCCTGATCTAAACCAATTCAAAACGGTATAATTTTTTTCATTCAATATCATTCAAAAC
>JANKOE010000001.1:19353060-19367354 GCA_026284465.1 Erythroxylum citrifolium | reverse complement strand
CGCTGGTGTAGGGTTGGAGATGTGGGTTTGGGAGAGAAAAGCAGAAGCTTGCTTTTGGGTTGAATTCACGTGATTTGGGACGTGAATTCAATTTCTGAAGAACGCACGATTTCAACCCACGCACGTTTTTAACCCACGCCCATTTTTAGGTTCCAAACAGTTGAATTGAATTCAATTCCACGATTGAATTCAATTCAGGGCTCCAAACACCCTGTAACATAAGTAATGATCTTCTTGCATACTTAGACACCCTTTAGTTTTAGTGAATTGTGTGTTGGATTGTACCTATAAATAGTTATTTTTGCAAGCTTATTACGTTGAGATCAGACAAACAAGTCTACCACAAATTCAATATGCAAGAAGAAAAATGTAAAGGCGTAATTGGGATGGGAGGGCCAATGATATGAATTAAATAAAAGTTTATGATTGCGAATAACAATGTTATCTCCAAGCCACTACCCATGCGAGCGAGGCATAAGCTTACAGCTTACAGTGTATTCCTCTGATTAAAAAAAGTGTTATACAACTTTTTTGGTTTTCTTTCTCGAAAAGGAAAAAAAAAAGACACAACACTTGTAGTTGGGACAATAAGCTGTGTTGGGGTTTCAAACTTCTGCTCCCAAACTTCTCTTACCCTTGGAATCAATTACTTCTCTTCTTCTTCTTCTTCTTTTGCCTTCTCTGTGTTGTTAATTTATGGCCGACGCTTATTGGCGTTACGCCGAATCACGACAGCCTCCACTACCGCAGTCCGTCGTTGGAAAACGCCCTCGCTCCGATTATGGTATTATTTTTGTTTTATTTTCTTTTTTTGGCTTCAATTAAAAATATTTCTTCTTTCTCATTTTTGCCTACACATACATGTTCTGGAAAGTTGCAGACTTAGGGCTTCCTTTTTCTCAAATTATTGAATTTGTCGAATTGCGTCGTGTTATCTCTTCCCTGTTCAATTTCTGTCATCTTTTCACCCTCTATGAGCGTTATGCCTCGCTATATATGGGTCAGAATTTGCGTTGAAGGGCATGTATTGGTATTGATGAAGATGAGTTGAATATTTTTTATGCGCGGAAAAGTAAGCGAATTCGATTATCTTCCTAAACCAGTTGGCGTAAAATGTTAACTTTTGAATTGTATTTATTCATGTACTTGAATCATCAAGAGTTCAAATAATTTAATCACAAGGGACTGCAAGAATCTAAAGCTTTACTTTCTGTTGCTGTGCAGTCAGATTGCCTTGGCCACGTTCTTCCACTAAGTTTTGTGTTAGATGGATGACTTGCTCAAAAACTTGATCACAATGTGGAAAAGATATGAAATTTCTTAAACGGAATCATGAAAACGCAATTTATTTGGCGCTGTTTTTTCTTTTGTACTTAGAGTTGACTAGTGATTTAACAGTTTTCGGTACTTGTAATATGCAAACTTTTACATGCATACTGCTGAAAATTGTTTCTCAAATGCGTCAGTGCAAGTTATATTGGTTGTTATATACAATTGATTTTATATCCAAGGGAATAGCAGTCTGGATTAGCCAACTATTATATTATTCCGTAAGTTCTTTTATGCAGTTGAACTTGAATCTTTTGATGTACTGTGTTACGTTGTAGCATTGGAAATATGTTCCTCATCATAATGGTTTATTTTTCTTGGGTCTTATAGACTTATCCAGCAGCAATGATCTATCTAATTACTACCCCCATGATGATGATAGAGTAATTCTTCGTGCTAATAGAGATTCAGATTCAATAGGAGCATCCTATGATCGTTACTTGCGCAGTGCGGTACTTAATTTATATCAGTGTATTTAATCTTTGTTCCAAAATTTTCACTTGTGATACTAGTAGAACTTAAGTATCAATTGAATGCTGCAGACTATTCCATCTTATACTGTGGGACAGTCTACAAGGCCTGCAACCGGAGTACACAGCCGTCCTGTTGATGATTCCCGTCTCATGGGTATTGGGAGCATGGACCCAGGTCCTACTGTTAAAGACAGGATGTTGGGGTTGGGAAGTGGAAGGTCTGAGGTTTCTCTTCCTCCTGATGCCACAAGTACCCTCTTTGTGGAGGGTTTGCCTCCAGATTGCACTCGGCGGGAAGTTTCTCGTATCCTTACATTAGCGGCCAATTAATCCCAGCATTTCTTGAATTCGATTTTTCTATTTTATTTCTTCACTTGATTACAGATATCTTTCGCCCATTTGTTGGCTACAAAGAAGTTAGACTAGTTAGTAAGGAATCAAGACGAGTAAGTTGTTTTGTTGGGTTCATTTAGTACCATTTTTTATTCTCAAATAATTTCAACCAACCATATTTTATTATTTTGATACTCACAAATTGACTTGCTGTTGAGCTGTGCAGCCTGGGGGAGATCCATTGATCTTATGTTTTGTTGACTTTTTAAGTCCAGCTCATGCTGCTACAGCCAAGGATGCCTTGCAAGGTAAGTTTTTGCATGCATTGAATTTACATGCCTTCTTTAAGAAATCTTCAACTTTTGCCTATATCAAGACTATTTGTCATCACAGCCTTTCTTTTCCATCTTATTTATATGGGTGATGGGCCCTGCACTTCAATTTTCGGGTGTATCCCACATTTTAGTGTTCATATGCATTAGGTGAGGAAGAGCAATTGGTTTAGATAAGCTTGTTGACGCTGCGCTGGCTATGAGATGTCTTAATAACTAAAGCACAAAAAGATAAATATTCAAGGATTAAAATAAACAGAGGAAAACGTGTTCAAAACTGTTCCCACTCGTTATTATTCGGTTGATTGATCTAGTTGCATTTTAACTACCTTGATTGCAGGTATGCATATATAGTTTTTGCTGCTTCATTTGGTCTTACTAGATCTTAAATTGCACTGTTCCTTGCATTGCCTAAACATTTTGATATTTATCTGTTTCCTGCTCGGTTTTGTTTTGATCTGAGGAACCAATGATACTATATCACTGCTAAGATTTTTAGTCTCACCTTTTATCTGCCTCATCTGTCTTCTAAGGTTCTCCATAGCTAATATTTGGAAATAGTATGTTTACTATATGCATTTGGTGGCAGCTATCCCTTTCTGGCTAGGCTAACCCATGAGGCTTGCTACTCTCTTGATCTAGACCTCCTTTACAGTACATTTTAGATTTTGGTAAAAGGAGTACTGGACCTTCATTTCTCCAATCGTTTTAATGGATAACACTTTCTCTGGTGTATTTTGAGTTTATGTTCTTGAGGTTAACGATTTCGCCGTCCTTTGTGATCTATCTTCTGATTCCATAATCAGACGTTTAAAAGCGTGGTCAGTTGTGCAGCGTAAAATCGTCGCGCTCAATTTTGCAGGTTATAATTTTGATGAGCATGACCGCGATTCTGTCCATTTAAGACTGCAATTTGCTCGCTATCCTGGTGCAAGGTCAGGTGGCGGGCATCGTGGGAAGCGTTGATTAATGCAAACTTCACAGGTGGTGATGCCTTCTTCATTATACGCTTGACCTTTTTTATTCTCTGCCATCAGGTTCCATTTAAGAAAACTTTACTGTAGAACGATGGAATCAACCTAAATCGTTGAACGGCCATTCTCTGTAGGATTCCTGCGAACTGGAGTGGTTATGATAATAAGGGACAATACAACAGCTTTGCGGTGTCAACGATTATGCAAATGTTGAAGTTTGTGAGACCCTTAGGATGAAACCGAAAACCATGGGAAATCTGGATTATTCATAATCACAGGGCAGTTTATAAAATCTAGGAGATAAAGTTTTACTGTTAAGCGCATGTTATTTGCGATTATTTATCTTAACTTCAAGTGAAGTACTAGTTTAGCATGGACAAGAGTTTGTATGTTTGTCTTTATGCATTGCGTTTAGGAGTCATCGCACTTACATGCAAGCAGTAGCTTGCAATCATCAAGTGCAGGTGTAAATGCCTTCACAGCCATGTTCAGCCCATATCAGAAAAACGTAACATAACTGTTTATCATGAAACATGTTGCCATGTTCCATTTGTTGGCTTTGTTTTAATCTTCCGACATTATAATCGTTTAAATTTCGTATTTATCAAGAATATCCTGAGATCCTTGGACAAGAAATTGATTTCAGGCACCCATAAGTTGGTGAATTCCTTTGGGCATGTGATCCCGAGTCTTGGAAACATAAATCATACGTTTGGACCACTATGGTGTTATTTTTTAAACTTAGCTAGTTCAGTATTAGATGCAAATTAGGTAGGTTGAGTAATATTATATAGTTAAGAAACAGATCTAACAATAACCTAAAGTAATGTATTGAAGCTAGAAGGCTAGAACAATTATGTTATAGTGCAATGGATAGTATGACAATCTTTGAAGACTTGAATAGTTCTCTTGCCATTTGCATGTTGATAATGAATTTTCTTACGTTTTGTTATTTTGATTGAGCTTGCCTCTTGACTGCCTCAGATATTACATCTACATGTTACATATGGTAAAGATTGATCTTCTGAGATACTTCTCTAATATTTATGCTCTTGAAGACTACAAATAGAAGTATTTTGGATCATATCAGTTCAACAATTTTAGTTGTCGCACATTGTAATCGAAAGAGAGGAAGGGAAAAAAAAGAAAAAGATACACAGATCACTTATTCCTGACTGTGAGTTCTACTCTGCCCACCTGGGTGCTCGGTGGTGCAGCTAAAATATTACAGGAGCATCATAGGCGTGAACTCTTTTGCTATGATTGTTTGCCTAAAGATGTATATACCAACCCTAAAGATCTGGCAATTTCTGGTCATGAGAGCTTAATGTATGAACTGAATTTTAGCATTTGATTGATACAAATGGGGCATGTGTGAAGAGGAAGCTTGTTTTGTGTCCTTTCATTTGGTTTGTTTTTTTTTCTTTTTACAATGACAAATGTGGCGACGGACTGACTGAGGAAGTTATCGTAGATGGAGGTGTGATGCCTTGGGAATAGGTCTGTTTTAGATAATTATTTGGGATTAACAAGGCAACCATTTTATTGGTGAACGTAATTTATTTATGTTTAGGATATTTTAAGTTAAACACTATCCAGTTGCAATAGTAAAATTAAGATGTTTTATAACTATTTCTGAGCGAGAGAGTACTTCCTGATACAAAGTAGGGAGTGATAGGCTGGAGCTAAATGGTATCATGTGCACAAGGGATTTAATTATGTTTTAAACTTGGTACACTTACAAGCGAGAGAAAGTAAGTGCTCAGATTCTATTGCTGCTTTTGTTTTGGTGTAAATTATTCTAACATACGAATCAAAACTATTTGTTTGGGATACTTAGTGACAGACAGGGTGCTGTTTATCGTCAAGTAATTTTGTTTGTTTGATTTAAACTTTGAGCGCCATTAGGCATTGGAATAAGAGAAAAGTTTGAACCAGCACAGAAACCCTTTCCCGAAAAGACAGAATACTATGATGAGATTAAAGAAAAGACAGGTGTCATATAGAGAGAGGCAGATTGAAGGTATCTCTTGTCTGTTTCGATTTTGTTTTCTTTCCCCAGTTGATGGAAATTTGTCTGCATATTTCAGAACCCAATTTAATTTGCGGTTTGATGCATTTTTTTATGTCCTAAACAATTGATGTTTTTCAGAAATAATTGCTCATAAATCAACTGCATTTAGACCTTGTGGTTCTATGTTCAGGCTACAAAGAATGAGATAAGACAATGCTAAATAAACGTCTGAAAGTTGAAAGTTGGTGAAGAGGATGCAGGACGTATGTGAAACGTTCTCCGATTATACTTGAATTTTTGTACTGCGAAATGATCTGTCACGTTTGTAGTTTCGGTGCTGACTGATACATTATGTCACATGCTACATTTGATGCTGATTCCATATGGTTTGCTTCATGGCAGCCGTCAGCGAATTAAACTGGTTAATGCATGCTGCTCGTGTCTTCCTCGTGTTTGTGAAAAATAACCTTTTTCTTTCTTGATTTGTCTGTTTCTTTGTTGAATATTCCTAATTCATCAGATGTGCCTCACCTCAAACAATTAGCTTTTGGTACAAAATAATAAGAAATGCAATGACACGATGGTTACATCGTACAATTGATTCTTTTATTTGGTTGCCAGTTAAAATTATGTTGTCATATAATTTCCATCAAACACATTCATTTAAAGAATTTAATTTGGATTATGTCATTGATTTAAATTATATAGGTTAAATATCTGATTTTTCATTTATTTATTATTGTACTTGGAAAGGGTCATCGCCCTTAGGATGGAGATTTGGTCTCTGGGATGTAGGAAATCTTCCTTTGCTCGTAAGAACCCAGACCCAATTGTCAGGCTAAAAAAATGACCTCTTTCTTTCCCTTGTTGACGTTTTGTACATAGTGCTCAATTATGCACTCTATGGTTTCACACACTTTGGCATTCAACTTTTGGATAAATTCAGCTTTCTTGGCTCCATCTACATTTAAGAACTCAAAAACAGGTAATGGAGACAAGTCTAAAGGGGTTAGTGGATTGAAAACATAAACAACTTCAAACGGAGAATAGTTGGTAGTAGTGTGAATTGTACGATTATAAGTAAATTCAATTATAGGTAAACAAGACTCCCAACTTTTCAAATTTCGTTTGATTATGGCACGCAATAAGATACCAAACGTCCTATTTATGACTTCAGTTTGACCATCAGTTTGAGGATGAGCAATAGTAGAAAACAACAATTTAGTTCCTAGTTTTCTCCAAAGGGTTTTCCAAAATTAGCTTAAGAATTTTACATCTCTATCAGACACAACGCTTCGAGGAATATCATGTAGCCTAACAATTTCTCGAAAAAATAAATTAGCCACATGCAAAGCATTATCAATTTTCCTACAAGCAATGAAATGTGCCATTTTGGATAAATGATCAACTATAACAAATACAGAATCATTCCCTCATTGAGATCTTGGTAATCCCAGCACAAATCTGTAGAAATACCGAGCCAAGGGAATGAGGGAATAGGAAATGGTGTGTATAGCCTATGTGGTTTAGATGTTGATTTAGCCATTTCGCACTCGATACACTTTTCATAAATTCTTTCCACATCTTTTTTCATAGTAAGCCAATGAAAATGTTCTTGCAACACATCAAGTGTTTTAAGAATACGAAAATGACCCATAAGACCACCATTATGAGCTTCACGTACTAACAATTCACACATGAAGCAATTAGGCACACAAAATTTGTCCCCTTTATACGAAAACCCATTATGTCTACTGTTGGGCTCTATTTCCGAAGCCTAACAATCGATCCGGAGTCAAAAAGCGCGAGCAAGTTTCCTTGTATGGTTATTTTGGACTAACCCTCACTTGCTTTGAATCAATCTTTTCACATTCAAAAACAAATGTTACCAATTTTTGTGGAGATGTAGCACGTGTTAGGAGTCCAACGCTTCAAGAATCACTTCATTTGGAGGTCGGATGAAGAAGTTATGGCCAAAAGAATTCAACATGTTTATGTTCTTACTCACATTGTACATGTCTTGGCGCGATTGCCATAACTTTTTCTACATATGTTGGATTGATTTCGTTTTTGGACGGTTCGAAAGAGGACTTCAAGATCTACAACTTTCATGAAGAACTCGAAGCGAGATTCGACCTCTAAAAGGGTCAAAAATAGAACAGAAGAAGAAAGCAAAAAGGTCAAACTAAGACGCAAAAAAAGTCAAACTAAGACGAAAGTGACGTCATACTAAGACGAAGAACTAAGACGAAGCTGACATCATATTAAGACGAAGATGACATCATACTAAGACGAAAAACTAAGACGAAGCTGACGTCATACTAAGACGAAGAACTAAGACGAAGTTGACGTCATACTAAGACAAATCTGACGTTATACTAAGACAAAGTTGACGTCATACTAAGACGAAGATGACGTCATACTAAGACGAAGCTGACGTCATACTGAGATTAAAAACTAAGACGAAGCTGACGTCATACTAAGACGAAAAACTAAGACGAAAAATTAAGACGAAGCTGATGTTATACTAAGACGAAGATAGCGTCATACTAAGACTGAAACAATCAAAAGGGCATAACTCTCACTACAGATATCGGATTAAGGCCATTCTTGGACCGTTTTAAAGAAGACTTCTAGACCTACAAGTCCTATGAAGACCTCAAAAACAACTTTTGCCTCTATAAGGGTTAAAATTTTCAAACAATGTAGCTGTCCCGAAAGTTCACCCTATGCAACAACACAAACTTCAAATGATCATAACTTTCTACTTCTGTATCCAAAACTTACAAACTTTATACCGTTGGAAAGCTGGAAAGATCCTCTACAACTTTCAAATAGGCAATTTCTACCAATTCTATCAAGATCATTCAAGATTTTTCCCTTGAAGTTTGAGCACTGATTTCACCCCTAAACAGACCAAAAGTATGAAATGCAATATAAAACTTGAAAAATCATAAACAAAAGTAATCATATTTTATTTACAAAACCAAACACAATTTGAGCTTAACTTTAATAACAATCAACATGCTCATCAGTAGCTTGATACAAATAATACAAATACAGATGAATGCTCCATGTTGGATGTGTTTATAACACTAGTCCAGTGTTACTAACTTAATCCAAAAGACGCCTAGCTAGCTTGGAGTATCCAAATACCTTGCAAGAGTTACTTATCTTCTTGATCCGCACCTGAGGAGGGAATAATGGAGGTGAGCTACACAGCTCAACGGCTAATATATATATAACCATCGGTAATTAGCACGAATTCAAGCATATGTATGTATATATATACATATATCCAGCACATGCATCACATTTGTCTCAATTCACAAACAACTCATAACACATAACACTCAATATGCTTCATACTTAACAGTTCAATTATGCAATGCACAACAAACGACTTGAGGATTCCATAAAATAGAATGAGGAAACCAAAGTTTACCCCATGAACAAAATGAGTCCAATTTCGGAGCTCATATGCCACAAGCGGGCAGCCGGGAGAAGGCACTTGTGAACGTGCACGTGACGAACAGAATGGTTCTATTCTCGCCCAAACAAACGCACATAATCATTTTCTTATATGCTCATACTGCTTTGTCTTCTTTTCGTTTAACACAAAAGTAATAATCACAAACACACACATAGGCAAGAATATTGCCCAATTACAGAATAACTATAAATATATTACCCACCTATTAAGCTTGCGGAAATCCAAGTCAAGCTTGCCTTTCCCTTTGCTCTTGGGTAGTGTCCCCTTGGTTTCCTAACACAACCAAGGTTCCAATTAAAACAACATTCCAATACAACTTATAAACTTCAGAAAATCATATAATCACAGTAAATGTGAGTGAAACTCAAATCTGACCTAGCCATGACCCACTTAGGTTAGAAAACCCAAAACCTAACTTAGAAACCCTAAAAATCAAATAGGTTCTTTAAATCATCTTCTTCCCATCCAACACTCATTCTCTACACGAAATACTTTCTTTCTCTAGTTCTTTCTCTAGCAAGGTAAGAAGAAGAAGATAGGCTTACCTTGGCAAGATGATTTCCCTTCTTTTTCTTTTTTTTCTCTTCTTCTTCTCTTTATTTTACATTTTTCTCTCCCTTTTTTGGCTGATCACGACATCTTCCACTCTTCTCTAATTTCAATCCCTTTTGTTACTCCTTTTCTTCCAATTATGCCCCTCCTTAACCTTGCTCATTTTGTCTTTTATGGCTCTAACCCCTTCAATCCACTTACACTACATTAATTCTAACTAGGTCTCAATCTACCCATCAAATTTTCAATCTTTATTCAAGCCTACTTAATAAATGACCCAATTCTGAAATAAAAAAGAATTTTAAACCAACAAATAAACATAAATAACTATTTAAGCAATTTATAAGAAATTTAGAAAAATTCAAATCCAACATAATGGCTAATTCTTGCCTTCAACAGCTAATCATTATAAATTGTTGTTTTTCTCATTGGTTTTAGTATCAAGAAGGTTTTAAATGTTGTGTGAACACATTTCAAAGATTTTTTCAATCATTTGGGAATTATTATCTCATATTTGTGCGAGTAAGTCATTTAAGTTATCATGTGAAAATTTATGGTGAGATATTTTTTGGCTGTAATCTTTTGTTAGAGTATTGGATATCGTACTTAGGAATGTTCAAAGTGGGATTAAGGTTCCTCTTGACTTTAGAAGAGGAATGTAAGAAGGGTTCCTTTTTACTGAGAAAGATTGTACATTGGTTATTTTTAGCCTTAAAGGAAGAATTATAGTAGAATTCCAAGAAGAGTCTTGGGAATGAATGTAGTCAAAGGTTATTTACTAAACTACTATAAATCAGTTTGCATTCTCTCCTCCCTTTCCTCTTTAAATTATTATTCAAATATTTGATTAATTTATATTAAGAAAGTTCCTCATACTTATTTATATTAATTGTTGTTAATTGAGTACACTAGTTAGAAAAATTGTTAAATTTTGTAAACGCCTTATTCGCCCCCTTTTAGGTGTCATTAGGCACTAAAAGAAACAAAGTTCAATAACATTCAGTAGCCAATACAACTAATAATATTATGGTATCATGCTTAGCAACTAGTGTATATGTTTCAAAGTATTCAACTCCATATTGTTAAGGATGCCCTTTGATAACTAGCTTTGAGTTTGTTAATCAATCCATTAGGATTAAATTTAATTCTATTCTTATTTATCATATGAATCTCCTTTTATGTGGATATAAACCATTCTTTTTTCAATTATTGTCTCATTATAGGTGGTTGGCTTAATAGCTACTAAATTTGTTCTTTCATAAATTATAGCAAGGAGTTTTATTTCTCTAACTAAAATTTCAATGTTTTGATCATTATTAGCCTTCTTTAGAACCCTCTCCGTATCATAAAGTCGTAAAGAGTCAACTTTTAGGTTTGTAACTTCTCTAACCAATAACTTTTTCCAATTTAGTTTGATAAATTCATCTATTCAACAACTTGACTCATTTGAATATTTGTTGTTGTAATATTTAAAACTCTATAACCTTTTCTTATGCAATTGTTTCTTAAGAACACCCTAAGTTCATTTTTATTATCTAACTTTTCTCTTTTAACTTTAAGAGTATGTATAAATTATAAACTACCAAAAAAATTTTGGTCTGTAACAAATGGTAAGTTATCAAACCATTTTTCACATGATATTCTACCATCTAATGTCTTGGTAAATATTATGTCATGTAAATATCCTAAGGCATTCAATCCTTATCCTCAAAATTTCTTTGGTACTTTTTGTTGTCATTATACTTCTTGCCATCTCTATTATGCTTCTGTTTTTCCTATCTGTCACTCCATTATGTTGAAAGTGTATGGAACTACTAATTGGTTATTGATTCTCTCTTTGGCACAAAGTTCTTTGAATTCCTTGAAAACATATTCAAAACCATTATTAGACCTTAGTTACTTAACTGAAAGGCAGGTTTCTTTTTTTTAATTTTTACTTTCAAATTCTTAAATTCTTTAAATACCTCACTTTTATATTTTAATAAACCAATCAGACTATACCTACTGTAATCATCAATGAATAACATAAAATATCTACTTTTATTTAGTGAAACCTCACTCACAGGTACACATAAATCAAATTGAAGTAGTTTCAATCTATCATTAGCACTTTAAAAAGCATTCCTAAAAGAAAATTTCACCTTTTTCCCAAGCTGGCATGCTTAATACTACTTCATTAGTTTCTGTCACCTTAGGTAAATTTACACAACATCATTTTCACTTATTCCTTTTAACGCACCATAACTAATATGTCCCATTCTATTGTGTCATAGTATAGGCTCAAAAGCAACTGTACAATTTATAAAATTATTCTCTTTAATGTACTTAACTTTAGCATTCCATTCAATTGGAAACAGTTTTACTCTTTAACTATCATCAATTTAGCTCCTTTAGAATCAGTTACCACATATTCACACTCAGAATAGATTACAACATATCATTTTGAATCAATCGACCAACACTCAATATATTTTAATCAAGTTAGACACTATAAGTTTATCAATTATTAACTTGATTGCTATTTAAGCGTTTAGAGTAAAATATCCTCTTCCTTTCACCTTCAAGAGAGCACTATCATTTATCCTTTCTTTTCTTTGGATGTTTTGATCTAAGACTTGAAAATATGCTCTGATGTGGCAAGTGAATGTAAAACCAAAATTCACAAGGCAATAGTACTTTTTGGTGCAAGTAAATAACTTAATAGTAGTAAAAATAGTTATTTCACCTTCTTATTCCTCTTTCTCTACCATCTTAGCATGTTATGTCTTAGTTTTACATACCTTTTCAATATTCCTCATTAAGTTACAAGCTCAACACTTTAGACTAGGCCTAAACCAACAACAATCATGAATATGATTTGTTTTCTTATAATGAGGATAGAGTGGAAAATTGTATTTCTTTTGGTCTCTAACATACGAACTTCCTTTCTTTCTCCAATTGATTTTCATTTCATCCTTATTCTTTTCTTCTATCAAACTTGTACTAGCTTAGTTAGGTTTGGTATTAACCTTAAAACTCCTTCAACATGTTCTTGGTGTCTTAACATTACACTTTTCTCTTGAGCTTGATGAAAGTTTACAAGTTCTATCAAACTGGTATATGTCATGTTTTCAAACTCTTCCAAAGTTGAAATCATGGCCTCAAACCTATTAGGAATTCTGATAAGGACTTTACCAACTATTTTTTAAAGTTTTATCCTTTAAAACTTCTATAAATAGCCTAAGTTGATTTAAAAGTTTCATAAGTATGTCTTCATACTCTTTAATGACTTTAAACTCGCCCATTTTCAATGGCTCAATTTTTTTCACAAATTGAGAATTTGAAGCTTCTTTTTCCTTTAAAACCTTTAAAACTCAACTTTAATCTTACCTGAAGCCTCCTTTCTAGTCTCATAAAATATTATCCTTGCAAAGAGCTATTTCTAAAGTTGAAGCAAATATGATAGCCAAAGATTTATGCCTTTTTTCCTTTTTTCTCTATGATTCTTTACTTGATTTACTATTGGATTGTGTGGAAATTCAAGTGAGTCAACCTTTTTCTTAATTATATCTCAAAGAACAAAGGTTCTCAAATAAACCTTCATCTTAACTTCTAAACTAGCAATGTTTTCTCTATTAAATAATAAAGGTATTGATGTAGAGAAATTTGTTGAAACCATTTGAGCAGCACATCTAAAAGTATTGAGTTTTCTTTTAAAAACGAAGGATGTTCTCGCTTAGTTTCTCTCACATGCCCCCTTAAAATTCTTAAGTCTCTAATATTATGTCAAAATTTTTAACTTTTGTGGTTTAAAGAGTTGTATTTCAAATTAAAGTGTTTTCAATTTTTCATTGTTTGAAAAGGCTTACATGTTGAAGATATAGCATCGTTTGAAAACATTCCAAAAATCAAGAATAAAGAATTTGAAAATTTAAGGGACAACCTATAGAAGCTAATTATGATACAAGAAATTCAAGTAATCCCATATTTGATCATTTCAGCATAAATCATCTTAATAATATTAAACTACCTTGTGCTCATATCATTTTTTTAAAAATAAAATTGTATCTTATCAAAACTGAATTAGACTTGAGAGAATGATGATTTTCATTTTGAAAGAAACATATTAACATCGATAAATGTGAACATAACAAAAAAGATAAGCTTAAGTTGGATCACAAAGAGGTCATTAATGGTCATATTTGCTTATACTATTATAATGGACTTATTTCCTCGATCTAGTGTCGGTATAAAGCATGCAACACTATGCTTATTATTGATTTTGATTGGCCTGAAATGAATAGGAGAAATTTAATGAGAACTTTTCTCCAAAATAGATGAAATTGCAAAAGTTAGTTTTTTGTTTATGGCTCGACAAAGACAGCAGAAGTCCATATCTTCTTCCCTTTACTTTTCGAGATTTTCCATTATCAGATTATATCCATTTGTTAAATCTTGAAAGTGCATTTAATCATCTATAATATACTAAAATGTGGAATGTGTGGTTTTTTTCCCCTTCATTTTGTAAAACAAGTTTATGAAATTACTTTTTGATGGGAGAAACACGGATAGATGCAGCGGAAATGACCCACCAATTAGTCGATACAATAATAATGTGTTAAGCATGACCCCAGATATAGATTAATTCTCCCTACTAAAGTAAACCACTTGTTAATATAGAAATCACGTAAAATATATCGAATACACAAGAAGGGGGGTTGAATTGTGTAATCTTTTTGAAAATATTAATCTTTTGAGATTTCTTGAATTTCTTTACAAAATTCAAATGATCACAAAAATACTTTACTAAAGTTG
>JANKOE010000001.1:19334337-19344743 GCA_026284465.1 Erythroxylum citrifolium | reverse complement strand
ATGGTTTGACTGGTTATACATACACTTGGATCCTGGCTTTCGGGAACTTCCCGGAACAAAAATTTTTGTTTTCCGCACTGTGTCCATGTGATGGACACCCCGGGATTTTCCTACACCTTTTGCTACTCCTACTTTGTTATCTATTTCTTTTGCCTCAAGAAAAACCTAACTCAAACCACCTTCAAGATGATGTACGTGGTTGCATGAGGAATTAGGGTTTCTTGAGATTTTAAAGAATTGGAAGTTTTAACAATTAAGTACATGTAAATCCTTATGAGTTGCTAGTATATGAGATAAATTTGGTGATTTAGTTGTCATTAAATGATCATGTGAAAATGGATATTTTTCATGTATACCGTGGGTATAGGATGAGTATATTGATATTTTTGTGATTGTTTTTTGAGGATTAAAATGTTACAAGATAGTGTTAACATGATTTTTGGAATCAAAAGATCAAAGAAAAGATGCATGAGAAGAGTGTAGAAAATTATGCTCTGTTTTGCTGATATACATCTATGCTTTGTATTCACTGTTATTGTATGAATTTTTGGATGTTTTGAAATGAACTGAAAATGAGTTTAGAGTTAAGGAAATGGAGTAAGGTGATGTCGTGATATGTGAAAGAATGATTAAAAGGATAGTTAGAGAAGATAATGGAAAATGTGCATAAAATGGAAATGCAGAAAAATGAAAAAGTGCAGAAGCTAGGATGAACATTCGTATATGAATGTTCTGTTTTTTATGTTTATGAGTAATAATGGATTTTGATTTGTTTGTGAATGATAATGAGCTGAGAATAGAGAGGAAACATTGAGGAAACAAGCTAGAAGAGATAGACTAAGCAAAAGAGATGATTTAAGATGAAAATGATGATGAAGAGTGTTAGAAAATGTACAGATGCAGTGTTTTTACTAAACATGCATCTGTATTTTATCCATAACTTGATCTATAGGCATCAAAATGCAATGATTTTAAGTTTAGATTAAACTACAAACGTGTGGCTATATTTTTCATGAAGGAATAGATTTCTAATTTTGTCTCTAAGAGTTTCAAATTTTGGCTTGAAGTCGAGTATTGTGTACTGTAGTGGTTTGGGAATAGTCTGTAGTGTGTTTAGTATAACTTGCAGAATACCGAACCAAATTGCACGAAATTAGTTTCATTAGAAACATAAGACAAAAATAAACAATTGTTCAGAAGAGTGTTTTGCCTAAATCTTTCATATTCCTTATCAAAATGACCATGAAAGATGGACTCAAAGGTCTGTTTTGAGAAAAAGAGACTTTGCAGTGCGTGACATTTTAGAGAAGAAAAGAGCGGCTGCACGATTGTGCTTTTGCACGATTGTGACATTTTGGAAAAGTATGGAAAAGCACGATCGTGCACAAGTAAGATCATTACTTTTTTAAATACATTGAATGCTTACCAAAGTGGACTAATGTGAACATCCTTCACTCTTTTGGCTATAACTTCTTCTCCCGACCTCCAAATGACATGAGATTTAAACCATTAGACTTGGAACACATTGTTCTACATCTCCACCAAAATTATAGGCATATGAAATAATTTGAGAGAGATTGAGTGATAAATTTGGGACAAAAGTGATGAGGAGTTCTGGAAAAATTATGAATAGAGTATTGTCATTAAACATGCTTCGGTATTTTGGCAATATATTGATTTGTAGCTATCCAAATAGAATTATTTTTTATTTGGAGTAAACTAGAGACATAAGGCTATAAATTGTTTGAAGAAACCGAATTTTAAATATGTCTCTAGAATTCCAGATTTTGAATTAAAATCGAGTACAGGATATTGTTTTAACATAAGATTAGTCCGAAAATGTTTGGGGTATAACTTTCAGATTACTGAACCAAATTGAATGATTTTGGTGTCATTAGAAACTTAAGACAATGGGGATCACTTTTCTAGACGAAATTGTTATCAAATTACTTCATTGATCTGATCAAAATTATCATGAAAAATTGACCTCAAAGGTCTAGAATTTTGGAGGTGATATTGGAAAGAATGAGAGTTTAGATGTTGTATGATTATATAATGTTAGAATAACATTAGAATAACATTAGTGAATGAATTATTGGTATTAAATTACCAAAGAGTGTATAATGGAAATGAAGAGGTTCATATGATTGTAGTTATGATTCAAAGGAAATGAGTAATGTGTATTAAATAAAAGTGAATGAGTTTTGGATACTGTAAGAGCTAATAATGCTAGAAATGAAATGACGAGTAATTGAATTATGAATTTTGATTTTAATGGTTTTATTGAGGTGTAAACCTAAGTACAAATTATACTTAGCTGAGTTTTGAAATATGATTGATAATGTGACGAGAAGAATGGAAAGATACTTGAGATTGGCATTGAGCATGCATTGTACATATTCCATATTTATGCATAAACAAATACTTATAATTGTGCAGTTATTAATGTGTGTGTAACATGCGTATTGCATGATTGTGATGTGCAGGTTAAATGTTCTCTTTCAGGTATTTCCAGATCATGAAAGCTAATGCTAATCTGGAGCGTACTATGAGTAAACCGAGATGGTCTTACTTTTTTGTTTGATTTGTTTAAGTTATGAATTGAATGATTATGCATTGTGAATGTGTTGGTTCCGGACGATATATTCCTGACGGGTTTGATAAATGTTAGAACATTGAAGTGCTCATTGTATGTGAATTAGATTGAAATAAATGTACATAACGTGATTTTTAAATGTCGGACTATGGTTCAATGATAAATGTGTTCTAAATGTGCAGTTGCATATGAATGAAAATGTGTTTCTTGACTTAAGTGTTGAATGCCGGATTAAGGTCCGATGACAATGTGAATGGGAATGTGATAGTGGTTATGATTATGTGATATTGAGCACTTTCAATTGATTGAATATATGTAAGGCATTCCATCTTATGAATGCATGAAAAATAATGGCATTTGTGACCTGAGTAGCTACCGATCAGAGCTTAAAGCTCAAAGTGTGAAAAGAGCATCGAGCTCAAAAAGTGATTAAGAGCCTAAGGTTCACTATGTATAATGAGCTTGGTATCCCCATTGGATAAGGGATAGTTAGTAATAAACTCGATATCCAATGGATACGAGACAGTTTAAGCACTCGGTCATAACAAAGTAACACATGGAAAGTGAGTCTCAAGTGCACTACATATGCATGCAATGAATGATTATAATGTGTGGAATGTAAAATGTGAAACGATGAATCAAGTGTATGTGATTTAATATGATTATGAATGAATTGATGTGAATTATATGAATTATGTGTTATGTGACCGAGTGAGCCATCGATGATGGTCACTCACTGAGTTAGCAAAACTCACCCAAAATTTGCAAATATTTTTTCAGGACCAGAAGAATACCCAGTTAGGCAAATGGGAGTATCCCTACAGCATACAAGTGAGGGATAGTGTTCGGGATCAGTTTGTGTCTACATTGTATTTCTTTATTTTCATACTAAATTGTATTTTTGGCAAATTTTTTATGAAGGAATGTATTCTAAAATTATTGTACAATGTGTACGTGAATGTAATCATGTGGTATTGACTTCATGATTGTGAGTGTTTTGTTTCTAGAATGGGCCCTAGTGATTAACGAAATTCTGATGATTTGAAAATGTTTATGGAATAAAGTGGGCCCTAATTGGTTATGGATTTCCATATATTATGTTTGTGGTTTTAAAAAAAAATTGTACTGAGTTTTGACTGATTGAGTGTTTTAGCACGTTGTCTTTGTGGGGTACGGACTCGAACATCACGCAGGATGTCGGGAACATGTCTCGTAGGAATGGGGTGTTACAGAAACTTTTGTTAGAGCTTCTGGTTCTACTAGTTGAACAGGATCAATACCATCTGCTTTAACCTATATGGGCTCATCTACACCATCTTCATCAAACATATTATGTTGAAGATTAACCTTTGCCTCTTGCGGACCTACAATAAAAGGAAATGGATCCAAGTCAGCCACACCATCACTGAACTCTGAAACTGTCTTCTTTGATCTATCAATATCTTCAGTGGTTTGATCTTCTATGAATACAACATCATAACTTGTAATAAGTTTCCTCTCAACTGGATCATAAAACCTGTAGCCAAACTCATCCTGACCATAATTGACAAACATACATTGTTGTGTCTTTGAGTCAAGCTTAGACCTCTCATCCTTGGGAATATGCATAAAAGCATTACAACCAAACACCCTGAGATGATCATAAGAAACACCTTTGCTTGGCCAAATACATCAAAATACAAAGGAACACTATGTGTGAGGTTAGCAATATGAATAACTGTATGTAAAGCCTCACCCTAATATGATTGCGGTAGTTTGGCGTGTGATAGTAAATATCTAATTCTCTCCATCAATGTGCTATTCATCCTTTCAGTTAAGACATTCAACTGAGGAGTCTGATGGAGGAATCTTCTCATGTCTAATACCCTGAGATCTAAAGTATTCATCAAGTGAGCCAATGTATTCATCGTCATTATCTATTCGGACACGTTTCAACTTCTTTCCTGCCTCTCTCTCAACTAAAGCCTAGAAATGCTTAAACATTTCTAGAACCTGATTCTTGGACTTTAAAGCATAAGCCCAGATATTCCTTAAATGATCATCAATGAACATCACAAAATAACTAGCACCACTAAGTGTCTACAACTTCATAGGACCACACAGATCAGAATGCACCAACTCTAATACCTGTGACTTCCTTGAAGGAGGATGGCTCTTGAAGGCGACTCTAGTTTGCTTGCCTACTAAGCAATCACTGCACTTCTTAAGCTCTGCCTTTTTAACACCTAACAAGAGATTTTGTTTAACCAACAAAGACATACCTTTCTCACTCATGTGAGCAAGCCTTTTATGCCACAAAGTAACTGTCTCCTTGCTCTGAATTGCATTGACATCGTCATTGAAAACCTTTACTAACATAAGGTAAAATTTTGATTGCTTCTGGCCTCTTGTTACAATTAAGTTACCATTGGTGACTTTCCACTGACCATTCTTGAAGGAACATCCAAAGTCATTTTCATCAATTTCACCAACAGAAATAATATTTAACCGTATATCAAGAACATGTCGCATATTTCTAAGAACTAACCTAGAGCCATTACTAGTTTGCAAACACACATCACCACTACCAGCAGCTCTAGTCATACCATCATTACCCATTCTTACAGGACCATAATCACCAGATCTATAAGAAGAGAAAAAAATGCTTGTGTGAAGTAGCATGTATGGCAACACTTGTGTCAATTACCCAACTGGTATCTTGACTGATAACATTAACCATTTCAGCATCATTATGCAAAAAAAAAAGATCCTCGATAGTGGTTGTAACCCGCTGTGTATTATTGTCACCATCATCATTGTTTTACTTCTCTTTGCCCTTGTTCTTTTTGTTCTCCCTTTTCAGTTTCTTGCAGAATTTCTTGACATGCCCTTTCTGACCACAATGATAATATTCAATATTAGAATATTTACCTCGTGACTTGTTTATACTTTTACCTCTATTCTTGAGAACTCTGATATGATCTCTCCCCCTATTTTATGCAACATGGACTTTTGAATATGAAGAGAAACCTTGTGCCTTTCTTCTCGTCTCTTCATTCAGGACTGCACTTTTGCCTAAATTCATGGTCAATGAAGTTTTAGAACTTGTGGTTGAATTTGTAAGTGAGCTCCTAAAAGTCTCCCACAAATCTGACAAAGAACCAAGAAACATCAAAGCCTGCACCTCTTCCTTAAACTTGATGTCTGTACCTGCCAACTGGTTAATGACCCATTGATATGTATTCATGTAATCACACATCGAAGTACCTTCATGGTATCTCAAATACATTAGTTGCTTTATTAGGTACATTTTATTGTTCCCTGTCTTGCTAGCATATAATTCTTCTAGCTTTATCCACAATGTGCGTGCGTGAGTTTCATTAACAATGAGGTTATAAACATTGTCATCTACCCATTATCTAATAATACCACATACTTGCCGATGGAGCAAATTCCATTCATCATCACTTTTACCTTCCATCTTTTCAGTGGCAAAGACAGGATCATGACAACCTATGATAAAGAGTATATCCTTCATTTTACCTCTCCAAACACGATAATTGGGGCCATTCAAACTCACCATCCTGCCTGTATTACCTTCCATGTTTACCATAAGACAATAAGTGCACCCGGAATTGGGAGCTCTAATATCAATCTGATGGGAGAAAAACGGATAGATGCAGTGGAAATGACCCACCAATTAGTCGATACAATAACAATGTGTTATATATGACCCTAAATATAAATTAATTTTCCCTATTTGCGTAAACCTTTAGGAAATAATTAGGCAATAAAATAATGTAATGCAACACCTAAAAAAAATCAACATCGCGATTTACGTGAAAACCTCCTCGATATAAGGAGTAAAAACTACGGGACTAAAGTCCAGGCAAAATCTCCACTATCGACAAATAATAGGTACAACAAGTTCTCTCTAGTATCTCACTAGAGGTAGCAACAATAACATCAAGAATACAACAATTCTTGACAACAATATCAATAACAACAACAAGAGAAATCAATAAGAGAGTTGCAAAATCACCCGAAATCACTCTCCAAAACAACCTGAGCAGATAACCCAAAAGATATCCAAACAGCAAACCCACCATTGGATATCAAGATCAACGTGTCCTCTACTAGCTGTCAAAGTTTCAGCCCGATTGAACCACGTTTTACTATCCGATTGTGATCTTCATCAAAACTGTTCAATGCTGGAATTTCAGAATCCCAAAAGTCAACTCAACTTTGACCACGAAGTTTCTGAAAATCAGAACTCTGATCACGATTCTGACCGTTGGATATGAACTACTACCATTGTAGAGTAAGTCTTCAAAGTATGGGCTCGATTGGACCACAAACAACCATCCGATCAAGGATTTAATCAAGACTGTTTAAAACTCTATCTCACTCATTAGTGTTTTCTCTCTTCAAATCCTTTACTCTTGCTTTAGTAAATTATGCGATGCTCTTCTACACCATCTGCTCTTCCCTCTCTCTCTTTGTAAAGCAAAGGAAAGAAGAAAATAAAAATTAAATTCAAACAATTTGACAAACACACCAAACAAATAATCACTCAAAGATTTTGTTTTTCCAAATATGGAGGCTATATTAAATATGGAGGGTTGACTAACACTTTTCAGTGTAGAGGGACCAGTAACACGTTTCACTTTTGAGTGGAAAAGAATAAGAGGTCGTGATTGAATTATTACACAATGTAGACATGAAAGAATATGTAACCTAGTCGAAACAAAAAATTGCAGAGGAAAAGCTATCTATATTATTGGAATTTTCCAGTGGGAAAGTCAAGATGAGATGTAAATTTCTTGGAGGTCCGTAATGATGTTCTTTTCTGAAGTCAAGGCACCATTTTGCGACTCGAGTGGTTGGACAGGTGTGCGACAGATTGGACAGTTGGGATTATAATGGAGCCACCTACCAATACAATTACAATGATAGACATGCCTGCAACAAGGAAGCTTCTTCACATATTCCTCTTCCTCAAAGCTTGACAAACATATAACACACTCGGGCTGGCCAATTTCTTTCTTAAAATTCATTTTGATGACTAAATATGATCTGATGCAAACTGCCCTAGATATCTTATCATCTGCAGGTGTGGCTGATCTTGCAAGAATGAGATCAAGACATCGAATGCATGTTATTGCTGCAAGAGTATACAGAGAAAACGCAATGACAATAATTCCGAATACAAAAACAGCATCAGGGATGATGAGCATGGTTGCTCCCTGATGTAAAAATTTGAAAAGGATTATCCCTTCATGCTCTAAGTTCGGATAGTGGATGAGATTTATATTTTTAGTGATGAGATGTTTTTCGTTGAAAGCATCTCCAGCTGTTCCAACTAAAATACATCAGCTAACATAACTGGTGCAGCATTTCACTTGTACTACTCTGCACTCTTTTTCCTTGCAACCATTTTGGAACAGCTATAGAACCAAGAAAAGATACTATCAGTGGAAGAACCTCCTGATGCAAATGCTTGGACACACTCAGAGACAACAAAAGTCTAGTCAATAATCGAATCATCATTTGACAGCTTTCCCTTATGGGAACTAGGCTGTTCTTTTACCACCGAAACTACCTCTTAAAACATCGATCAATACAAGACAATGGCATTTTTCCACAGCTGGATTTTGGATTACGTGGCAATCGGCTGATAGATGCCTAATCTTGATTAGAACACATGTAATCATGTTTCTTTAATGATTACAAGTGTTTTACCTCGTGTTTTTCTTAGTTGTCTTCAATGGTATGGAAAGGAGATTTATGGCCAGGATCCTCTGTCCCCTTTCCCCTGACCTCTCATCTAAGCCATCCATTTAGGTGGATCCCACTTAAATGGATGGCTCAGATAAGAGAGGACCAGAATAGGGTCAGGGTAGGGGGACAGAGGATCTCCCCCCTCCCGGAGATTTAAGGTTTCCACTTAAATGGATGGCTCAGATAAGAGGGGACCAGAATAGGGCCAGAGTAGGGGGACAGAGGATCTCCCCCGGAGATTTAAGGTTTTAAATTCCAAGTTCCTAACAACCTGACAAAGTCTTAATCATGTTAAGGTTGGAACAATAACAGACAGCTTACATTACATTTATAATTTTTTTACCAAGCTTTTTCATGGATGTGAACTAGAGGATAAAATGCTACTACACTTCATAAACAAGTGCTATTGTTAAGTGTCAACTTACTGCTCGTTATGGGAGCATTGTGTGAAAACCACATTCAACTCATTTGAGTTGGGACAAATTTTCATATTCAATTCAGTCAGATAGAGTTTGACCAGTTCTTTCTGGGAACCGCAACTTCGTTAGGCACTAGAGCACATATCTTTGAGACTTTTTTCGTGGCTTGACGGTTCAACATTAGTCTCTGCCACTTGTCAGTCGAAATCAAAATCAAGCCCGTAACATGATTAAGGTTGTTGTTGTCGATTGGTAATGTTTTTGTAAATAGGAAATGTTGAACTGTCCCTATTCTATTGATTACTTGCTGATTTCTCCGAGGATTTTGACCTAGAGAATGGTACTGGCTCCATTTTCCTTGTCATCAGAAGCTTCTTCTTGTTGCGTGTTTGGTCCTGAGAAGAAGCTTAAGGCTAAACATGGGAAAGTAAGCAGGTCTAGACTTGATACAATGTATCAAAATGGGTTTAAGCTCAGAAATTAGAGACATTTTGTTCAAGGAATCTGACACCATTACTGCAAGAGATAATGCGAACAAAATTTTAGCACTTGCCAAGATGTTGGGTCCAGAGGACAAACAAAGCAATCATATCTTTTTATGCTTGTTAATTCGTGGAGGAAACCTTTACTTGCACAACTGTAACCTTAACACTCGAGAGGAATGCACTAATGAGAAAAAGAAAATGCCATTGTCCACACCGATGGCTCCCTCTACCAAAAATAGCATCTTTTTAATCTCTATATCCGTTAAGGTGATAAAATGGACAAATATAGTTGTCAATAGAATAATCACATAGAAGGTAATATTATAGGCTTGGGTTTTTTTAAACGTAGAATAAAACCAAAAAGCAGAAGCTAGTTGAATTGTTGCAAAGCATATCAGTTCTGAAGCTTCCAACTTATTTTCCCAAAAACAAAACTGAATAGTGTCTGTGAAAGGGCCTTAGAAAAGAGGTATACATCAAACTTTCACTATAGTCATCAATTCATCTTCAGAAGCAGACATCATGAGGAACCTTTTGACAAACAAGGGAAAGAATAAAGTGGGTTGTGGAGGTCGTAATTACCAACTAAGGAGTTCTAATTCTTAAAAGAACAAACATTGATTTACCATTTCTTTCCCGGACTTCGCATGTAAATTTCTCAATCTTTTATTCCAAAGATAAATGTCAAAACTGAAAACTACACTGAAGCTTGACCCACGCATCCACATCCATCATCAGGAAGAATTGTAATCTTTGCCTTAATTTCTAAATACCCATCTTACTCTATGCAAAAAACAAGTAGAAAATCACGAACGCTCAATTCCGGATCTAATTCTCTTCTGACTGCTCTTTACGTTAACACTTCAAAATCCCACACCAGTCTCCTTCTGACGAGCTTTCTACTGACCTGGAGAAATTGTTTGAAAGATCAGCATGAAGATCAACTACCCTTCTCAAGTTATTGATAAGCTCTCCATGTTGAGAATTAATTCAAAATTTAAAGTTATTTAAATTCTTTTAGAATAAGTTTTAGATTATCTTCGAATAAGTCTTAGATTATATTTAATCTTTATCTTATAAGCTAGATTTAGTGGCTGAAAAATCTATTTAGTTGTTTGTATTTTGTCTATATAAAGCAATCAAGTT
>JANKOE010000001.1:19280804-19293432 GCA_026284465.1 Erythroxylum citrifolium | reverse complement strand
ACAATGATCGATTACCCCTTGAAGCTCATGGATCTCAGACCGTTGCTACATCTTCAAGAGATCCGACGCCTAGCCACGCATGACTCCGGCAGACTCCATCACTGTTGGAAGATCTACTCGGTTCATGACTCCAACGACGAACAGAATGTGGATGGCGAGCAGTGGAGGAGATGAAGAATGTGATGGTGAACGTCGTCTGGTGGCGGCGAACCTGCAAACAGAAACAAAATCAAACCTATTAGAAAACAGAGAAGAAGAATGAAGAAAATGGAGAGAAGATGAAGAAGATGGAGAGAATGAAGAGTTGTCTGCGTGCGGCCGTATGTCGATTTAACCTAAAATGGAAGGTTTTATAGAAGTTAATCGCGGGCCGGGTCGAATAGTGAGAAAATTTGCCATTTTTAGGCCGGGTATCCGAAATTCGTCGCGACTAATGGCTGATGTTCGCTGCGACGAATGAAGAATGGTCACTCGTCGCGACGAATTAATTTATGCCTAATAAATTCGTCGCGACGAATGGAATTGTTGGTTCGTTCCGACGAATGGATGGCTTCTCACGACCTATTGACTTTCTGTTGACTCCATGTTCCTACAAAAATACAACACATTTGCAGTATCAATTGTCCCAATAAAAGTTATGCAGAATTGATATCAAATGATGACAAAATACTGACAATTTGCAAATTATAAAAGCTCAATGTGAGGAACCAAATTAAGCATAAAGATCACGAATTAGGAGTCAACAAGTGCATAAATGCTTAAGAAAGTAGGGCCAATTTATAGTATAAACTTGGCTCACTCACCAACCAAGTTTTAAATCACTTAACTTTACCTTGAAAGTCCTTTTTGGTCTTGAAAAGCCATTTACAACTGATAGGTTTGCAATTCTGAAGTAAATCAACAAGCTCGCATATCTTATTATGCTTTCTGGATTGTATCGCATCTTTCATTGCATCCTACCACAAATCTGCATAGAGCCCAGTAACAACTTCTAAAAATGTAATTGGATTAACATGTCCTATATTATATTCTTGTTTGCCAAAATAGGCTATATAATCAGATTAAATAACAGGTCTTCTCACTCTGGTGGATCTTTTTAACTGAACTGGTCCTTGTACCTTAGGAACCTTAGTTTGTACAATTATAGGTTCTCATTCTTGTGCTAATATGGTATCAGAACCTTTATCCATTGATTCTGACTGTATGAGTGATGGATATGAAATAATTGTAGTATCTGCCCTACTATCATCTGAAGGGCTAGAAATGCCACCCTCATTATATTCCAAAAACTTATCCATTTGTAATTCCACAATTCTAGATGCTCTTTCTTTACCGTAAAATCTATATCCCTTCGAATGGTCGAGATATCCAATAAAATAGCAACAAGTAGAACAATATTGCAACTTATTTTCATAAGGATTATATAAACATGCCTCAGTAGGGCAGCCCCAAACACAAACATGGGGAAGGTTGGGCCTCCCCCATTTCTCGAGTTCAAATAGCGTCTACGAAACTGATTTACTTGGGGCTCTGCTATGTATATACAAGACACTCTTTATGGTTTCACCCCAAACGTAGTTAGATAAATTAGTCCTACTTTACATTGACTTGATTATGTCCTTTAGGGTGATATTACGCCTTTTGCCCACATCATTTTGCTTAGGACTACTTGGAATAGTGAACTAGGTCACTATTCTACATAATTTCACATATATGAAAAAAAAACCCTTTTCTTGTTCTAAAACCCCGTGTTTGCCATAATACTCTCCTCCACGGTTAGATCTGACAATGTTGATAGACCTTCCCAATTGTAGCTCAACTTCACCCTTAATGATTTTGAATTTCTCAAGAACTTCAAACTTTTCTTTAAGTAAGAACAATAACCATAATGGGAATATTCATTAATAAAAGTTAAAAGTATCTAGAATTATACAATATAACTATATGAGGTCCACAAATATCTGTATGTATGAGATATAACAAGCCAGAAGCATGAATTGACCCCTTTTTCTTTATTTTAATCAACTTACCCCTACAATAGTCAACATATGTTTCTAGATCATCAAAATATAAATTGGGACAAAGTTTTCCTTAATCATTCTCTCAATGCTACCTCTAGAAATGTGGCCTAACCTTTTATGCCACAATATATATGACTTATTCTTTATCAGGAGTCTCTTTTTAGTAACCTGTTTAGCAATATATGAAGAAGCATACATCTCATGAGGGGCAAGAAACATTTTATAAAATCCATGTGACAAGAAGACATAACCAATATTTTGCATTAAAAGATAACTATACAACAAAAGCACCAATGACAAAACTATAATATTCTTTGTCTAAAACTGATATAGAGATCAAGTTTTGCTTAAACGATGGCATATAAAATGTCATGTAAAATAAGTACAAACTCTATATTAAGGTTCAAACATTAAATTAACTTTTTTTGTTATTTCTAACCATTAGTTTTTCCCAAGTTTAAACTTTATATCAAGGTTCAAACATTAAATTAACTTTTTTGTTATTTCCAATCATTAGTTTTTCCTTCTCTTTATTTGACTTTCTCCTACGTATGAACCCATACATTGTGGAGGAAACATGATTGGAAGCTTCACTATCTAGCCACAAAGAACTTGGTGTAGCTATAACGAGATTAGATTCATGAATCATACAAGCTAAGGAGTTAACTAACAGCTCCTATTTTTCTTTCCAGGTTTTATATTTCTAGTAATCTAACTTTTTGCGTCTCTTCTTCTTACAAAAGAAGCTCCTCATACTTTTAACATCTATAAGACCTTTAGGATTGATATCCATATAAGGAGAGAATTTAGATTTCTTACCTTTGAATCTTTGAGGCTTTACCTTTTCCTTTCCCTTAGTTGCTAGTAGGGTTGTATGAGAAGTGCTCTTTAGCTTCTCCTCTTCAGCAACACATCAAGCAATTAAAGCATTGATGCCTCAAGCCTCATCCTGAGAATTTTAAATTGTAACCAAAATACCATACTCTAAAGAAGTGTATTCAAAGCTTGGTGAACTATACAGGCCTCAAGAATATAGATATTTGACACTTTCAACTTACTCTAGAGGTGGACCATCCTAATAATGTCCTCCCTCACTCTCCCTTCTCCTGTATACTTCATGGAGAACAAGTCCTTCATTAAGGTACTTATCTCAGCATTAGAAGATACCTTGTACCTCTAGGAGACATTGTTCAGGCAGTCCTTTTCTATATTTATTTTCAAAAGTCCAATTAACAGATGGTTTAGGATTGGTCTCTTAATGGTCAAATAACACATCCTATTTAACCTTTCCTAGGCTACAAATGCTACTTTATCATTATCTGAACTGTAAGATTTAAGTGCAAATGGCCCATCTCTAACCATAGCCATGTTAATGACTGTCATCTCTAATGGGAACTCTACATCATGCTTCCATTTTGTAAAATCAAAACCAATTAGGGTTTCAATAGTGACACCATTATAGTATTTGTACCAAAAATCTTATCACACATATTGTGAAATAGTTGTGGACTAAATACACAATATATGTAGATAGATCACTCAAGCAATGGCTTCCTCCATTTAATGCCTTTATGCACATCTCAAAATCTCATATAAGGCCAACACCTACAGGCAGTATAGCCAAGCACAAGACCAGGGACATCCCCAAATATACAAGCAGAACAATTTAAAAACTAACTTGAAAGACCACTATAGTGACCATATTCTCATTAGTACCTTAATGGATCCATAAACACAAGGGATACATCTTTATGTCATCTTCACATTCTGTATGAGTATATAATACATGATAATGTAACTTTAATAAATGCAAATCCTTGTGTCATTCTCATTATCACATATCAGTGATGAAAACATTATCAAATAATTTTATTTGAGATTTCATTACAAGAAAAATCTTAATTGGAGTGAAAATTATGCAATACTGAACAATAAACACACCACATGAGATACCAAAACCACATTTACCTCTTTAATTTCAAGTCCAAAGCATGAAATTTCACTCAAATTTGGCTTTAATAACTTTTATTTGTTTTTTTGATGTTAAACCTTATTTATTACCGATGTAATAAATCTTGAAAAAAATAAAAACTCACTTTATGGATTCATGGAACCCCAAACTAACCCAAAATGACCCAAGGGATCATTTAGTGAATTCTATGTTTTTATTTTTTACTATTACTGTAGTGATGACATCAACACAAACGCGTGGCTGGAGGGTTCATACAACCCACATGCCACACTAGACCAGCTCTCTAGATTCATCAGGCGCTTGTGTCGCACGGGTCATATGCACACCGACGAGCATGAATCGAACACACGCGCCCACCGCCCCTAAAAGGTCGGAGTTGTTAAGCCGTGCTTGGTTGACTGTTTTCTATCTCCTCTTTTGCCAAAGAATGGTGATTTTTTGTAACTTTCAAGCGAGTTTTTCTCCTTTTAAAGCTCATCTTCAACCTATTTTTCAATGTCAAACACATTCATCTTAAATTCACGCAACCATATGTAATTTAAAACGTAAAAACAGAATGGTTTCTCAAAGTTCTTTATGGAGAAAATCCAAAAAACTTTGTTTTCACTCACACAATCACGTTAGTATTATGATACCACGTGTAATGTGTAACATGAGCCTTAGTTACGCGCCCAAAATCTAACATGAAAGTGAATAAATGAAGAAAATACGAAAAATACTTGTTTTGCTTTCCATAAATTCAAATGAGTTTTTCAACTCCGAAACTTCCCAACTTTCTTGATGATCTTTACGAAAGTTGATTAATCGAATGTCGTTAATATCTTTCTGAAACTTTCTTAATGTGTGAACCTCTTAACGAATCAGAGAATCCAAATTTAAAGCAGAAGCAGGAGACTCTAACCTATATACATAACAATCATATCGAACCTCCCCATCATAGACCTAATGTATGTATAACTCACACTAACTAGGGTCCATTTTTTCATTGGACTTCAACCTATTAAATTAGATTCTTTGTTGAACTAATTTATTATCTTTTAAGCATATTCACTTAACCGTAAATTTATTAAAATCATACTTAATTGTTGTCCAACCTTAGAAAAATTACTAATAAAGAGAGCTACACGGAGGGGGTTTAAAAAGATGACCATGCCACCTACAATTCAACCTTCATATGTAAAAATAGGTCTGCAGTATATCATCCTCACACAAGTCAGTGAGTGAATTATTTCTTGATTTTTACCTAATCTTCTTTATAAAGAATAATGGCGGTGGTTATAGACTTTCAATAGTGCAGGTATACTTTGTTATTACTGACACCTGCTTTTACAATTAACCGACATAGCTGATCATATCAGTCCCGTTTTTTTAATAATTTTTGTTATAGATTATGCAGATTAATAGGAACAGAGGTGAATCATGATTAGGAAGAGCGAGATAATTCCTTTGAATTATTGTTAGACTCGATGTAAATTTTATATTTTTCCAAAAATATAGATTAGTTGAATTAAACATAACTTAGTTATCATTTAATGGTTAATACAAAATAGAAACTAAACAAAAAATTAAAAAAATTGTATTCTATTTCATTATTTTAAAATTTGTTACCATACCTCTTAAGACGTGAACCGGATATCTATGAAACCTCATCAGCGACCCCATGCCTGAATTAAGTGTATGTATACTTTCAGCCTCAACAAAATTCATAATTAATGTTGTATGGAAGATGGGCAGCACTAATAATAGAAATAATTGCACCAATAATTTCTTGGTATGAATGAATGTATATGACCAACTAGGAATTTCTTTATCATATGCAACCATCAATTAATACTTAGACTTAACCCTCATGATAAAAAGAATTAAGTGCCTCCTTAATTTGTCCTTACGAGCTGAATGGTAAGTAGGTAGAATTGTCATTCACTGGCAACAAAATAATGTTGTGGACAATGTTACTACATCGCAAAAGCGGAAATTGGTCTCTTGTTTATTTAATTCATTTCGCAAGACGGGCTTGGCAGTTCATTAAAAGTAGATATATAATTGGTAATCCAAGTCGTATCTTTCATAGTGAAGACAACCAAAATGACATTAAATTTCTATCACAAAATCAGGAAACCTACCACTCTAGAGGAGCTGAGAAAGTTTTACTATTTGCATCTCAAGTTTGTACGCGGGGATGGATCCAAGAGAAGATTATCATGGGACTATAATGGAAGAGTAGTGGTTAGTGAAAAGTGAAAACCTCTTATACCTCTGCATGTGCAACATTTGTCAATGGTAACTCCATGCATATGCATCATAGCACATGAATTATGCACCCGTGTCACATGAAGCTAGAGATGTCGGGAGTGAATCATTTTGTCAACAAACTTTCCAGAGCATGCAAGAAAGTTAGATTGCGGAGAGATAGAGTAGGTTAATAGAAGGGCAGGTGAGTGCATTTACTTTCTTTTATATATATATATATATACACAAGAAAATACTCGTGCACCTATATATACTGATCTTCTCAAAGGCAGTACAGGTATAATTTGTTAAAAAAGTAGTTTTTCCTATTATTTTATCTTCAGTGGAATTTAATGTTCCGTTAGGCAAAAGATGGTCCCCCATTGCACATGAAATCAATCCCAATTTCAGATACTTTATTGAATGCAAATAGTTGATGCTTTGATACAGGGTGGAAATATGTATGCTTGAGTATATAAATATGAACAACCGCGTACCCCAATTATGTGTGAGAACCAGCAGAGAATTAGGGAGTTGTCCTTGCTCCTCTTTCTATCTCTCCACTCTTGTCCAGTCACAGTGAGGTCAAGCATACGGCATCAGTGAGATAGGAAAAGAGAGTCATGGGTAGGAGTCCCTGTTGTGCAAAGGAAGGTTTGAACAGAGGGGCATGGACAGCTAATGAAGACAAGGTACTCATAGATTACATTAAGATCCATGGTGAAGGGAAATGGAGAAATCTACCCAGGAACGCAGGTTTGTGGATTATCGCACAACAATACAAATTTTAAAAGAGTCTCCCCATAAGTTACTGTCTGATGACAAATTTTCAGGTCTGAAGAGATGTGGCAAGAGTTGCAGACTCAGATGGTTAAACTACTTAAAACCTGATATAAAGAGAGGAAATATAACAAAGGATGAAGAGGAGCTTATTGTCAGGCTTCACAAGCTCCTGGGAAACAGGTGCAACATTTTCTCCTTCCATGATCTTAATTTAACCCACATTTTATGTTTATATCCACATACAGAGTATATATGATGAATTTTCAAGTCCAAGACTTTGGCAGATCATTCTCATGTTTAGTGGTGCTTTTACACTTTCCATGTTCCCAAAAATTTCAGCAACCATTTAAGTGATGTGATTGGTTTGGGTTCTGGGGACTCCTAACTAAACCATTTCACTGAGATCAAAAGAAACTGAGATGCGACAATTGATCATCAACCCCTGTTAATTCTTGGATTGGTGCAGGTGGTCCTTAATAGCAGGGAGGCTTCCAGGGCGAACAGACAATGAAATCAAGAACTACTGGAACACCAAAATCGGCAAGAAATTGAAAACTCAACAATGTCACAAAAATTCTACGCATTTTAATCATGCACATGACAAAACGAACCTCCATGCCATAAAATCGTCTGGCCGACCGATGAAAGTGAACGATAATGCCAGTCCTATCAGGACAAAAGCGTCAAGATGCAGGAGAGTTGTGATACCACCTGAACTACAGTACAATGATGGACAATGGCAGACTAAGCCATCAATGGGGACATCTACGTCTCTGTTACATGAATTTTCAACACTTTCCAAGCAGATTCCGGATAAGGATAATTCGACAGATTTCATGTTGGATTTTCAAATGGATGAACAGCTTCTTTCGGATTTACTGAACATGGACCTTTGGCAGCCAAATGGCTTTGATAATGGAGCGGCGAGCGACGACAATGGCCTGTTCTCTTCAAATTCTAGCCGAACTGACATGCTCGCAGACGACGCACTTCGTGACTCAGATTTCTGTCAATGGATTCTATAAACGAACCGGAATTGAACTGGATTGAAATTTGGTTTTAAAAATTTATGAAAAATATGTTGGTCGAAAATCGAGTGCTTATAACAGTCGCTCAACTTCTGATCGTCTCTGCTGGTTGCATCTCACTATGTATGACGTATGTGTTGATAATGTTTTTGAAGTGTGGAAAAGATATGATATGATATCAGAAAATGATGTTACCATCCTGTTACTGAATTTTTTTGCACTTAAAAAGAATGGAATGCTGAGTACATGATATTTAAGGTGTAGCCAATAGAGAATACCGTGGGCAGAACTTTTGTAATTTGGTTGCATCTTGCAAAGCAGTGTATTGTCCGTTGATGGGCCATAATGTGCATATCAACGGTTCACGTTGATGGAAACCATGTACTTTAGTGACAGATTCTATCTTCCTAAAACTCTGGAAATTCTAGAAAAATTGCATTGAAATTATTACGTTTTCTCTTGCAGCATATTAATGCTGGGGAAAATACAAGCAATCACAGACGCTCACTCTCAAACATAAGCAAAACAACGAGAATTGCCATGCACACGAGGACAGACAGACCAGCCCACAGAGACCCATATGGAGATAACACTGTCGTGAAATTAAGATGGTCCATGATATAGAACAGAAAAGTTGGTGCATCTCCATTAATTTCAAGTTTCATTTAATAACTTTCTTGCTGGAGTTCCATTCCCAAGATTTATAGCAAATTTGAAAGGCCCGTTTGCTGGAAGTGAACTCGTAAATTAAACATTGTTCTGAATCGTCACTTATTTGTTTTTCGATTTCCCGATCAAGTACTTTGGTTCACACTTCTCTTTCTCTTCCTTGATCATGAGTGTCATGACTTCATAGTTACTACCATGAGCTAGCGCAGCGTTCAAGACGCTTTCGGGAAGGCATGCCTTTTATGGTTGTTTGAAGTCTTTTCTTGGACCTACAAATAATGCCCTTGGACCATCAATCACAGATGCCAAATTATAGCACCATCATGTGGAGAAGCAATGAATATAATCTGCTATATGTGACTTGTGTTGCACCCAATTAAGTTTCAGGAGATGTAGAGGTCTTAACCTACAAATAATGCCCCTGAACCATCAAACAACGATGTCATATTACAAAAAACAATATTGTAAATAAACATCATAGATGTCACGTTACATTCTTATGTATTCATTTCCTGGACATAAGATATGTCTAGGTTTCAGGAGCAAAGAGAAGATATTGGAACTCATTTTCTCCAGAAAACGTCTGTTTATAGCTTGTTAAACAGAGCAGCCAGATTTTTTTATCTTTCATGTTTTTTCCTTCTGCTCACACCAACGGTATCGAGATTGATAAAAAGCAAATCCTACTTGACAATAACATAAGAAATAAAGCATTTCATTTGCTAACCAAAAAGTGTAACACATTTGAAAATAAAGTGATCCAAGGAATACAACCATATACAACTAATCGTGACTTCCAATAGTGTTGCTGAAAAAAAAAAATATTTAAGCAGAACATAAATTTTTTAACCTGACAAAAGAGTAGCCTAGTTTGTCTCTTTCGTTCCGATCAATGAAAGGTTAGGATCATGCATGATTTAGTTTTCATAAGCCTCCTTTGATTCCTTATTAAAAGAAGACATTCTTGTAGCTTATACGTCCTTGAATTCTTTAGTGGATTGTCAGAATCATTGGATTATTAATTTGTAGGGCGGCTTTCCTATATATATTCCAAACCACAGAGCCATCATTCATTATATCAATGAATCAAGTTGATTTCATGCCATTGGCCAATTAAAATATACCTTCATTTCAGAAATTTTTTTTAATATAAGTGTATGGATGAATAACGATTTAAGAAGGTAACAGATATTCTAACGTGCAAGCAAGCACATGTTGACCTCTTTAATTTGTTAATTGACATTCATATTAGTACCTTATATTTTCGTCAACTTTCAAGGTAAACTTAGAAAGGGAAAAGGCCAGACTCAATACTAAGTCTACGTAGAGAAGACATTAGTAATTGATTAATTATTTAATTATTTAATGAAAATATAATAATAACATTGACTAATAAGCAGCCATTTTCAAATCACTCTCTATAATTTCATTGTTTCTCTTTTAAATTAGTATTGTTTTTCTTTAGTTTCTTTTATCGGTAACTAACAAAAATCACCATAATCATTGAAACTAAAAGTAGAATATTGTTAAAGAAATGAAATTTATATTTCATCACATATGGTTAGAGGAGCTATGCTTAGTGGATTAGGTGAAGAAAATGTGTGATGTTTAATAAATCACAACTTGAGCTTTTAAAATGAAAAGCTTTACAGATCAACTTTTATGTTAATATATAAATTGTCACTCACTCATTCCAGAACTAAAGAGGTAGGGTTGATTAGATAAATAAAACCAAGAAAGTTATATATTCAAAAGTGTACAAATGACATATGGAACTTTTGGCAAAAAGAAATTCATGGTTTATCTTTCATTTTGGGTTATTATTAACATAGTTGAGCCATTAAATAAATTTAATTGACTATTCAACTCACTTGTGCTTAATTGACTATTCAACTTTTGAGCTCTTAGTTTAAGTAACAAAAGACCATATAGTATTAAAGTGTGTCATCTTAGTGTATCTTCTCGAACCTTTCTTTTCTTAAATAATCACAACTACTAGGTTGTATTTGTCAAAATTTAAGCACTTATTCTACATGATAAGTAAGGAATTGAGTTTGTAATAACTTAAAGAGTGGAAGATTGGATAGTCCTTATTCACTTATAAATTTGACAAGAAAAAATGGTTTTAATCATAACATTTTTTTTAATCTTAATCGTTGAAATCCAATAAACTTAAAAGTCATTTCATTTCTAACTAACAGACTTAGATGCAAAATCCTCCATGTCCTATTCCGCGACCTGAGCCACCACTCATTAGCTCCTTAAAAACAACATATGATCTTAGGAACTAACTGTTTATCATTTAGGCCCTACAATTAGGTTCTCTTATTTGGCGTTGTTTCATTTGAGTTAACGATGGCTACTAAGTTGCTGAGTTTTGTTGGTAAAGATGACAACTTTGCACTTATTTAAATTAAGACGATACTTTATTTGGGTATTTATAGATTTTCTCTAAGATTATAATTGTGGTTTTATTTGATGCAGTGGTTGTTTAACTTAAGGTTACTGATAATGCTCCTATACTCGAGCAAAATAAGTTCAAGGTGTGATCTTCTTTTGTTCTTTGTGTCAAAATAGATGCAAAAAGTTTGATATTTGTTAATATGGTGATGACAACCATTGTAACATCCCATATGCTATATATATAAGAGACAACTTTTTCTTCTTTTTTTGTCCAATTTCTCATATTTTCATTTTAACACCTCAAAAGCTACTATTCAAAATTCCCTCTCTTTAACGATTATTCACCATCGGTTAGTGATATATATCAATCTCAATATTCCGGTCGTTGGAGGTATTGTTTTAGTGACCAATTTGGTCACTTTTGTGAAAAATATAAACATTCTAAAAATTATATGGATCATTTTTCTCTAAAGAATTATAGTGAGATTTTCAACGGTTTGCGAATTAAAAAACATGTAACGTTTAGGCGAGAATAAGGGAAATTTCTGAATTTCATAAATGGACTGCTTAGGCAATTCGAATGATATCTAAATTGTTATTTGAGCCCAATAACTCCTAATTAGCACTGATTGAGATATTTTTCTTTCGATTTACTAGGTATAGTAGGAGTGGGATCCTATCTGAAGGTTCTGACGGGCGAGTTCGGATACTTGGAGTGTAAAAGATGACTTTTATTGCATGAAATAATATTTTGAAATTTTCATATGCATAATCGAGTCATGTATGTTGCGTGTATGTGTTCTCTTTCGGCTAGTCATCGCAAGATTCTATTTTATTGGTTAAACCGATAAATAAAGGCATGATGCCTTACTTGATTTTTGTACTTAATATTTTTATATGATTTTTGTGATTGGTGATCGATAACGATTGTGATTTGTTTTCTTGACGAGATTTGATTTATACATGTGATGCTTTTCTACTTTTATGTATTAGAACTGGAACCTATGTTCACTGGATGAGTGATTAATAGGCTAGGCCTATGTGGTTCCTAACCAGTATATATTGAGTCATAGGCTAGGCCTATGTGTTTCTATGTCATGTGTATTTACTTCATAGGTGGTTATGTGTATGCTAGATGCGTGAAAACCTGTCCTTAGGTTATCTAGACCGTCTTGGTGTGTGTCGGGTTCTGTTTACGATATATGTTTTTTCTGCTCACTTAGTACATAGTGTACTCACCCCCCTCTGCTTTACAACCAATGCAGGTTAATTTAGTGAGCTTGAAGCTCTGAGTGTATTGTGCAGTCTTTTGACATTTTTACCATTAGAGATTCCTCGTGGGAACGATATCTGCTTACCGCTACTACATCAATTTGTTTTAACGGGAGTGAAAATCTTTTATATTTGGTTGCAGGCGACAGCATCACCAAATTTTGGCACCGTTGTCGGGGAATTTCTTAACGGTTTTTGTTAGTGATGTTTTTGTTTTTGTTTGTGATTTTGTTTTCGTTGCGATTGGTTAC
>JANKOE010000001.1:19191729-19210125 GCA_026284465.1 Erythroxylum citrifolium | reverse complement strand
CTTCAACATATGTTACGATCAATTTTAATTTGTTAAAATTGGAATCAAAATTTAATTAGTTATTCAACTGTTATTCATTGCGATTTGTAGGTCATTTCAGCGATTAAACAAGATTCACTTGATAATTTTGGCAAGATTGGTAATATCCAACCAATATAACCAACAATATTCAACCAATTACCGACTTTTCCGTCGGTAATTAGAGACGGAATCGTCGGCAAAATTACCGACGGATCGTCGGCAAATTACATTCATACCGTCGACGGTTCGGTCGGTATACAACTCCGCCAGATCCGCCGGAAGTTCTTTACCTATGCTTCGGTAGGTAAATATTTACCGACCGAAACTTTAAAGAGATGGTAAACATTAGCGACTGCGATATCGCCGACCAACTTATCCGTCGTCCTACACCGTCGGCAAATTATATTACCGACGGAATGTGACCCAATTCGGTTGGTATTTTCCGTCGGTATTTGCCCTTTTTCTTGTAGTTATGCATGAATCCATATCTCCCCCTACAAATAGTACTCGTAACATGTTCAAGTAAATGATGTATTACTGAAAAATATTCAGAAAAATATATCATCAACTTATAGGTACAAAATTGATTCTATGACTATCTTAAAGACTTTTACTACAATGCTTAATGGTCATCTTCTTCCGTTTTGGACTCTAGTTTATCAAGCTTTGTCTTCTACTAGCAATTTTAGTTCAATGCATTATAAATTGTAAAATGATTATCATTTACATGTTTTCTAACATTGATTATTACATAGGATTATGCTAAATCAACTAAAATTTACTTATGATAATTGATTTTTTTCAATCTAAACAACTCCAGATGTGTGAAACCTCCTTCCGTGTCTTAAATACATTTATTTATAATTTAACACAAAATTGATTCTCAACAGATGCCACTGGAATATGATTTTTTTTTTGGGCAAAGCAAAAACACTGCCCAGTATGAGCAATTTAGTGACTAAAAATTTATGCTTTTGGAGCTTTTTGGAGCTTAATATTGTTGTTCTTATCCATATGAAATGTCCTATAGTTTGAATGGGAGTATAATTAAGCTTATGGGACTGCCAGAGATTGTGTACCAACATGTCTATCTTGGCTAGTTTGATAGTCGGTGAATTCGTTGAGATCCAATTTAAATTTTGTTTGACTGTGATTTTTATTCTTTGTACAATACAAGAGAGTAAAGGACTAAATGAAAGTATTGATTAGTAAACTGGAAGTGGAAAACGTTACATGCCAAGAGAAATTGAGGTAGGGAGTACCACATTTCACTGACAAGGTGAAGAGGAAATGTACATTGTACTAGTCTTCTAATCAATTGACTTTCAATATAACAATGTACGATTGTTCTTTGTCATGATCTATAGGAGAATGTACGATTGTTTTTGTTTCAATAACATCTTAACTCCTTAATTATCATCAAGTAATCAACAATCTAAAGAAAATGTTGCATAACTATGTTGTCTGGGTCTCAAGGATTATATAAAGGGCACGATATTCTTCCTGCATACACCCTTTACACCAGTTAGCTGATCATATCCACATATGAAATTTAAGATGCACGTGCTTTGTTCCTTATCTTTCTAATTCCATGTGCTAATATCTTCGGGGACAATCCTATATTTACTGTCTGAGTTGGTTTTTTTTGAGTCTCTAGTTAAGGGCTGCCAATTCCCTTGACTCTGCATCCTGTGGATAGAAGTAGTATTGGCAAAATAAACAAATAAATAAAAGGGCACAAAAAGAATATTTAAATTGAGGATTTTTTTTCCTCTTTATTCCCTAGTTCATGTATATATAACACAGGTTACTGCATAAAACATGAGACTAGGAAAAGGAAGATTATGGCTTAGCTAGGCTAAATGGTTATCTCCTCTAACATAACCCAAACTCACTCACCCAGAAAGGATCTTCATTGGAGAAATCAAAGAGATCGTCTGTATTAAAGCCGATATTCATGACGTCTTCAGTCCCATTCTTAGATGGGTTGATGTTATCTTCCCTCTTCTCCACATGGACCTTCTCTACTATCGTCTTTTCAGCTTCCGAGTGTTCTCTGTTCGAAGCTCCACTTTGCTCCTTTGCTTGGTTTATTTTCTTGCTCAAATGAGAATTCCAATAGTTCTTGATCTCGTTGTCTGTTCTTCCTGGTAATCTTCCAGCGATCAACGACCACCTATAATATGAAAATAAAAGACCCAACAGGATTCATAACAAAACTATTCAAGAACCAAAACTTGCTGACGGTTGGACAGCGGACACAACACTCAAGTGGCTGAACAAAACTAACAGGACTATGAGCTTATGTATGAATGTACCCAGTTGGATGATCAAATTACCGGTTCCCTAGTAGTTTATGAAGCCTTAGTATCAAGTCCTCTTCTTGGTCTGAGATATTGCCCCTCTTGATATTAGGCCGCAAATAATTTAACCATCTTAGCCTGCAACTCTTACCACATCTGTTAAGACCTGCAAGGCCGCTCAACACATTCAAAGCTTAATTCAATAAAAAAGAGCTGATTTCTACTTCCATCCGATACCAGAATACGTATGATCTTAAACTAAGTACCTGCTTTTGCTGCAACAGTTCTCCACCTTTTTGCACCCTGAACAGCAATTACCTCAGCCAATTTTCTATCTTCTTCTGTTGTCCATGCTCCTTTGTTGATTTTCTTCTTGGCGGGCTTACCTTCTCTGTTCACCACCTCACGTGTCATTGCAGCAATCACTCTTCTTTTTGGTATAACCGTATGTCGGGCTCTAGAGATATTATTTCTTTAGTTAGTTTTATGCAGCTGCACTACTGGTATAGACTACTATGGCATCAAACCTTCGTGGTGGGAGAGAAAGAACTCAACTACCACTTATATATTATGTGACAAAGGGACTAAAAAAAAGGTCCAACTCAGCACATAAAGATAGTGCTCATGGAGTTCATGATTGAGCAATTGAGAGTCTGATAAAGTTTACAATCCATCTCAATTTTTTGATCCAAGTGCGCTTGTACCCACTTTTGGACAAAAGGAGAAGAGCAAGGCATACGGTAAAAGTTGCCAAAACTGAGGGTAAACAAATAGCAATAATGGTGGAAGTGTAGTTCATATTTAAGGAGCTTATGTAATTTGTGGTAATGGCTATAACATGGATGAATTCAATTCTCTCAAAACATTTGGCTTTGGTTTCTTGCATGTTCAAAATATTATAATTTAGGCATGCAGTTTTGGTCCAAAAGATTTGGTGACAAAAGGGTATTGCCTATAGAATGAGACAAGACATAATTGTATTGAATAACAGCTCAATTTGTCTATAAAAGGGGTGCTTTTCAGTGCCATGAAAAAGAAGAATAATTTTAGTTGATTGAATACTTTCTTTCCCATGTATTGAATCCCAAGGCAAGATTCCCTTCTGCTTTCTTTTTGTTTGAACCCTTTTTTATAATTTTTTATAGAATCTTATCAACTTTACTTCTCATGATTTTATTTCACATCAAAACCCAATGAATACTTGATTTCCAAAATTTTATGCTTCTTGTAATCTCCACCCTCCTTACTCTTAATATGTATTATTCAGGAGTAATTAATGTATTTAAATGCTTACTGAAATTACTCAATCATTGAAACAGAAACATCAACAATATATTAAGTGACTAAACATTTTAGACCTCATTTTCAGTAATTATATAAATATTGCAAAATATGCGAATCTTGATTTGATTCTGTCAGCAAGTTGTAAATGGTTGTACAGGACAATTTTGATTGCGACTACCTTTTCTTCTTGTTCTTGTTCTTCCTTCTTCTTTTTTTAAATTCCTTTTTTGCAAGCCACTGATCATGCAAATCGAAAGGTGTGACAAATCCATAGTTCAGAAAGAGTATGTTTTAAATAGCTGAATAAACCATGCGTTTTGAGTGTAACGGAAACAAGAAAGAGAGAGATAATTAAGTTTCACTTTCTGGTTTAATTAAGGATTAGGTGAAAGTGAACTACATCCCATCGGGGAATAGTAATGTGGACAAAGAGAACGCATTCAGAGGCATGTGGTCTGTTTCTCACGGGCAACTTATGATTTGGAATGGTATGTTCTCATGGAATATGGTACATCTTCTGCCTTGATGTTGATAATCTCTACGTATCCCATCTGGTCTTTTAATCAAATTAAAGTACTGAAAATTTCTTATGTATCAACCTTATGATCTACATCGATTGAGTGGGGAAGGCACGTACAAGATGAGATTATGGCACTGCATTCTAGAGCTCATAGTATATAATTATTTGAGTGTTTCAACTGTAAATGACATATCTTCTTTGGCTGAAGGAAATATATACACAAGATTTTATGGTACGGTTATATTGTCTAAATATGTACAAGTAAGCATTTTGTTTAATTCCGATCTAAGAATTTGGCATTTCCTACTGATTAAGACATGGATTTTTTCTAAGATAATATTAATTCTCCCTGTTAATGAAGCTAAGTGGAATCTAATTTGAACTCAAAACCTATAGTTATTTCTCTTTTGAATATTCTTGGTGCAACCATTGATGACCCTGCATCTTATTCAAAGTTTCCACCTACGATGTTAATATTATTGTATTTTATTGTGTTTGTACTTATGCGGTCCATATTGTTATTTATTTTTTGAAGTTTATATTTATTTTTATTATTAATAGTCAAACTTACATATGATCTGAGAACTTTAACTTTTGAATTTCACGTGTCAATTACGTGCTCATTCAAGTCGTGACATATAGTTAGAGCCATGAATTACTTATGCAGTTTCTGGAATCCTTAATTAGTATTAGTAGATTTAATGAACTATAAATTGGTCACAAGTACAAAGAGATGAGATTATGGAATCAGGGCATCGTAGTGCAAGATATCGACCCCGTATTACTCAACATACAAATAGGATCTATAAATGGAGTATTAATATAAGGTCCAATATCTAATCTATTTTTCTATATGGATAATCAATAACGTAAATTTCTCATTTTCTTGTTTTATGTTTCGAATTTAATTATGTTAAAGTTGATTCTGTGGAAAAATTTTAAATTGTTTCCGTTGCGCTTAGATTCGATCTTGCGTTTATTTTCCAACAGTCATGACTCTCATGAATGCCACTTATTTTTATTTGAGTTTTGATCCCTCGTAAAGGACAACGAACTAGATCTATTATCCCTGCTAAAAAATTAATTTGATGGCTTTTGTGATGAATAAAAAAAATGGTATTGGAGATGTGGACTAGTAGAATTGCCAAATTGCAAATTTCATAGGCAGTTAGATTAGTCTTAACTTCATTTAGGATAGATATTGACCTACTAAATTCAATTGCAAGATTCTCCAGGGCTGTCATGGTTATATACAGGGAGCCTGTTTGAAAATTGAAAGCGCGAGAAAAGAAAACAAGAAAAGGTTACGTAGAAGAGGAGTGCTATAGAGTATGCAGACGAAGAGGAGTGATCATAAGACTAGCTTCTACTTTTTGGAGGCGAGAATGTTGAATGCTTAACATGTGAAAGCCTAATTTAAGGTTTTTTATTCATCATTTTGCGAGTACAACTCACATGTGCTGTCCGAAGAAAATGAGGCATTTCATTCTTAATGTAACTTGACTACTTGCGAGTAGTTTGGAAGTCCTAGCTAGATTAATTAAGGTATGGTTACTGCTTTGATATGGTCATTTAAAGGCTCAATTTTGAGTTTTTCCCTGGACTTGCCTACTGGGTCCTTTTTTTTTGGTTTAAATTGAATAACTATTCATTACAAGAAAAACGTTATTTAGCAACAGAATTTAACGGCAGAATATGTTTGCATTTTGTTGGAAATATTAATTAGCGATGGAAATAACCGACAGACAAATAAGTCATTAAAATGACCATAGGTAAATTTACCGACACATTTATTATAGATCTGTCGGTAAATATACCAACGGTCGCCTGTAATTGTCAGTAAATTTATCGACAGATTTGCAGTAAACTATTGGTAAAATTATTTACGGACATAAGTATTCCGTCGTAATATTACCGTCAGTGATATTTCGACGGTTATGGTTGACCGTCGGTAAACCATAGTTCAGAAAATCATGACGGTTTGCAATATTACCGACGGAAAGAAGAGTAACCATCGGTAAACATGGATTTTACCGACAGTTTATGTTTTTCGTCGGTAAATATAATGGATTTTATCGACGTAATTTTTCCCGTCAGTAAAGTAAATTAAATTTTTTAAAAAAAATCCCTACATTAAATTTTATTTCATGATCTTATGATTAATGTATAATTTCAACAATTATAAATTATCTGTGCATAATCTTTTGATTTGTTTATATATTTAATTTGTTTAAACAGAAAGTTGATTGATGATATAAAGTTAAAATTATCTTGATTAATAATGAAAACATTATAGTGTACATAATAAGTCTTTGTAATTCAAAGCAAATGATTACAACAATCCTAATATCCTAGTGACCACAGGTGCTCTGAGGTGCTACTACCCCTTGCCTTTAACTCTTCCACCTCATGTCTCAGCTGAGCTATATAGTCCATCAATATGTCCACTGTAGTCTGAAGCCAATTGACTTGACCGGTTTGCGGCCGTCTACTAAATACTGCTGTATTGGACGTGATTGCAAATAACATATGTTCGCAAATGAACCTAGCCCGAAGATCCTTCCATGACGGTCCCTACCACCCACTTAATCAGGATACGTCTGACTCTCATTAACAGCTTGCTCGTATTGAGACTGTTATTGAATGCTATCTTGTATTTGGTCATATTACGAAGCAATGTTTATATTAGTAAGTGATAATTATTACGAAATAATATTAAAACATTAATTTCACATACATTTACTTTTTTATATCGACAGTTGACGAATATCACAACATCATGCTTATTAATGTGCGTATACAAAAATAGCTAATGAAGTGTAGGCCTTATGCCCATATTCACATCCTTAAAGAAACAAGTACCAAGAATAACATGCATTGATTTGATAGGAAAATCGATACTGGGAGTGAACTAGCAGATAATTTCTTTGCTCTGTTGACGGAAGATGCTAGGACCAACTGTTGAAGAAACTATTTCAACAAGCAGGGGAAACTGCAGCAGTGCAAATAAGGTCACTGGGATACAAGCTAGCAGGGTAATTGGAGCTGCAACCCATCTTAATTTATGTTCAAGAATTAAGTTCAGTGCTGCACTAAAGGCTGCAAGCATAAATGCTATGGAAAGGAACAGAGTTATTAGACCTATGCTCAGTCTCATTGGTAAGGCCATGAGAAAATCTTCTCTTGCGTAACGAGATGTGAGCATACCCAGAAACATCAGCATAGAAGTAGTTGAAGTGAATAACGCCAATGCGTTTGCTACCGTGAAGACCATGAAAGATAAGTCATTCAGGAAAATTGGAGTTCCATCATTATTGTTGCCTCCAGGTACCGTGAAAGCAGCTGCAAACACAACTGTTACAACTAGCGCAGCTACAACTGTGCAAGATGAAGCTGTATTTTTCATCCATTCCTCACCTTTCACAACTAACTCCTTGTGTTCCTCAATAAACAACTGTATAGGAGTCTTCGTATCGTTATTTGGCAATATTTTGTAAGCTGGCTGGACAAAGTTTTCTATTACCTGCCAAGAACTTCAAAAAGTTAAAGAGAAACAATCATAACTCGAGATCAATGACATGATGCAGCTATTAAAATAAATATCCAGTTTCCGGATTAGCTTTTGTGGATGTAACACCCTATACTAATGATGTCAGCTACATATTTCCACTTTTAGAGAGAACTGCAAAGCAACTGCAGATATAGTTTCTGCTAGTTAATACGTTTCTTAGTCAAAGTTAGCTAGTAAGTTTCTGTTTTATCTATATCAGTTAGGTGCAAATTAGACTAATCATAGATTTAGATCAGATCCTAGTTATTCGAGGTAGAATATAGATGCAGTAGTTGAGCATAATGATAGGACCCGTAATCACAGTCTCAATAGACAGATTTCCTATATGTAAAAATAAGGTCCTTACAATGAGGAGAATTAGAGTCTCCTATTCTCTCCCGAAAGGAAATGTGAGTACAACTTTTCTTACCCTTTTTTCTAACAGAAAGCTCCTATTTATTCTCATCAAGTGTAACAAACTCGTAACAACCCTATATTCTGTTTTCTAGGCCTAGGTAACTACCCCGAGCCACCTGGCATCAGCTTTGCTTTCCTTCCTTTGTTTCTCGTATAGGTAATCTTAATTGGGGGTCTAACACATAATTGTCTCTTTCTTTTCTTTTAGCTATTTAAGCAGATGGTGAAGCATTCCAATATAACTTCTGTAAAAATCAATTTTATACCCCATAGTTATTTCTGATTTGTGACATGATGTCCGAGTCCTATTGACCCAAGGGCCTTTTCGTTTTTGATGAGTGAGAATTAGCTAGCCTTTACCTCCATTAAAAACAAACTAAAAACCAGTGTCTGAAGATGGCTTCCAGCAGTTTTATTAATCCAATACTTTCAGTTTTTAATGGCGAAAACTACTCTGTTTGGGCAGCAAAGATGAAAGCTTACTTTCAAGCCCTTGATATGTGGGACATTGTGAAAGTAGAGATGCAGATGGCACAATTTCCTGATAACCCAATTATGAACTAGATCAAAATGCATGGTGAAGAGAAGTCGAACCAATTCAAGGTTCTCTTAGCTATGCATGCATCTGTTTCTGACACAATCTTCTCAAGAATCATGATTTGCAATACTAGAAAAAAGGCATGGGACAAGATAAAGGCGGAGTTTGAAGGCAGTGACAGAACCAAGCAGATAAATCCTCAGCCCTTGAGGAGAATTTGAGGTTTTCAGGATGAATGATACTAAAAACATCAAAGAATACATAGGCAGGCTCATGAAGATAGTAAATCAGATTATGTTGCTGAGAGAAGAGTTATCTGACTTAAAGAGTGGTCGATAAAGTTAATATCTCTGAGAAATTTGAGTCTAAAATCTCATCTTTAGATGACTCAAAAAAACTGCCAAAGTTTCCTTGGACAGAATTAGTTAATACCTTATAAACTATAGAACGGAGAAGAGCTTTAAGGAAAGATGATGCACCAACTGGAGTTTTCCTAATGAAGCACAAGGATGCAAAGACAAAGCTCAATGGAGGGAAGACATTCTGGTGAAGAAAATGAAAAGAGAAACAAGACAACAATGATGGTTTTGCAAGAAGTGGAAAGAAAGGCAAGTTCCCACCTTGTCCACATTGAAAAAAAGAGGAGTCGTTGAAAACTACTGCTGGTCGAGGTCTAATGTGAAATGCGGGCTTGTAATCAGTACATATTGAGAAGGTGTGAAAAAGTAAAGATAAAGAGCAGCAAGAGCAGTAAGCAGAAGTAGTTGAGGCAGAAGCACAATCTGATGAGAAGTTCTTTACTACAACTGCAATTTCATTAACAACTGCTAATGCTCTGAGAGATCCGAAATAAATTTAGAAATATAGTCAAAATATATATATACATATATGAGGTTAGTTACGGAGAGGGGGGGCTGACAACCTCATGATTGGTTGTCAGCTAACCGAATCTGTTAGGAATAACAGATTCTTAGTATAAATAAGCCTTAGACATGAGGAGAGAGCAGGCCATTGCGTATACTGTGTGTGAGTGAGCCTTAGGCGGGAGGTACTGGTCCTCGAAACCAGATATCATTGTATTCGTTTACAGCAATCAATAGCAACATACACATTTTTCCTTACCTATTTTCTGGATCCTATCATGCTCATACGTGGCCACTTAACAGTGGGAGTTCGCATTATATGACCAAGGATGAGAAAGTGTTCAAATGTCTTGATAAAATCTATACTTCTAGAGTACAGGTTGGTAATGGTGTTTGGCTGAAGGAAAAAGGAAAAAGAACGGTAGCTGTTTCAGTAATTTCAAGTATGAAAGTCATATTTGATGTATCGTACCTCAAATCTATTTGTTAAATCTGCTACCAGCAAAAGCTTGAGGAGGAAAGACAACATATGAAGTTTGTCTTAAGAGTAAAGCCTCAGTTCAAACTTCAAAATGCTTCGGTACATTCATTATTCACACATTCCAAATGTAAAAAGAAGCATGTTAGATATGAAAGTTGAGATGAGAGTATTCACTAGGTATAGCACTGCAATTAAATGTTATAGGCTCTATAGCTTAAGGGCCAGGAAAATAACAGTTAGAAGTATTGTAGTAGTTGATGAAAACAGTAGCTGGAACTGGGAGACAACCACTTAATAGCTAAAAAAAAAAGTTAAAGATGTGGAAGCTTCATCCCAACAAATGGCAAAAAATTTCTCACACGATCATGAAAATATTGATGATGTACCATTCAGAGGTACATGATCCTTAACAGATGCTTATGGAAGATGCAATACGGTAGCCTTGGAACCAGCAAATTATGGTGAGGCTGTTAAGAAAAGAAGGGTGGGTAAAAGCTATGCAGGATGATATAAGAATAATGGTCAACAGAAATGGAACTTGGAAGTTGGTTGATTGGGATCAAGTACTAAACTAAACCCAGATGGTTCCATTAATAAACTGAAAGCTAAGCTAGTGGCAAAAGGCTATGCAGCAACAGGGAGTGGATTACTCAAGACACTTGCTCTAGTTGGAAGGAATGATACAATTCAGTTAATTATTGCCTTAGCAGTAAAATTTGGTTGAAAATTACATCAACTTATTAAATGTTTTTTAGTGGTAGAATTTGGTTAAATGCATTTTTTGTTTTTTTGTGGTAAAATTGGGTTCAAATAAACTTTTTTAAATGGTCCACTAGATGAAGATGTTTTCATTGAACACCCTGAAAAGATTGAGATTCCAGGAAGTGAAAATTTTTTTTGCAAACTGTACAAGGCTCCTTATGGTCTAAAAGAGTAACCTAAATCTTTGTATAACATAATCCACTTCCACTTATTGAAGCAAAGGTTTTTGGAGAGTAAAAACAGCACTACCTTATACTTCTTATAAGTTGACAGCAATCGAGGAATCATTCTGTCTCCTTATGTAGACGATCTAGTGACAGGATGATAGGAATTGCTATAGAGATTGTATTATTTACTAAATCAGTAGGTACAGTAAAGGAATACCTCCTGGAAAGGTAGTTTCCAGGCCAATACAATAGCAATATTTCCAATAAGAAGTAGAATGCCCCCCTCATACTATACAGCTCTTCCTATATTTCCCGTACCCTATCCATATACAATCTCTCACCATAACTAACTCATAACAACCTATCTATGTGGCATTTGCCCCCTTTACCGTCTTACCCCTACGGATGTAGGTTTGGATGGGCTTGGTGGGCTGTGTAATGTTAATACTAGCAGGTTGATCACTAGTAGGCTGATCACTAGTACTAACAGGCTGGTCACTATGAAGGGTGCTAACAGTTCCCTCCTCCTCATGAAGCACCTTGTCCTCAAGGTGAATGGAAGGATATTGCCCCTTTATAAATTCTGCATCCTCCCAAGTTGCCTCTTCTGCTGGTCTATCTCTCCACCGTATAAACCATTGAAGGATACTACTCCCTTTGGACTTAGAAATTCGTGACGCTAAGATCGCCTCCGGTTCAGCCACATTGCACTAATCTATCTCCAACCCTTAGGGAAGGTTGTGCTCCACCCCTTAGGGAAGGTTTTGTTTTCCCGGTCTATAGATTACCTCAAAATCCAATCCCAACAACTTAGCTTGCCAACATTGTTGATCTATGGAGGGAATTCGCTGATCCAACAAGTGCTTCAAACTTTTATGGTCAGAGTAGACCTTGAAATGCCTTCCGATTAAGTAGTGTTTCCAATGTTGAATAGCCATAACTACTGCCATAACTTCCTTCTCATAAACTGATTTATCATGAGTAGATTCAGCCAGAGCCTTGCTAAAAAAAGCTATTGGTCGGCCCTCTTGCACAAGGACTGCCCCTAACCCTCTTCCCGAAGCATCACATTCTAGGGAGAATTCTTTGGCGAAATCGGGCAAAGCCAAGACAGGCGCTGAAGTCAACTTCTTTTTCAATTCTTCAAAGGCTTCTTGAGCCTCATTTTCCCAGCTGAAACCACCTTTCTTAGTAAGTTCCGTAAGAGGTTTAGCAACCTTTCCATAGTCTTTGACAAACTTTCTATAATATCTGGTGAGACCTAAGAATTCCCTCACCCCTTTGACGTTCTTAGGAATAGGCCACTCCAAAATCCTTTGGATCTTCGAGAGATCCATTGCTACCCCTTCATATGATATGATGTGGCCTAAGTACTCCATCGATTACTGCCCAAAAATGCATTTCTTCTTATTTTCCATAAGTTGATTATCCAACAGCAATTGAAGCACACAAGTTAGATGCTCCAAATGTTGATCCCAATCTGCACTGTATATTAAAATATTGTCAAAGAAAACTAAGACAAATTTTCGTAAGAGAGGCTTGAAAATTGAGTTCATGGTAGATTGGAAAGTTGCGGGTGCATTCATAAGGTCGAAGGGCATCACTAGATATTCGTAATGTCCCTCATGGGTTCGAAACCCTGTTTTACAAGTGTCCTCCTCTCTAACACGGATCTGATGAAATCCGGACTTTAAATCCACCTTAGAAAAGTATTTAGCCCCATGTAATTCCTCCATTAGCTCATCCACAACTGGAATGGGGAATTTATCTGGAACCGTGAGCTTGTTTAAAGCGCGGTAATTGACGCACATATGCCAAAATCCATCCTTCTTAACAAGGATAACCGGACTTTAAAAAAGGCTGATACTATGCCTTATGACCCCAGTTTCCAGCAAGTTTCGGATCTACCTCTCAATCTCATCCTTATGATGGTGTGCATGTCTATACGGACAGATGTTCACCGGTTCTGCTCCTTCCTTCATGTGCTTCCTACTTGGCGGTAGCGCCTTTATTTCCTGAAAAACTGACCCAAATCTATCTAAGATAACCCTCAATTTCTCTTGCTGATTCTCATCTAAGGTTCTCACTTGATCAGATAAGGTTCTACCCATTCTCAAAGACCACAACAGCCCTTCAAATTCCAACTCTTGATGCTTCAAAATCTATTGTAATGCATGGGAAGAAGAAGAGTGCATATTGATTCCCTGCAATGTTACTTCAGTACCCTTTCGATCAAATGTCATACACATATTCTTCCAATCAACCTTCACTACCCTCAATGTTTCAAGCCATGCAACCCCCAAAATCAGATCAGGCCCTCCTGTACCAAACACATAGGCATTCACCCGAAACTCCTCATTTAGCTCCAACTTAATTTCCTTGCAAACCCCTTGTGAAAAGAAACGATGCCCATCCCCCAACCTCACACCAAACATTCTAGTTGATGTAACAGTTAGGTCCATAGCTTGAACCAATCTCTTAGACACAAAATTGTGGCTAGCACCACTATCTACCATAATAACAATTAGCATGTCATTCAACTTACCTATTAAAACCATCGATTTCGGGGCTGAGGACTGATTCCCATCTAATTCCCTGAACTCCACCGAATTGCACACCAATTCCCAATCTTCTTGTTGTTCCACTGCCATTGGCACCCCTGACTGCTCTCTCCCTCTACGGCTTCATCCCCCTCCCAAACTATCAGCCTATATTCATTATCTGGACAGCGATGGAGAGGGCCGAAGATCTGGCCACATTTAAAACACAGCCCTTTTGCTCTCCTTTCCATAAGCTAATCATAAGTTAAATTGCGCGTGCCTCTCCACTTCGGATTCATGGTTCGGTGACTATCAGTGGTGGGACCTCTTTGTTTATTGGGTATCTCCTTCAATTCATTTTTTATGTTTCCCACTGCATGGGTCGGCTGAGTGGGTCGATACGTGTATGAATTTCCTGTTCGATGCCCAGAGTTCGCATGATAACCCTCGGTTCTTCTCCTCCCCTCTCCTAGTCGAATCACGCCCTCACCGATCAGCTCCCTTTCGACCTTCCTCGCTATCGAAATGAGCCAAACTCGGGTTGGCAGGATGTGGGTCAGAACACGATTCTTCACTTCCTCACGCAAACCACCCAAAAAACAACTCATATACCATTCATCTGGGAAGTTGCCAATCTGTGATGCCACTCTCTCAAATTCGTCAATGTAGTCGTCAACCGTACCTCACTAGGAGACTAACTTCAGCTACTCAATCAGATCACCCTCGTCCTTTCCTCCATAACGTTCGAATAAGGAACGTTTGAACCTTTCCCACGTCATACGTGGATCAAACTCCCGAAGGTTCATGAACCAGTACAAAGTTGCTCCTTCCATGCGAATCTGGACCATCGGCAAACGCAACTCAGGAGGAATATCGTCAATCATAAAGTATGATTCAGCTAGGGTAACCCATGCAAATGGGTCGTCCCCATTGAACGTGGGAAGGTCAACTCGACGAGCTACGTTCCTATACTCCTTCCATGCACGTTCAGTAGCAGCCGATGAAGCGTGTTCATGATGTCAATGATTACCGAGACCTTGCAACCCACCTACGGGTGCGTTCCCACCCTCTGAATACGTAGGGTGCGCCAGTCTATCATTACCAGCTGAAGAAGACGCGTGCGCATGGTGAGCAAACCCCGGAGGTACCTCTCCTTCATTCACATGCTGTTTCTGTCAGTTTTTGGCAAACAATGACTGAAACTCGTCTCTCAATTCCAACTGCAACAGACCTTGAGACTTAGCTAATGTCTCAACGCTAGCCATCAGAGAACTGAGCTGCGTCCGTAACTAACTCATAACAACCTATCTATGTGGCATGTGCCCCCTTTACCATCTTACCCCTACAGATGTAGGTTTGGATGGGCTTGGTGGACTGTGTAATGTTGATACTAGCAGGCTGATCACTAGTACTAACAGGCTGGTCACTATGAAGGGTGCTAACACAAGAGGAGATTTGAATTATACTTTTCAGTTCAAGATGGAAAAACATTTCTGATTTAGGTTACTGGCATACTTCTTAGGAGTGAAAGTGTTGATGAAGGAATCATTATTTCTCAAGAAAAGTATGGTTGAGAGATCTTGAAGAGGTTCAAGATGGAAAGATCAAAACCTATGGTTACACTACTTGCTGTAAATGATAAGCTTCCAATGCTTGATGGTTAAACCAAAGTTGATGCATCTAAATTCAGAAGCATTGTGAGATGTATGCTATACCTATCAGCTACAAGACCTGATATCATTTTTGCCGCAAGCTCACTATCAAGGTTTACGTAGGCCCCAAGCAAATTACACCAAAGAGGAACAACTGAGTTTGGCCTCAGTTTCTAGAAGAACGAGAGTGATGAGCTACAGGGGTTTGCAAATAGTGACTGTGTAGGGAGTTCTGATGATGACAAAAGTATTTCAGATTATGTTTTTACTTTTAGAAGTGGAGTGTTAGAATTGATTTGTTTCTTAACTAAAGTTAGTTAACAAATTTGTAATTTATCTATATCAGTTTACTTGTACATGGGACTAATTACAGTTTTAGATCATATCCTAGTTATTCTAGATAGAATATAGATGAAATAATTTAGTAGAATTGAATCCTTTTCTACTGTTTTAGCTATATAAGCAGATACTAATGCATTCGAATATAGTTTCTGAAAAGGAACAGTTTTTCTTTTTTTCTGTGCCTATTTCAATGTCAATATACAAACCCATCTAAATCTGGTATGCTTAAATGGCATAAAAAAAATCACTATCACTGCTGCTTTTTGGAGCTTAATAAAGGAATATTGGAACACCTACTATACTGTTCTCATTTTTGTGTTCAGCTACTTAGTATAAGAGAAAGGATAGGATGGTTTTTCACCTTGAACCACTGCAATTCCCGTTGCATCTGTAAAGCTGCACCAGCAATCCTGTTTGATGGCTCCAACTTTCCTGCCAAATGCAAGGCGCTGTTTTTAAAATTGTCCACGCGACAAAAGACAGCATATTTTAGTGAACGGATTTGGTATACGAGGTTAAAAACTTTTTCCTGCCGGTGTAGGACTGCCAAAAGAAAAATGTCCCGTGAATCATCATCACGGAACCAAAGAGCATCTGGAAAGGCTTTGAGAATTTCATTAACCAACTCGTGAATTCCCTCTTTAGCAGCCATAAAAAGTGCAGACTTGTATAGGCTCTCATCTGTTGACTCTCCTAATTCTATGATTTCAGCACATAAGGCCTTGGCAAGCTCAAGGCTGTGTGAGTGCATCAATTTTTTCTTATACAAGTTCTTGAGAAATCCAATTTGTCTAGGCTCTTCAACATCTCCATTTCTGAACAAAAATGCACAACCTTTTAAGGAGATACCTGAGAACACGAGACAGAACAGAGTTAACCATCATGCAACAATAAAACATGAATGAGTATTCTGCAACTGACTTTTATACAACAAGCTCCCCAAATAGCCAAGCTGACTTCCACTTGCAAAAGCATGAGGCTTTCGAGCTAATCTGTCTAAGGCAGTTAAGTTTTTGTAGTCTCGTTCAGAAGCTGAGCTGGGATTTTCCTTTAACAGAGAAAGTGCTATATCTGCGCATACCAAAAAAAAAAAGACAAAATCCTAAAACAGAACAATGACTTGAAAGCTGAGTTACAAGCTTTATAGTCACACAATTAAAAGCAGGATAATTACCTCTCAATGTAACAAAACAGGGAAGGAAACATAGAGCAGGAAAATCAATTGTCTAGTACTGGATAGCTTCCTTCTTAACATTAATTTGATTAAAATTTGCCAGCTGTAGTAGATTTATTCTTTCGTGCCAATCACTTAGACTTTATGGATGAAGTAAAACATAGCTAATTGATGGGAGATCACAAACATATCAACCATAAAATTGTGATTGCACACACCGTAAAAATCAGCAACAATCAAAAAGCTGAGAAGCATAGCACCGCTGCTGCCCCTTAGTTGTCCATAATCTTCAAAGCGAGCCTTTGATAGAAGGAACAAAACAGTTTCCTTATGTGCGAATTGCGCAGCCCGATGAAGTGGTGTAAAATTATAGCTGTCTTGAACCTCCAGCAATCTTGGATTCTTCATCATCAAAATCTTTGCAGCATCTGTATGTCCAACAATACCAGCACAGTGAAGTGGGTTTCCTTGATCCGAATACCCTCTCATTTCCAGAGACTCTGGAGGCATTTTATCGACAAGTTTTTGAATAAATTGCTTGGAAAGGCCTCTACGAATTGCGATATGGAGAGCATTACTGCCATACAAAGTAACCCTAGCAGTCATTGCCTCAGGTTCCCTGTCAAAAATACTCTCTACAAATTTCCAATCACTCCTTATCACAGCTCTGTATAAATGCAGCCAGCGGACAGAGTCCTTGTTTATCTTCACTGGTCCTAACAGTTTTTTCACCGCAAAAGCATATCCAATTACATATCAACCTCAATCCAATTCCAATGAATCCCACAAAATAGAAGCTAAAAAACTTCAAGAAAGAACCTAACTTCAAAAGATTACCGGGTTTTTTCTCTGGTTCATGAGATGTGTCTTCATTGTTCGACTTTTTAACTTCAACTGGTTTATTGGTTTCCGTTGCACAAGCATCGATATTTTCTTCATGTGTAGGAAAACTAATGTTGATCTCTTGAAATCGCGATTTTGGCTTTGAATAGACAGAAGGACGCAGTTCACCACCAGAAGAGCCAAGCTTAGGAGACCGTGAACTGGACTTTTGGACTTGGTCAACTGGGTCAGGTAAAGCGTCGTTCTTGGCACTGGTTGACCCTTCGTCTTCCAATTCCATGGTAAATGGCTCAGGATCCATTTCAGTAGAGTTGAGAAATTTTGGGAGTTGCGATTACTTTTCTTTGGACATTCGTAGATGTATACAATTTTTTTAAATTTTGTTTAAAAAGTGAAATAAAGAGAAGAAAGTAATTTATTCAAATTTATAGAATTTAAGAACTTATAGCATATAATTGAAATAATTGATAATTTCAATTTGTAAGAAATTTATAATAACCGCTATTGTTACTTTTTGTTGTTAATATTATGTAATGAGTTTCAATAATCTTTATTTCTTAAGTTTAATGTTTGTGTTATAAAACCGAAACTAAAACTTAAGAATATTTGGGAGAGGAGAATATAATTCTTCTTATGAAAATTGGTATCTCTTACATCAAGCTAACTCTTCTATTTATAATACAAAATTTCTAATAAAATATTATCATGACAAAGTAAGTAGTGCACTAACAATTAAGTGGTGCATTAGGTGCACTAATTAAGTGGTGCATTAGATGCAATAATAATTAAGTGGCACACCATATAATGTCTATCTTTTATAACACTCCTCCTTGGTGTGCCATATAATTATTTCTTATCTGGTCTTTATACGCATTTGGTGTTGCCTCGTTAAAAACCTTATCAGGAAAAACCTAGTAGGATAAAAACCATGATAAGGAA
>JANKOE010000001.1:19140544-19157038 GCA_026284465.1 Erythroxylum citrifolium | reverse complement strand
GGGCACACTATGGGACTTGGTAAGTGAATTTTGGGATCGTTATAAGCATGAGAATGAATTTATAAGGTCTTTAAGGGATTAAGAATGAAAAAAAATTTATAACCCTTCAAAGTAATTCGAACGCTCAAGTTTCACGATTTTAAGCAAGAGAGTTGGGTTCCGGGAACGAGATCCAACAGAGGGGCCTTCCGGGAAACAACTCCCGGCGTGCCTTATTTATTTTGCAGGTATTCAGCAATCAAAATCTCACAGGGACATGGATCCGAATAGTAACGTCCCGACCTAGTAAAATCTGGCAGAACCACATAGAAAGTGCTTTATGTCACCTTCTTAAGTTAGAACTCCTTTTCAAGCAAAAGTCCATTATTGTGTTTATAGTATCTGGATCACTAAGACTTGAATATCCTTATAGAACTATGGATAGCCTGCCAACATATACGAAATTTAGGTAATGGCTCACTCTCAACTGCTATGACACAGATTTGGCAACCAACTAGATGCCCACATGGAATGAGTCCAGACCGTCGTCCATTTTAAATTTTAATAATTTATTTTCCATTTTAAACTAAAGAAGAATGAAGATGGCAGCTTATTAATCTATTAAATTATATATAGACTATAGAGAGAGAGAGAGAGTAAAATTTTCCCTTAAAATGACAAAAAAAAATAGTCCCAAGAGCTAATTAGTTTAATGTATTGTTCCTTTGACAGAAGGAAGGATTATTAATTAAGCAGTGAATTGACTGATATAGTGATAACATAAATCCAAGAGCATAGTGTGGCACTTCAGGATTGCCCCAGAACAAATGAAGTTATCAATTTGTTGACAACTTGAGGGGACTCTATGTTTGCTGCATGGCCTGTGTCCTTGACTATCTCTATCCCGCTACATTTTGGTCCCAAGTGTCTGCAATCGTCGTCAAACCCAATTGTTGAATGTTGGTTCAAGGAAAAAAAAAAGGAAATACAAACAAACCATTAGCTATTGCTACTCTACCTCTGCAGCTGATAGGCTAAGGGTACTGGGAAGACATTGTCATGGTCACCCCATATCAGCAGTGTTTCCTGCGCCCCATCACACTACCTCTTTTAACAAATCCATGTGTCAACAACTACCTATGTTCTTGGACAACATATATGAAAGGAAGAATTAAACACCTGAGTTAGGACTGGAACATCTGTTCCTGCCTTTCTTGCAAGCAAGTGATCTACCAGCTCAGATTTCTCCTTCCTGTTGGTATTGCCCAATACCTATAAAACAAACTCAAACTATTAATTAACATTTATTCTATTGGAGACACATTAAAATTGGAAATTGACCAAGTATAATACCATACTAGAACATTCAACTTAACTTTCTTCAAACATATCAAGTTATGTGTGGTCGTTTCGAATAAGACTTGCCAACTGGAATGTACAAGTTAAAATCAGAGGTGTAGCCATCACCATAGCCATGAAAATATATAGCAAGATTAGGCTTGGGGAACTTTCAGGAAATAAGGCCACAAAAGTGCATGATGGTTGGGTCATCTAAATCAACGGTGAAAGGTGACAGACCATATGAACTAAAGTACGTGGAAACCACTACATGAACAAGCAAGATGTGATAAATTGTAAGCAGAAAAAAGCTGGACTGGTGCAGAGGTAAGAGTTGGAACAAAGCGAAATGTCCGCCAAGTCCATGAGAATCAAATGCTGATTTATTGTATATCCGTATATACGATCCAATTTATCTTTTGTACATAGGATTGCGCGCTAATTTAGACAAGCAAACAAAGCAGCATGCATCATTACAAGCACTTAAAAACCCATCATTTCAGCTTTTCTGAGCAAATTCTCCTAGCTAAAAAGTTAACGGGTCAAGAAAACTACAGTATGGCTAATTATGTTGTAGAGTCCAAGAAGATAACTTGAAAGTGACATCTTGCCCTTGTAGTTCAACATGCATAAGTAACGATCTTTTCCTTCTTTCTTTCTATCTTGACACGGGCAAAATTAGCTTCTACTACATATGTTATATGCAATTCCTAGCAATGATAGGTAGGGAGCCACTACTGAAGTGCTTTCTACTATGGACATATGTTAGGAAAAAATTTCAATTACTTTCCTTCTTTGTTTAGAGATGGATAAGTCAAAAAGAAAAAAGCTGAATCGGGATGTAGTACTATTATGCATTCTTCAAGTCCCTTCAAAAGTTAAGATGAATGAACAGCTTCATAGGAAAAAAAAACAAGTTACAAGCTTTTAAGGTTTTATTATATTGTTTACACCGTTTAATTATATTTTAAAACGCCGTATGAAGTATGAACTCAAAAAAATAATAATCAAATAAAAACATGAAACAAGGAAAGGGGCCAAATCCTGAAGAAACAAAAGAACAGGAACATGGGTGCCCTATTGCGAGAAAAGGTCGAAGAGACTATTATAAAGTGTTTTCCCAAGGCACAATAGGTGATGATCGATGGGGCGTCATGATCCAAGTCCACTTACTAACTGTAGACAGACGATTCCAATATGTCCGTAATGTTAGGAAAATAATATTTTGTGGATTACAAGCGGTAAATCGAAAAGCTTGTGACTCTTATACCTTAATGTGTATTAATCTTATCATCTCAGATTTTAAGCAATCATTATTCATGTCTATGTCTATGACTGTGCAAATAAGGACAAGTTCATAATAGTGATGATGATTTGATGGAAAGCTAATAAAAAAGTGAAAAGAGTTATATAATGATTATACTAAACAAGAAAAGGAAGGACAGTAACAGACTCCACCTAAGGTGGAAGGCAATTTCAACAATGGCTAATATGTAGGGAACCATGACCATATTCTTCGAGAAACCTTTTGACTGATCCATATTGCATCTTCTGCATGCACTCGCAGAGGCTACTTTTGACTGATCCATATCATATCTTCTACATGCGTTCACAGAGGTTAACTCTTCATTCAACAAATGTATAAATCTTGGGGTGACTGCAGGTTGAGGTATAGAAAAAGGAAAAGCAAACTTGAAGCTCAATATTGGCTTATTGGGTTTCCTCATGCATACTAAAGAAAAGTGGTGCAGTACTTTGGTCGAATTCACGATGAATCTGTACGATAGATTTGATATTATGATCAAGTTCGATATCTGTTGATTCCATTGAAGGTTATTATAATTAAGTAGGCAGATAAGATTGAAAAGATGTAATTGATTATGGAACTTACAATGGAGGCCCAAACGAAAAAATCAGGAACCCACTTCAAGGGATCAGTCTTGTACATGGCAAGCTTAATCATATTCCTCACATCATGTGGCTTCTGAGGCAAAAGAAGATCATATATGTTGTTTCCAAGCTTCTTCAAGTACTCGTCCTTTTGCTCCTCCGTGTAACATAACCCAGAGCTTATGATCACCAACTTGTTAACTTCCTCCCCATAATTAGCGGCCATCTGATACGCCACATACCCTCCGTAACTAATCCCAACAACGTTGTACCTCTCCAACCCCATCTTTCTCAACCCTTGTCTTACACAATCCGCCTGGAAACTATCCGACCTGCCACCCCTTTTCGTGTAGGATTTTCCGAAGAACAACAAGTCAGGGATGTATAGGTTAAAGGCTCCTGACAGGGCTCGAACCTGATAAGCGAATTGCCACCGTGAGTGGCCTCCGTAACCGTGGACTAGTACTAAGTCCGGTTTGTCAAACCTGCGGTGGTTGGTGATCCAGTAATGCATGGTGGTTTGGTCGTCAAGATCAACCGTGCAAGGTGTCATGTTACTTAACAGGAAGTTCAACGATAACAACACATCGGTAAATGTCACAACAACCTTGTGTATATAAAGAACTAGAGCAGAGAAAAGGGATCTAAGAAATGAAAGGGTTGTAGAGAAGATGTTGAAATGGTGTTTTCTTGCTTTGAAGTGATTTGGTTGAGACATTGTGATGCATCTAATGGAAGGTTAGAGGCTGGGATGTTCTTTGTTATATACGTCTTTGTGTTGATGGAAGTAAGTGACACCTAAAAGGCTAAAACTAGACTTTTTAAAAGCTTTTACAAGTCAGCTTATATCGCTAGGCTTGGTGAAAGTCTGACTTAATACTAACTCATAAAGTTAACTCACACGGTCTAATATTTTTTCATTGATAAAATTCTTTTATATATATGAAACCTCCATTTGGTTCTTCTGGTCAGAATTAAAATAAGCAATTAATTGCACTTGTCAGGAAAGTAAGACTGTTTCAGTCACTCGGTCTCATCGTCATAAATCATAATATATCTGTTTAGGTTCAGAATTTCAAAATTGGTGGAAGCCAGGCGCTTACTTAAAGATTCCAATTCTTATGTCTAATTTTACGGTGTCTTATTGTGTCCGGTAAATCTCAGCTATTTATTTATACAGATCTCATGTTTATTTATATGGGACTCATATAAGACCCGCATAAATAAATGGCTAAAATTTACTGGACACAATAAAACACCATAAAAATTAGACAGAAAATCTTGTTGCCTTACTTAATGCATGCCTCATGCAGCGGTTGAATTCTGAAGCATACATGATATGATGGATAAGTAGTCTTGATTATTACAGCGTATCATCACGTGAAGACCAATTATAATGATTTGGGGTCTAGTTTTTCTGTCCAATATTACGGTGTCTTATTGTTTCCAATAAATCTCAGTCATTTATTTATGTAAGTCCCGTATGAATTTCGCGTAAGTCTCGTAAAATAAATGACTAAAATTAATTAAGACAGAATAATATTAGATTAAAGATCTAGATTCATGATTAGGAGGCATGGCATTCTCAAAGAATTTGTCTTATCGTGTAATTCGATATTACTCGTAGTTTAGTTCCCCCTCTCTCCCTTTTAACATAAAAAGTATCTTTCTACACATTTTTGTGTTTCTAAATTTGTGATTTCACTCGTCGGATGCTGCTTTCAGGGTGAAGGTGGAAGGAGTAGTGTGCTAATAAAGTTGAAGAAAGAATCAAAGAATGGAAAGTGTGTCAAGTACCTGTCTCCCACTTCACGTAAATCAAGACAATTCTTTTTTTAAACTGAGGAATTTTTTAGTATACTCTTCTAAAGTAAACTAAAGAAAATGAAATCCGAATGTGAACGCGAGATTGAATAATTGGAGATACCTTGCTTCCAAAGCTATACAAAAACCTCTCTTTATATTTACCCATCTTTTTCAACACTGCCTTGTAAGTAATGTCACTTTTTGGACGGCCGTCCCATTACTCCTCTTCTGACATGCAATAGCAAACCCTTTCCACATTGATCCCTCGACAGTTTCAACATCTTCTCTTTTCCTTCTATAAATTCCCATCACATCCCTGAAAATTTATCGTCACCAATCTTCTAGTTTAAAGGGTCACACAACCCCAATGGCTACGTATACTCACAGTGGCCAGAACTACTCATCCCAGAGAGCATTAGCCATGGTGTTGGCTGTATCGTCAGCTTTGGTGCTGTCACCATTGTACGTTACACGAAAAGACAACAATACCGGTCGTTTCTATGAAACCAAGTGGAACTCTGGCTTTGTTCTTCCAATGTTGCTTGCTGGACTTATAATTGCCATTAAGACCACTTCATCTCAAGCTCAACAGAGAGGCAGTCATCCTATGTTTGTTCCTTGTTCGGATCCATCTTTGGTTCTTAGAATTGGGAGTTCATCTTGGGGACTTGCTTGCATCTTGGTGATGCTTTTGCTTGTACTTTCATGGCAAGAATATGTTCAGGAATTTTTCTGGAGGTAGAACCAAAAATAAATAAAAAAAATGGAAGCCCACTTATTTTCTGTTTCTGGTGGCTACATGTGTAGTATTCTAAATTTCTAGTTCTCATGGTTGTAGTGACAAAACATATAGTTGTAAGTTGCAGTAATAATAAATCAGTTTTTCATTTGAGCTTTCCCGATCAGAAGCTAAATTTAATAAACAAAACCCTCTTGGCATTCAATGATGTCTTGTGAAACAAACACAATCATCTGTTGTGAGAAAATTTATAACGATTTTGCCATTACTGATGGAAGCTCTTAGAATTTTAATCAATCGCTGGTTCATGTGTCACGATCTTACAATGAGCTTTCGCTCTCTTCACTGAAAATATGGTCAACTTAGCGGCGACATATTATATGGAATAAGCTGAAATGTACGAAGTCTAAAACGTCGAAAGGCAGCTTGTGAATCGAGTCATCGTCGTCTTGATTTGTTGTATCTGTGATATTGGCTTGTCAACAACATAAAAGAGTGATTGCGTCAGGGGTTTCACTTTGGAGTCGGTTTTTCCAGAGGGCTTGCATCCGAGTTTCCGTAGGGCTTGCATCTGAGTTTGAGCTTAATGACATTTGACATGCTAAATGCAAAAACGTAAGAGACAGCTTCAATGTGTCAGTTTATACATAGACCTTTTGTGTTTGCCTAACACAACAATGTTAACACACTATACAAAACAGCACAGGAGTTTAAGAACCAGGAACATAGATTTACAAATGAGAAGGCATTATATCCTCTGAGGTTTGTCCTCTACATCTATCCTGACTCGTCTTAGCCCAAAATTAATGGAATGAAGCAACAAAAATAAATGCATTTCCACTAGATTTATAGCATTTTTGCACTGCTGCATATCGAGCTATCATCAAGTAAATTCTTGTTTCAACAAGTCTCTGGAGGCCGAAAATCATTTTCACCTAGCCTTCAAAACAATACAATTGCCTCTAATGGTGCAGTTTGATGAGCATCACTGTCATCCTAGACTCGCCTTTTTCTATGTTGTGTCAAAAAGGAACTAATTCAGTTTGCTAACTTAAATATCTGTGGGTTCTATCTCATTTGTTTCTTCAGCAGGAACAGAAGTAGAAGATGGTTCAACCGGAGTTTGCCGTGGTGATACAGGTGGAGCAGATGATGATCCAGTATGGCCAGCAGTTGATGTTGGTGGGCTGTATCGCTTAAGCACCCTTTCTTTGTTTCCCTTCCACCATACTTCTGCCTGCTGCTCCTGAAATCTTCGTTTGCTGCAAAACCATTGACAGATGTATGACTGTAGGATCAGAAACAGATTGCTGAATCAAAGTTATGAACGCCTCAAGTAGAAAAACAAAAAAGAACATGTCACGGATGCATATAAGCAGTTGACAAAATGGGGTATAAGATCTTTCCCTAGTAATGTGATGCAAAGTAACATAGATAAGGAGTGATTGGAACATTAAGCCGTAAGACCTCACAGGTAGGCTTTGCAGGTGACTATAGAAAGAGAGACATTTGCTTACAGAAAACGTTGGGTTTTCTAGTAAAGCATTTATAGTAGAAAGCTTTTCTCATTCTTAATTTAATTGTTCAAAATGACTTGATGTGGGCCTCTATGAAGTCCCATATTTGAAGAAATCTGCATTGCTTCTTAGTAATCTACTAAAAAGGTTGGAGGACAACTAACTTAGAATACAAACTAACATATTTAAGTGTTTTAAATTGAACAAAACCCAAACTATCTTAATCAAATTACTCAATTACCTGAATTTGACCCGTTTAAAGATCTTTATACCATCTGGACGTTGAAAGAAAGTAACATAAACCCCAGGTTCAAATTGTTCAATAGTTTCTTTCAATGCTTTTCTTGTGCTTGAAGCTTCCTGTGTCCTCGTTTCGTGTTCAATAGTTGTACTGGAAGCCGATGAACTAGTGGTCTCCTGAGGTACACCTTCGTCATCATGGGACAAGTCAATGGTTCCTTTTCTTTCTTTTCTATCTTCCATCCTCTGATCTTGTGCACTAGAAGATTCATTGATGGAAGAAGCCGTTTCAAATGCACTTTGTTGGTTAGAAACTTCAGATGATCCACTAGAGCTGAGATAAGCTTCTATTTGAGAATTCATGTGTTTATATATTTCAGTTTCATAAACATTAGGAGGTAATAGCTCTCTCATTTCCTTCAACTGAATCACAGGAAAGGTTGTCAGATGATTAGTTTAACTACCAAATATTCAACAATTTGTAAAGAGCAAAAAGGACTGTAAACTTGTATATTAATAGGCCAAATTCATCTATCTAATAGTGTCCCGTTCCACTAAAGTCAAGCACAAAAACCAGAACTGATGCACTCTGCATTTGGTACAGCCAAAAGGAACCTGTACCGGCCTGCCTAGATCACGATTGTGCAGCGTGCATATTTCCTTGGCTACGATAGGTGTAAAATATCATTAATCGAATTTTTTTTTTATCTCAATCAAGAACATAAAGGACATACGCAAGAATGCATTTGTCACTACTATATGCGCGAGATAGTTTGTCAATATGGTCATGCATTGTTGATCTTACGATGAATTATGCATGCAAACATAATAAACATCCAACTATATATGTTGTTTCTCTTCCAATTGCTTAGGTTTTCCTTATCTTTTCCTTTGTTTATCCCTCAGGCTATATTAATTTTAGATTTGCTATTTCTTCCGCCAATTCAATTTGGAGAGAAAATTCTGCAAATAAACAAACAGGTAATCTCAACCTATGTTGTCCATATATGGATTCAGCTTAATGTTGCCAAAATTTTCCGAGACATCTGAGCATGATGTTCGACTATTGATCCATTAGAGGTAAAAATCAAATGAGGTGATGCATGTATAGATTTATACCTGCTTTGAGAAGCACTCAATAAGTTCTGAAGCTAATCTAGATCTGGAAGATTCTGCTGCAGCTGATGAAGCAGCCCCTTCAGCATATTTCTTCAGTTCCTCGATCTCCATATCTTGAACATCACATTTTTGCCTCAAAATTTTAACCTGAAGGTAGCAAGAAGAAGAATGAAATGAAAGAAGTTTTTAACAAATAAGTTTTATTTCTGAAAGGAAGGTGGACATAAGCCGTTTACTGGAAAGATGAGGGCTTTATGCCATTGAATATGCACATAAAACTACATTACTTTATGCTGGCATGTAATTGTTGGACATGTCAGGGTGTCCTATTCTGTCCACTAAGGGTGTCGATGTGGAGGAGCAAACAACGGAACCAGTGAATAATAAAAGATGTGAAGTCATCGGTACCTGGTTTTGCAATTTTGTCATGTCTTGCTTCATTATCTCATTTGTCTTCCTGAGGCTATCAATGACACTCCTAGAAAATCCCGGAGTTGCAGAGCGTGGAGGGCTTGGTCTTCTAGAATAAGGTGAACCTGGTCTTGTGGTAGCAGCAGGATGAGGAGTGTTAACAGGAGGCTGAGGCATTGTGAAAGGAACAGGCTTCCATGCATTCTGAAGAGCACTTAGTGAACTTGGAAATGTTATATCTTTTAGTTGCCTAAGTGTCGGAACTTGAGAAGCTCGCACCATGGAAGCAGCCTCGAGTTTTGATCCATGCTTTCCTGACCTGATCTCAAGGTACTTTATAGGTTCTGTAGTGGGAGATAGTAAAGTTCTTGAATACCTGCCATCTCCCCTGCCAATTCTTTCACCAGTATCAAATGAACGACGGGCAGTAGCAATTTTCCTGTTCATATTAGGAGTGTTACTAGCCTCAGCAGCTTTAAGTTTTGTATGGCAGGCATCACAGACACGGTGTGGTTTTCCTGGAGTTGGAGCTAATGCTGCTTTCAATGCCTTCTTGGAACTGCAAGAATGGCAATGCACCAACCCACAGTTATAGCAGTTGTGTCTTTTTCTAGTAAATCCGAATGCTTGCCGACAACCTGAGCAAACTGATTGGTCTGCACCTGAGACCCACTTGTGTACAGATATACAAGAAGTAAAATTTGAGCCACAAGATATATTCTTTACATGCCTGTCCCTCAATGCTTCGATTAATGATGGAACTTTTCGATCATCTGTGTCTCCATGTCCCAACTGTCCATTGGCACCTCTACCCCAAGTGAACACTTCGCTTCTTGATGTCAATACAGCAACATGATATGCCCCACAAGAAATTTCTTCAACAAATTCACCTACCAATTTGTCTTGTACCAAGCATGGTCGCTTTCCATCAGAGTTTGGGATGCCTAGCTGGCCATGTGCTGTGCCTCCCATGGTAAAAACATGACCTGAGGTAGTGAGAGCAACAGTCAAGGTATGACCGCACGCTATCTGGTGGAAATTGTAGTCAATAAGGGAAGAGACACAGGTGGGAAGAAGATAAGTGTCCTTGCTTTCATGACCCAGTCGATACTTGTCGCCGTCACCCCAGGTGAACAACTTTCTAGATGATATGTTTGCACCAGATTGGTTCATTACCTCCACTATAGCTGCGGTATGCCATACACCACAAGCAACCTTGATAGTCTTCAATCCACTCAACAATTGAACTTCTTTTGGATATGAAACACTCAGCCGATCTCCATGGCCCAGAACACCAAATGTTCCATCACCAAATGTGAATAGTTTTCCATTGGAAGTTGCCAATGCTGAATGCCACGTACCACAAGCAATTGACAAAACCTGAAGTCCTTCTAAAGCACCAGAAACTCTCTTTGGTATCCAATGGCTGACATTAGTTCCATGACCTAGAAGTCCAGCATTATGGGTACCATCACCCCACGTAAATAAATCACCAGATGTAGATACAGCACAGGTATGATGTTCGCCACATGCTATAAAATCAACATTAAAAACTGCCAGAAAATCAACAAGTTTGGGGCGACCATAATCTTTTTCAATTCCATGACCAAGTCTACCCCCAGATTCCTCTCCCCAGGTAAAAACCTCGCCTTGCCTTGTTACAAGGCCAATGTGACGCACACCACAAGCAATCTGATGAACATCAAGAACGACATTTGATTCTAAGGGCTTAGGAACCAGAACATCATTCTTTGTATGAGCTGCGCTCAATGACCCATCAGCGTTAGCCGCATCATTCCACACTTCTCCCCATATGTAGACATCACCTAATGATTCTATATCATCAGGACCAGATCCACCACTTGAACAGCTAGGTGTACTTGAGACACTAATTCGAAAACCATCTGCATTACTTGCTCTTAGTTGCATATCTGACCCCGCATCTGAGTACAGAAGAGTATCACGGGAACTCAAATCGAGAGAGGCTCGACTACGGGCAATACTCGGTGTGAAGTCTAGAGTTGCTCCAAAAGGACGGTTAAATTGTGCAAATTCCGCACCATCTGTTAACTGAGATTAACATAAGCAACATATAAAGTTAGGAATGCAACGATAGTTGCCATCCTCAAACAGAAGTTTGATAAAGCCCGAGAGATATACGTGCTTTTCATATCTCCATGCTTGGAGAGTATATCCTTGCCATCAATCAACAGTTACACAAGTTTAACAAGCTTTAAAAACTCTGCTTTGTCCCTTTATTACAACTAAGTTCTGTTAGTTTGCTTTTTGTGCAGCAGTCTCAAAAATTGAACTGGCTTCATAAGTAGTATTTCGTGGAAATGAGAAACTCACATCTGAGAATTCACTCCTAGTACGCTTATGACGATTATTTCCAATCAATGCTTTGAGGGCTGCAAGCCAAACCTCTGCCTCAACTTGGTCCTTGCAGATCTAAGAATTGGAAAAACAAAGGACAATAGTTGGATGTGAACTTCTCATGAATATGAAGCTCAAATAGATCATGTTACAAGAACGTTTTCTGTAACTAACCAGATCAAGAGATCTGTCGCCGTTGTTATACAGAAGGGAAAACGATAAGTAATCCTTTTCAGGACGCAAATATCTTCTAAACACAGCCTGTTAAAAATGGGAAAAGAAGGAAAAAAGAAAAGACAAAGAATGTCTATGGCATGAACACATGTTAAGATTTAGAGGACCTGAGATTGATATTATCAATCAGCTGCCAAAGAGAGTGTAAGACTCACAGTTCTTTGTCCAGGGATGATTCGTGAGACAGAAGATAATTTCAAATTTTTTTCTTCTCCGTGTGATAACCAGATCAATGATGTTTCATCCTGTTATTACGACTAGAATTGAAATCATTTATACACTTTAAATCGTTGGACAATGAAAGAGAGAGTTTAATAGAACTAAAAGTTTATTATAGAGATAGGCTAACATGAAGTTATAAGCTAGACAGAAAGGGAACAAGTTAGAGGATTTATGAACACCCCGAAACAGAGAGACTGAAAAGATCAAATCTTTATAAACAGATAAAAGTAACTAGTTCTATAAAACTTCACTTGACAGAACAGAAGACAAAAACCCAAATGAATGCTTGTTAGTTTGTCAAATATTCACATGATCATGATTTAGAATGACAGTGCATAAAGGAGAACTGATAACAATAGCAGGATCGCCATGAGGATTATAGGCAGCATTTCATGAATGACAAATTCTGACAATATGTCCATATTATTCTGATAAATATAAAAGTTCGGGAAATAAGGAGGAGGTTGCAGCATACAAAATGATGAAACCGATCAAATACGGATGGAAAAATACTCACTGGAGAAAGCCTGAAAGCACGAAATTTGGGTTTTCCTGTGCGGCTATACTTGATTAATTGAGTGCCTTTTTTCAATGTAAGAATTGCCTTGAGAAAAAGAGAAGGACAACAGTCAAATAATGTGTTAATGAACATTGAACAAGATTGTACAGCGCCAAGTCCAACATATTTCCCTTGACATGACATGACATTCCTTGATTGATTAGCATAAGAAAAATATAAGATGAAGCCGACAAGAAAAAAGACTAAACTTGTTCAACGTCGCGGTCATAATTCAAAAAACTAGAAGGATCTGCCATTCCATAGCTGAACCGAATACAATTGAATCAGATGGTAAGTTGCGTAGGGCAAAAGTGTTCTTCATAGCAGCAAGTGCATATGTAATTGATAGATTCTTCTGCTGCTGCTGCTTCTGCTTCCTCCTCCTCTTCTTCTTCTTCTTCTTATCAACATTAATTCTTGGATTGAAAAGAGAAAATAAAGAAATGCAAATGAGGGGTTTGTATAAGAGAGAGAATATATAAAAGAGAGTCAGAAGTTTAGGAAGGTTTGCAGCCCATATAAATTTGAGGTGAGATATTGATGCCGCTTCTTTACTTTGCACCACGTCCTTCTTTCTCTTTCTTTACCCTTTTTCATCCTTTGATCTATAATATTAATAAATACACAACCTAGCTTCTCTATGCTATGTCTATCAATACAAATAATTCAACTCAAGTCTTATATATTATAACATACTAATAATAATTCAATCCAATCATTTACCGTTACTGATGATGGAAGCTGAGGACTTAGGCATGGATTATCACTTTCTCCCTCAATTTGAACACCACTTTTGTCTTCGTCTTCCTCTTATTCAATTCACTATAAAAATGGCAGTTGCTTTCTTGCTTAAAATGTAAGCTGCATTACATTTAGATTGAAACAAAATAACAAATCTTTATGATCTTGTTACTGAATCCGCCTAAGAAACAGTGCTTCTGCTGTACAACGTATGCATGTATATATATTGTAAAAAGAAAAAGCAATTGGGGTAGAACATCAAACTATTTGTCAGACTCTCCAGCCTGCCGTAGCAGCACCAGTGTCAGAGACGACGGGCGTTGAGCCCTTGTTATATATACGCTGAATCTCTTCCCCTGTACTCAGTCAAGGACTTAACAGGTATGGTTGGTGTCAGCTCCACCACATCTCCCATCTTCAGCCTACACGTGGCATCATTGACTGCCTCATCATTCAGCTTCCGCCTCGATGGTTGCTTCCAGGGAAGCGCATGCGGAGATCCCCTCCTCAGCCTTCCTCGTTCAAGAAGGTCCATCAACGTGGCATTCGATGGCAACTCTTGTACTGACATCTGTAAACTTTTTAAAATGACATGTCAGTCGAACCGTACTATCTACGACGACCCTTATCAGTATTAATAAGAATCTTCACACTTTCAAATTATTGAATTAAGCCTTCAACTGGGTGGAACGAAAACATTATCATTTTCAACCACAATGACGAAAACAAGTCCATCCTGCAAGTCAAGAGGCTTGTGAAAAAATGGACAATCATCACAGCGAGAAGGGAATGTGCAAGGAGCCTTCTTTGAAGAGGCTTGGTCTTTACTCGTTGTCTCACACTGCCAGAAGACGAACCATGTTGCCCACTCTACCATTTGCAGCACAAAGGAAGCGTCCTTACAGTCACCTTCTTTGTATCTCCAATGAGCTGCAAACCCGAACTCAGCTTGCAAATGCATTTCTTTCGTTCTAATTTGAATTTCAAGAGGCACTGTGCCTTCCCCTCAACAACCGTGTGAAGACAATCATACCTACAGATTAGAAACAAAATTAAGAATACGGGAATAACATCTAGGATCACATGCCACCACCAATGAGCCACGGCATACCCATTGATATTGGGATGACATATGTAGTCTTTGTAAAGAAATGCAGAGTTTATTGTACTGAACTTATATATTCGAAAGTGAATGAGAATTGGATCAAAAGAGTCAACTTCTTTCATTGCATTCTGAACATATATAGCTTGAGCATGTTGAATACATTAGCTTGAAATTCAAAAAATATAATGATGATTGAAATGGACCGAACATGCTAATTTATCTACTAATACAAGTAATCTATACCTATTACATTACAACACAACTTAAACTTAAACTTTACAACAACACTAAATCAAATTACACTCTAACACTCCTCCTTGACGCAAGTGTTGTTGAAAACTCCAAACTTTTCCCTAAGATACTCAAATCGAAGTTCCTGTAAACACTTGGTAAAAATGTCAGCTTATTTGTTCTTCTTTTTTTTTATAAATGGTAAATGGTATTTATCAAAAGAATATTTACATCCGTATAAGGGCATACATCAATCGGCAAAAACAAGGCAAAATAATCCCAAAACCTCTTTTCATCCATAATGAGGTTAAAAAAACATCTCATTTTGGTACATTACAACCGAAGAGACACTGGGGACAAAAAAGGCAATAAGCATATAACAGCTAACACATTGTTTAGCTTAACAACAAAATAAATGAGAAACATGCGTATATATCCTCTACCCAGGCGAGCGCTACATCCGGGTCAGCTTTAGAGCATCAACCGCAGCCACCAAGGGCGCCCACCACTTGTACATGCAATGGTTAAAGGTGCATGGAACGTGCAGCCCTACTCCATGTCCAAATGTCCAAACGTCCGCCCAGGTAAGCAAGGAACCACTGCATGGGCCATGCAACTCACCAGTACCTACAGCTCCTTCGGAACCCTTTAGACCTCAACCGCCGAACATGCATCTCCTAGAGTTGGGATGTGATGAAATCAACCGGATATAATCTGAATAGGATTTTATAGGTGGATGCTTGGATCTTAGCAACCACATCCATCCAAGTAAAGGCAGCACCATCAAATAACATAGCATTTCTAATTTTCCAGAGAATATAAATCGTGCAAAGGAAAACAATTCGGATAGCTTTACTTCGCATAAGGGCACCCTTAGCTTCACTTCTTATCCATTTAATAGCACGGGGGAGGGAGCCCATAGCCCATGTTATGTTCAGCCACTGACGAATTTCCTGCCAAACCAAGTTAGTAAAAGAACATTGAAAATATAGGTGAGGTACGGATTCCACCTCTCTTTTGCACAATATACACTTTGGATCCACGTCAAGAAAGGAGAGGTTATTCTTCGTGGGTAGGCATTACTGCAATCCTAACCACGCAATAAAAGAGAACTTTGGTGGGATATAGCGCTTCCATATAAAAGCCATCCAAGGGTGGCTGGAGTTTCTATTTCGAAGCAATTCATACACTTTATAGGAAGACCAACAGCCATTGGTGCACAATTTTTCCAACCCATTCTCAATATCCATACGTCCACCCAATCTAGCCATTAGCACATCTCGTATACCACTAACCTTTTTCATTAATGGGGAGTCACGAGGATGGGGTTGCCAATCCCATATGAGGAGCAATGTAGCAACTTCACTTGGTTATCCTTCTGAACTTGTTTAATAGTCCTCGGGCATACTTTTCCTGAGAAATGAAAATGCCATGTCTGCTTTGCTTAACTTCCATTCCCAGAAAATAAGAAATCATTCCTAAGTCATTCATCTCAAAGACTTGTTCCATTTTAGCCTTAAACTCCATTATAGCCTTCAGATTATTTCCAATTATCAAAAGATCATCAACATATACTGAAACCACCAATGTTTCAGTTTCCGAAAGTTTAACATACAATGTAGCTTCATTGCTACTTTTCTGAAAACCAAAATTCAGAAGATACTCATCAATCCTTGCATACCATGCCCTAAGAGCTTGCTTGAGTCCATACAAGGGCTTTTTTAGCAAGTAAACTTTGCTAGGATCGCTTACAAATCCCTCAGGCTGCTCCACAAAAATTGCTTCTTCAAATATGCCATTTAGGAAGGCAGACTTGACATCTAGTTGAAAAACTTGCCACTTGAGATGAGCAGCAATGGAGAGAAGCATTCTGATGGTTTCAAACCTTGCTACTAGAGCATGTTAGCCTTAGAATTTTTTTTATGATTATTAAATATGATTAATGAAAATTAAAGCATTAATGAACAAGATTAAGCATGATAGCATT
>JANKOE010000001.1:19084686-19098564 GCA_026284465.1 Erythroxylum citrifolium | reverse complement strand
TTAATTTATTATTTACCTCCATTTATGTCACATGCTATCTTACTTAAGCTAATCATGCTTAATTTATCATAAAAAAAAATTCGGGGCTAACATTAGCAGTTGTGGAAGTAGGTAAGGAGATGCTCTGGTTAAAGAGTTTCATTCAAGAGCTAGATATGAATCAAGATGATTATGTAGTATTTTGTGATAGTCAACGTGCTATGGACTTGAGCAATAGTACTATGTATCATTCTTATACAAAGCATATCAATGTTAGGTACCATTAGTTGAGATCCGTGATTAAGGAAAAACAATTGTAGTTGAAGAAGATTCATACAGTTATGAATGTTGTTATCATATTAACAAAAGTGATTCCTCGGAGCAAGTATGAACTTTGTAGTAAGCTCACCGGATGTCTCTTAAGTAGACATTGGAGTGATTTAGGGCACATTCAAAAATAGGTTAGAAGGGGAGATTGTTCTATATCAAGACCGATTTAGAGGCCAAAGTGAGTTTCGATGATCTTGAATATTCTCAAAGACCATTGAAATGATGGATTGAAGTTAAGACATATAATGTTTGATTTGAAGCCATTCTTAAGAGACACGACGGTGTATAGTACAATATGTCCATTTCTGTGAACATGTACAAATTGAATAATGACCTACAACGTTGTGTAAGATCAGACACGCCCATGTGCTTATCATACATGACTGTGTGAAGATCTTATAGGTAACTACAAATGTGTAGAGGTGGATGGCAAGAGTCAAAGACATACATGGCCATGTGGAACACATACACCTATTACACTTAACCATGTAAGTAGACTGTGTGATTGACTAAAACCGTGTATATATGTGATTCTTTAAAAATTGATTGAAACATGGTCACCTACACAATTGTGCAAGTGATTGTGTAGGTGACCATGTCTAGTTATAAAACCCTATTTTTTTGTATAATAGGAGAAATGATGAGGTTCATTGGAAAGAGTGAGAAAGAACATCAAAAAAATGGAGAAAAAAAGATAGCAAGAGTCAGTTAAGAGGTCTTTCTCAATTTATAATTGGTAGTTTTAGTTACAAGTTGTCTTTTAAGTGTTTGTTTTAGGATTAGATTGAGAGTGTTGTTAGTTCAGGGTTTCAACCTATACCCAATATTGAAATTTGGTGGGATAAATTGTAGCCATTTTGTGATATAGTTCTGACCAAGGGTTAATAGCTTCGAAACTTTAAACTCTTGTAAGTTTTCTATTTGAAATTAGTAGATTTACTTATCAGTTTAGCCTGTAATTTTTTCCTCTATGTTGGAAGGTTTTTCAAGTATATTTGGTGTTTAATTTATTTTCTTGTCATATGTACATATTATTTGGTTGCTTGTTTTGCGAATTGGATCTCTTGGGATTGGTGAATTGCTCTTGATTGACATTGTGGGAATTGTGATTGGAGCCTAACATGTCGCCGTAGCTTGTTCTCAAACATCACTATCTAATTCCTTCGCAGTCTTCACCTTACCCTATGCTTAATACATATTTTTTCCAATCTTTACCAAAACATCGCAAGGAAAATAATAGGTTGACATACAATGAGGCATAATGATTGTGTAGGTAGACATGTACGACATGTACGAACCTTTTTTCTGAATTCGGAATTCAGAAGAAATTAAATCTTCTAAGTAGGATTCGATCCTACAACTGATTCCACCGCTCTCACATAAGCTATTGAGGAACGACTAGAGATTACATCTCAATGGAGTTTAGGTATAACAAGGTCAATTTCTCATTCTCAATCTATGGCCAAATATGAGATCGAAATTTCCTTTGTTAACTACAAAATTACTTTGCAGTATCTTCTGTCAGACAAAAAAGTAGTTCTATGTTTTAGAGACTCCTAATCCTGGATCCGTTAGACATGTTGGAAAGCTATAGCCACTTGAAATGCATGGAAGGAGCACCATATTTGGTCTATAATTGAATACATAATGTCATTAAATTCCATGAGATGACATTTTCAAATCGACCAAATTTGAATGGAAAGGGGTGATGTAATCAGAATTGACCTGGTGGAAAAAGACTTCGTTACCTGCCAAAAGAACCACATGAATGTGATGACCGTGACCTATGTTCTTGTTTTCTTGTTTTTGTCATGTTTCTTTATTTCCTTGTCACAGATAAGAGTTGTTTATGTGGAGAAAACAAATGGAACTTTCTTCGTGGACATTGGCAGACATCGGCAGTCCGGCGACATCTGTTTTGGCCAAAACTAGAAATGCATTTAGAAATTAACAATGCCAGTGTATTTTTGTTTTTAGTGTTTTGTAATGTTATTATTTCACCATACCTGGTTTAAATATCAGAATAAAATAATAGCACGAACATGTAATGTTGAACTTGTCAGCGATCAGTAGCTGTAAAATCCCAACATATTCCAAATTCAGCTAGAGATGAACAGTTCAAATTTGTGACAAACTGGAAATTGCAGGAAAGTTTACGTAGAGGAATCTATTTATCAACTTTCTTTCACTAATTATTTTGATGTAGAGGAATCTATTTCTCGCAACCTGAATATTTGGTTTGATAACCTGCTGCTCATATGAAAGCCACTTTTGGGTTAGGGAAGAGTCTTATAAAAAAGATAGGGAAAGAATTGTCTCAATCCAAAAAGCCATCTCATGAAATCGATTCTTTTTTAATATCAAAAATGATAACTATAAGAGAAATGTCCTCTGTGGACGCTAAGACACACCTATATTCTTGTATTTATAGGCTATATGTATAACAATTTTGTATTGTGCTGCATGACATTTGGTTCATTTTCTTGTAGATATCAAATTTATGCTTAACAGTTTTATGCATTGAACCTGAGTATTCACGTTTGCCGTCCAAAATTTCTGTATGCTTAATCAGGCTGCAGTATTAAACCTGAAGGTATTGGTTTTCAAGACTCTTCAGCAGACTGTAGAGGGATTGCATAGAAATTTCAGTATGAAAGGAAGCACAGGTGCGAAAATTCTTGTGTAGTCAAGGCAAAGACCTGTTTATTCTTCCTCCTTTGTTTTTTCTCTTTCTAAACAAAGCAAAGTCTTGGCTAATGAGAAAGACAATGGAATAAGATAATCGCTCTTCTAGAGACCGAAGATACCTTAATGCTTGGACTTTTCTATACGAGGAAAATTATGTGATTAGTCATCATTAGATACTAGAATTCTTTATAACATTCTCACCGGCGATCCCCTTTATATATAATCTGCCTCACCATGAATTTAAGCCAAATGGTGTACGAATGCATACAAATTCGCGAACAGCCATTTCAGAAATACTCTGTGCTAATATAGGATGACTTTGAAATATTGCAGTTGGAAATCCTTGTTACCTGGATGTTTCATTAGCGAGAAACCATTTACAGAACAAAAACATCTAGTGTCCAAACCCATATCTTCCCAAAGATTGTCCCTTGAAGACTTGAGCGATCCCGAATTGCTGAACCCTGTCCATGAGCTATCCATCATCTCTAGCCTGCATATTTTCACTCTCAAAGAGTTGAAGTTGGTAACACATAATTTCTCAAAAAGTAAGTTTCTTGGTGAAGGTGGATTTGGAACTGTGTACAGGGGGTTCATTGATGGTAAGTTGAGGCCTGGCCTAAAGGCTCAGACAGTGGCTGTCAAGGTATTGGACTTGGATGGCTCTCAAGGGCATAGGGAGTGGCTGGTATGCAAGTACACATTTAGTTGCTCATTGTTCTTTCAATATAATATTTTACACAAAAACAATTTTCAAAAGTGCAGGCTGAAGTAATCTTCCTGGGGCAACTAAGGCACGCGAATCTTGTTAACTTGATTGGCTATTGCTGCGAGGATGAGCAAAGGCTTCTTGTATACGAATATATGGAGCAAGGGAGCTTAGAGAACAAATTGTTTAACAGTTCGCATTCCCTTTTTCTTTTCCTCTTGCTTGAAGAGTTTCTTTATTCCTTCTTATTTCCAAGTTTTTATGTTGTTGATGTGTTTTAATCGATGCAGGATATTCAACGACGTTGCCGTGGTTAACAAGATTGAAAATTGCAGTTGGGGCGGCAAAGGGTCTCGCATTCCTACATGAACAAGAAAAACCGGTCATATACAGAGATTTCAAGGCCTCAAACGTCTTGTTAGACTCGGTAATCATTGTCCTTGTCCCTGTTTGTTTGTGGACAAAGACGAAGAGTACAGCTTCTAATAACCTCGAATATGATCGATATTTTACAAACTTATCTTTTCTCAATTGAACTGAATTTGTTGTCAGGACTGTAATGCCAAACTTTCGGATTTTGGGTTGGCCAAAGATGGCCCTGAAGGAGATAAAACACACATTACAACAAGGGTTATGGGCACAGAAGGTTATGCTGCTCCTGAATATATAATGACTGGTAATTCAAGTTATTTTTCTCCTCCTTTTTTTTGGGGGGGTTATCAAGAAAGTTAGCGATCTTAAGTCAACTAACAGAACCTGATATTTTCCAGGTCACTTGACAACTATGAGTGATGTATTCAGCTTTGGAGTGGTGTTTTTAGAGCTACTAACAGGAAGGAGATCTGTGGACAAGAAACGACCAAGTAGAGAGCAGATTTTGGTGAAATGGGCAAGGCCTTTATTGAAAGATCCTAACAAGCTCTGCCAAATAATGGATCCTAGACTCGAAGGGCAATATTCAACAGAGGGTACTAGAAAGGCAGCTGCTTTGGCTTATCAATGTTTGAGCCACCATTGGAAATCTAGACCCACTATGAGCACTGTTATTAAGACATTAGTGCCACTATTGGAGTTAAATGACATACCCATTGGACCATTTGTGTTCATTGTTCCAGAAATGAAGGGAAATGACATTGACATGAAAGGAAAAGAACATCCCAGGGAGTGCGACGAGCTAAAACATTGTAACAGAGTTGAAGACAAGATGGAAAAGAATGACAAGGGCAAAATCAGACAACGTAACATCGCAGACACAAGAATAAGATTAAGTCAATAAGTTGTCGACCTGTTCATTCTGATACTGAACTTTATGCAAGCTTTGGAACTAGTTTGTACTCTCCTAGGCGTCAAATGATAAAGTGGCTACCAGGGCTAGGTTTATAAAATCACTGTATATCATGTTCACAAGCAGAAGAGCTTATGTTGTTGAAACTTATCCAAATTTGGCGGTCTGTATTACGAAACGAGGTGTGACACTGAACATAATAAGGCCTCGTATTGCCAAGTTATGGTATTTTGAAACGGTAGACTTTGAATGTTGACAAGTAGTCTACTTCCATTCGTAGTAAAATTTCAACTACGAATTTCTGGATGGATTCTATTATTTTATTTACATATCACGTAATGATGGTTCTTAGTATTCGCAGGGACAAAATTTCCAAGTCTTGGTACGTTCTAAACAGAGACTTAACTTCAATTCTCCTTGGATGACCGTATTCAGTAGTGGTACTACACCTAAATTCTTGTGGGACAAATAGCCATTTACCATCTCAGTGAATTCCAAGCAGCATTTGATCCAAAAATGATCAAAACTACCCACAATTAGTCATGACTAGTTGTTTGAAGTTGGAAGGAAATAAAAAGGTGGCCGAAATCTCCTGAAAATTTTGAAACCTGTTCTGAGAAATTCCATTGAGTTGGACTAAAAATGTTTTGAATGCATAATTCACAACAACCCACTAAACTGCAGTCGGAAGCTATTTTCTTGCCCTTTGAAATTTGAGTGCAACCGCTCTGAAAACTTTAAGCGACTTGCTTGTAAGTGTACAGTACACGACGACTAAGATGAGAATAATGATAACGCCGACAGAGTTTTATAGCTTTGATGACTTTAGGGCCAAATATCTTCTCGTTTAAGAGTTTCGGCTTTTTGTTTGGTGTCTTTTACTTCCATGTTGATATCAATCCTGCAAAGGCCAGAAGCGATATATTATATCTTGGGCCACTTAGGTTTATATTCTGATCTTAGGTAGGCTAAGTCTTGGGGAGAGGTTAAGGGTCAAGTCCAAGAGCATAATTGTCAGTTTTCACAGCTGTTGGATAAAAACGAAGGCAATGCAAAAGCATTCTTTTTGGAGTTTCAGCAGTGTCATAGGCATAGGCATATTGAAGTGATCGAGATAAAAAGTTTAACATGCCTGCAGATTCTTATTGGAAGGATAACTTTATCAGACAAATTATAGCTGCACAAGATATGAATGGATAGATCATGTCTCCAATTATTTAACGGAAAATAAAAAGGAAAATTATGAGCATAACTCATTGAGAACAAAGTTTGCTGGCTATTTGTATCTATATGCTAGAAGCACCAAACCAGAAAATTCGCAGCTTTGTGCAGGTAAGCAGCTAGGTTCATTTGGTCCACAGTAGTTTTTACTCAGGCTTCCACGGTTCTGCTTACATCCTAAACTAAATGTCATATTACGAAAATGGAAGCACCTAATTTGCTCGGCAGAAATTTGTGGTTGTATTATGATTTGAGTCACCCTGTAACACCCCTTATCCGGAACCTACAACTACCCACATATATACCAATCAAATTCTATTTAATACTATACATATACATATTACAAAGTTTTATATCACTTAACATAATCATTTGAAAGTAGTATTATATCTTTACATTTACACGACAATCCAAAAAAAAAGCATTACGATTTCCTTTATTACATGTACAACCATTTTTAACCAAAAAAATACATTCCAATGGTACTTTTATTCCTAATGGTTGGCCTTGGTTCCTATAGGTGTTTTTTGTACCTCACTCCAAATACTTGCTCTTACACGGATTAACACTCGTGCTAACCTTGAAAGCTTATTAGGGAAATACTTAGTTTGGATGACCACTCGCAGCAGCCATCCGTCAAGTACACACATTCGTAAACATCACAACTCATATAAATAGTGATGACATACTGAATCAAAGTATATAATGCAAACATGCTTCAATATGTTATTCATATACTATAAATTCACATTCATAAGCCAAACATTGATGTTCAACGCTTATTAATACAAATTATCAATACAAATGCAAATGCTCATCAATATCAATTATTTATGTTATCATATTATATTTCTTATTTATAACCATTAGGTCTGCACATTCTCGTGTGTGTGGATATGGGAGTTGTAGATATCCGAAAATATCAAAACTGTGGATACTTAAAGACATCGAACTGTGGAGACAATATAGACTCGAAATGAAGACACCATTGGTGTCAAACTGTAGCAGTTGCACTATAACCCTACTGGCATGCCTATCTATCCACCACCAAGATAATAGAGCATGTACTATAACATTTTCTTAAACCATTTGCCCATTTCATAATTCATCATATGATATTCACTTGAAGTTATAAAATCTGTATTGAAGTGCATACTATATACATATATATGAGCAATAAATATGCATACAAAGCATCTATGTACATGTAAATGCATGCATTATGTTCACTCTTAAATTTTAATGTTTAATCACCCAATGCATATGTGGTCAGTCATATTTCATTTATTTCTAGTTGTTTGAAAAGTTTCATACACATTAAAAAAGGTTCGGATAAGATGCGGTAAAAAAATTGGAAATGAAAACAAGATTATGGCTGTGACAGAAAATCCTTCTCCAGGGTCACGATCGTGTTTAGAGTGTCGCTGTCATGGTAAAAGAGTTTTCTACTGGGTTATGATCGTGATACCCATGTCATGCTTATGACAGAAGAACTTGATGTTGTGTTTCACGATCGTGACAGACACTTGCCATCTACTTGTTTTGTAATGTGCATATAGAAAAAATTCAAATTAGGTTTTGAGGGCTTTTGAAAATCAAGCCATTTTTACTTCTAAATCATGAGATATAGACCAAACATCACAAGCTAATTTGAAATAAGGGCATCATGTCACCAATTTCAATGTCAGAAAGCTAGAACTAAGTTAGAGTCTTTTCCAAAAAAATTTATTCCTATGTCTTAGGCTTCATATGCAACTAAAATCACCCAATTTAGAGGTCTGTAGGCTAAGATATGATCCAAATAATATGATTGGTTCAAACAAACCTAAGACAGAATTCTACTACACAATACTCTCTTGTCATATTCAACTAATTCCATGCAAGGTAACACCAAAATAACACCAACACACCATCCCAGTAACCATTCCATATACAAATGAATCTTTGTATCCATTCAAACATACACATAAAGAGATATTAAACTAAGTATAGTCCCAAGCCTTAAAATTGACCAAGTAGTTCTTCTAATGCCTTTCCTTTCCTTCCTCTTTGGCTTTGATTGACTCACCAACTAGAAACACCACAAATATGTATCTCAATCCCAATTCCAACCTTATAAATCCAATTCTTCATAAGTAAAGCAAGAAAAGATCAAGATTAAGAGAAAACCACTAACTTTTGCCTTGATTTGTACCTACGATTAGCTTGATTCCTTACATGCAAAATGATGGGATGAAGAAGATGAAGTGGAGAGAAAATGAGAGAGGAAAAATATGGAATTTAAACCCTAAGATGTCGTCCCTTTTTCCTCTCTATGTGCCCATTTCATGCACGTTCAAGACTTACACATATGCTTAATTCCTATTAGACACACATGCTTTTTTCTTATTGTTCACACATGCTTTAATCCAATTGATTCATGTGTTGACTTTAAGAAAATTGAACATTGGTCCTTTTTCTTCCTTTAATTTCCACATTGGCATATAATCTCATCAATTAATTTCATTCTCATCCATAGTTCACGTCTAAGTATGTATATCCATGCTTATTTATAGATTATAAAGCCCTCTTTTAGACCATTTATAGAAGAATAAGTATTTAAAAGAATAGGTGGATCTTAGTCGTAGGAAAATCCCAGTTGAGTGATTGGATGTCTCATTTCCTTATGCCAAAAAACCTGAACAAGGAAATATAAAATTTGATGAAGAATTTCTTATACTCAAGGAATGCACATAATCATTATGGAGAGAAATTGAAATGGCAAGAAGTTTGTAAAATAAAAGATGAAAGAGGTTTAGTTTTCAAATCAATTAGAACTATCAATAAGGTGCTATTGGCAAAAGGAATCTAAAGGATACTCATTGATAAGGATGTAATTTAGGTAAAATGGATCTATATGCATTTTCTAAAAGGATAAAGTCTCTGGTAGAAGAAACTTACTACTAATGCTTCATGGACATAGATGCAAATCCTCAAACTTAAGGATAACTTATGGAGAGTGATTAAGTTAAGAGTAATGAATGGTGAGTTAACTTCTTTTTGGCATGATAATTAGAATGGATTAGGACCTCTTGATCTAATTACTAAGCTTTAATATATTAGACACCTGGTCTAGGATAGAGCTTTTGTTAAACTCAATTTGTTGTATTTGTAATTTGGAGAAGGAAAGTATCTAACATTTATTCTTCAAGTGTCAATTTTCTAAATTCCTCTAGACTAAAATACAACAACTTTGCAATATTTCATATTAATTAAAGAACTGGGACCAAATAGTATAATAGGCAACTTTATGCCTTAAAAGGTGTACAATAGATGGCAAGATCTTTAAACTAATGTTTGATTGTTCTATTTATGCAATCTAGAAGAAGAGGAAAGAAAGAATCTTCTAAAACACAAATAAAGGAACTCAAAAAATGGTTAGAGTGCACACTTATCTAGATCAAACAAATTATGCTCACAAAAGCTATAAAAAAATGGAATCAGTATAGAAATGGCTAGTAATTGGAACATTACCTCTAATCTACTATTAATTGGAACCTAAGAAGTTATACCAAGCTCGAGCAATAGCAACATGGAATTGCTTTTCCAACTAGATAAAAAGAAAAATGTCAAACTTTTAAACTGGCTAAACCCTAGACTGAAAGCTTAGTTTAACAATAAGTTGAGCCTCAGACAAAATGACCTTGATTACCTTGTGATATATGCATATTTGACCTTATTTATACACCTATATTGATGTATTTTGTTTGATATTTTATAGCTTTATTGTATATTTATTACTTAATTCTCTCCAAGTGCATTTATAAGTTATAATTGCCTTCACGGACCAAAAGAAGAAGAATTTAAATGAAAATGCGGTATAAAACAAAGATTTAAAGCAAGGGATACATGGCTATGTCTATAGCCATGTAAGTCTCTCAGTCCGTGTAGAATTACAATTATGGAGATTTTAGGTTATACGCAGTTTAGTACACCCCGTGTATCGGACTGTGTATCTTCCAAAAGTCTTAAAAATTACTATAAAAAGATGTGAGTAGAGGCAGATTAGAGAGCAAACTTATAGAGGCAATTATAGATGTACAGATCATTCAAAAGAGGCGATATTAATCTAGAAATATGGAAAACACGAAAAAATCATCGACAAATCCAATAGAAATCAACATCAAACCTTTACCTTGAAAGAATATTCGATGAAAAAGAAGGGAGATTTAGAATTATCAACTCTTTGTTTTCTATTAATTTTTCTTGTTTATGTTTGATTTCATTTTGTATCATGTGTAACTAAACACCATATTAGTGGCTAGGTGTGATGAACCCTATTTTATGCTACAATATGTTTTAACTATCTTATTTAATTCAATTGTTTTGAATGATCTATTGTACTTCAATTATGTGTTGGGTATATGTCCTAATAGATCAGAAATATTAGTACACAATATAATTTCATAACATAGAGATCGAGAAGTATGAATAGATCTACTGTAATTGAAAGGAATTGATTGCAAACCTAGAGATAAGTCAATATAAATCCCCTAGATTAGGGTTAAATATAGTAGCGAAATTCACAAATTAGTAAAGCAATATTAGAAATTTTAACCTGAGTAATTTAGTTGATAAACCTAAGATTAATTTTTAGTAGTCTCAAGTAAGTTATTAGCATGGTAGGAATTTTCACGGTCCAATATATTTAATAACCTAATAGGTTAAGCATAAAGAATAGTTGAAGAGGAAGAAAAAATATAAGTTAATCAAGTCAAACTTGATTGTAAAATTTGAAAAACTTTAAGATTAAATATGAAATATTTAATAAATAAGGATCAATATAAAATATTTGATTTTATTCGGGTCTAATTAATATTTAATTAGCATTTAAATAGAATTATTGTAAGTCTAATAAAATTTTAACTAAAATTAAAATTTATTTCAATTAAAATATTAAAGGTCTAAATCTCATTATAAATAGGCTTAAACTCTAAAAGAACTATCATTTCTTATCAAACCCAATCCTCTCAATTTGTTTGGGTGGATATCTTTAAAGGTCATAAATGTGTGCAACTACAATATTTGTGATGAACTAATTTCAAAAATGATTCAAGATAAACGATAAATAAATGATCAAGTTATATGAGAAAATACAATTTCATTTGTACTTATTATATATTTTTCTGCTGCGCAAATGGTCAAATCTCGCTTTGATTTCTTAGTACTATGCCATTTCACTGTTGAGAAATTATCAAACAAACAATTAAATGATGCACCATTAAGTCCCCTGTTTCCGTTTGTTATAAATCTTTGGCACAAGTGAATGAGGTGTAGTATTGAAGAAATGTGTAAAGATTATTTGGAGACTTTAGGGATGATTGGCAACAATAAACAAAAAAGCACACCAATTTTTATTATAAGTAAAAGTAATCACCATAGTATTACAATCTAGAGGCCCCTTTTTTGTCGTCGACTGTAGCAGAACCCCTAAACTTGGATGTTGTATCAGTAATCACACGTTGTACAGATGAAATGGAAGTTTAGGCTCAGGAACAGCAGCAAGTGGGATTTTTCTAGGTGTAGAGAGACCAAAAATCTCCTCCATGTTCAAGTCCTCCTTCTTCATGTCACCAGGTAACTTCCAAGTAAATCCATGCAAAAGGTTTGCTAAACTGGCTTGAATCACCTTTAATCCAAGACTATAGCCAGGGCACATCCTCCTACCAGCACCAAATGGCAACAACTCAAAATCGTGTCCCTTCACGTCTATGGCCTTACCAATGAACCTCTCAGGACAAAACTCATCGGGGTTCTCCCACAAGTTGGGGTCTCTGCCTATTGTCCACACGTTGACAAGGACACGAGTGCCCTTTTGAATGTCGTAGCCTGCAATTTGGATGTCCTCACGAGACATCCTAGGCACTAACATTGGTGCCACAGGGTGTAACCTCATTGTCTCTTTGACAATTGCATCAATAAAGGGTAGATTAACAATATCTTTCTCTTCAACCAATCTTTCTCTTCCAATTACTCTGTCAAGTTCCTCTGTTGCCTTTTCAAATATCTCAGGTTTCTTCAGTAGCTCCGAGATTGCCCATTCTACCGTCACTGCAGAGCTTTCAGTGCCTCCAGCAATCAAATCCTAAGGATTTACAGTAAAGCATAGCGTAAGAGTTTTGACTGATAGATACAAGAAAGCAATTGCCTGTCACCGATTAGTATCGAGGTCTCAAGCACCCATATCGATTTAATATCTATCATGACTTAATCATCAATTGAAATAGGCAAATTAAATAGGAAAAAGGTCTGAACTGTCAGAAGATAACCCATGTTCTGATTTACTTAATTACAACAGTTAATACGTACCTGAGTAAATCCCTTCACTCCATGTCTTTCAAGTTTAACCTCAAGATTAGGATCATCAGCCAGTTGCAAGAGCACATCCACCATGTCCTTAGCTACATAATCCTTAACCCCTTTTCTTCTCTCATCATGTTCATCCAACACATGCTCCAAAAACCTGTCTAACTTCTTGCCCAAAACCTTCATTCTCTTAATATACCCTTGCAAATCCAAGAAAGCAAGCCACGGAATCGAGTCCCCTATGTCCAAAACCCCATTAAGCAAAAACAACTCATCAAGCATTTCCTTGAACTCCTCAGGCGTGACGATTTCTTTTACACTCTCTCTCTTCACGGTATACGTTTTCCCTAACACCATACGACTGATCACATTCAAGCTAACGTCTGAAAGATGATCTTTAAGATTGACAGTCTCACCACCTGACTTGAACAAGTTTTTAAGAAGAGATTTCAACTCCTCTTTGCGTATATACTCGAATGATTCGAGACGTTTAGCGCTAAAAAGTTCCATCAGACACATTTTACGAGCTTGACGCCAATAGGGTCCATATGGTGACCAAGTAATATCGGAGTAGTTGTAGGTTGTGTACTTGCCTGCAGCTGTTTTGGGACGACCAACAAAGGTGACGTCGTGTGTTTTGAGGATGGTTTTGGCCATTTCGACAGAGGAGCCAACGATAACAGGGAAGGATCCGAACTTTAGGTGCATGAGTGGACCATATTTTTGAGACAGTGAATGAAGTGATCTGTGTGGAAGTGAACCTATGAGGTTAAGGTTGCCAATTATAGGAAAGGGCTTTGGTCCCGGTGGCAGGTTGAGTTTCCGGCGTCGGATATAGCCAGAGAGGAGGATGAGGGCTATGGTGGCCAACCAAACAGCAGCGTAGATGAACCAAGTAGGAGTATCCATTTGGTTAAAGGATTTGAAGGTTCAGTGAAGGAGTTGGGATGTGAAGTTTAGCCACAGATGCGTTTTTATAGAGGAAAGATAACGTGGTCCGTGATGTTGTTGTTTTGAGAGAAGACTTCATAAGGTATCCCTATTGGCGCCTCTGTTGAAACGTGTGTCTTAAAAATAACTATAGTTGAGATTATAACAAGGCCGCGTTTGATTTGAGCACGGGTTTGAGAATGAGTATGGGTATAATAGTAGAAGGGAATGGGAATAGGAATGGGTATAAAAATGATGTTTGGTTTGTAACTTGGGTTTCTGTATTAATACCAATAATGTTGTTGTTGTTGTTATTATTAATAATAATAAGATAATTAATTTTGTATAATAAAATTAATAATAATAATAAAAGATAATTAATTTCGTATAA
>JANKOE010000001.1:19071379-19084586 GCA_026284465.1 Erythroxylum citrifolium | reverse complement strand
TAAGAATAAAAATTGCTCATGTGAGGGAGGGGTATAAATAATAACCACTAGATGGGAATGAAAACTTGATACCCACCTCCTTTGGAGGGTTTAATGAATTCCCAAATTTAATGGAATGAATCCATTCCCTTGGAATTGAAAACCCCAAAGCAAACACTATTTTTTGCAATGATTCCATTCCTTCATTCCCAAACCCTCAAACCAAACGCCCCCTAAATTAAGTATTATTGTACAACTATAAAAGAAATGGGCATGCACTTTTTTGGAAGCTATTTGCCATTTACTAGTATAATTTGAGGGGTAAATTGGTAAAATACATATTCATTGTTTCTACGAAATTTCACTCAAATTCTCTTTTACTTTTCAAAATTTATTTAGTTCCAATTTAAAATAAGGCCCTAATTATGGCGATCCAATAATAATAATAGTAAAATAAATTTGAAAAGTTGTTGGTAGTTTGTATTTCTCGTCTAATCAAGAAAGTGAATAGAAAGTACCAAGAAATTGTAAGGTTAGTGTTGAAATAGTGACTATCTATTTCTCAAAATAGAAAGCAACAAGAAAGTACAGGGTTAGTGTGGAAATAGTGACCATCTAACAACCAAATTGATAGGCTCAGTTTTTGCGACTCTTGACTTTGGTTTTGTGGAACAGGAATGGGAATACCTTGACCACTGACTTGCATTCACTTTGAATTTGAAAGATTCCACTTCCACGAGGCAAGGCAAAATCAGTGTATTTTCTGAAGTTGACTTGAGTCAGCGGAGTCGGTGGGGCTCCATGCTTGCCTGGTGGTTGTAAGACACAAGTGGGAATAAGCATTTCTCCTAATAAATTAGCAATTAAACTCAAGACCCGTTCCTGTTTTTCACTGAAAAGCAAGCATGAACCACATTAAAGTTTTTTAAGTGTAATGGTTGGTGAGTTTTGTTACATTACATGTGAACTTGTTAAAGATACACCTTATCATCATCTGCTACCGTGTGGACATCTTTAATATAACCTGAAAACACGTGGAAGGTTACGAGGGGTTTCGTCTACTATATATTAATATCATGACATTGATACATAATTGGAAAGAGACAAATAAGTGATGGTTAAAGACACATACACACCATCTTTGTTTAAATCCAACAAGAGGGTATAGCCTTCTGGTAAGATTACGAGATTTTCATTAATTTAGCAGATAGAAACCCTCTGATTATAGAGACGAATTTCTTCCAAACTTTAATTAGTAAAAAATCAACGCCGAAGTTACCCTTTTTCATTAAGAAAAGCTTGTGTCTACTGTCTTCATCTTTTCAATTGTTATCTGTTGATCATGTAACTAAGGGGCGGTCATCGAGTGGATATGATTATCTCCCCAGACTATAATATGTATGCTTTTCTTCCTGAAAGAGTAATATATATAAATAAACTGCACAAAACCAATTAAGTGCTGCTCAACATCCTAATCCAGGCTCATCGTTGAATATTAAAACAACAAGACTATATATATATATAGGCTTTTCTATTATGATTATTCAAAGTGACCATCTCTTTCCAATTGATTTACTGAGCCAATTTCTTTTATTTTCTTTAATCAATCACTCTAGCTTATTATTATCAATTTTTGACTTTCATTCAAGATTGGCCATCAACTCTTTGAAAAGCAACATTAATTGGATGATGCAGTTTTTAACTATTGATGTTGTGAGATCTTAACTCCATTTTTTTATAACATAATCCATTTTCATTAATGAATCTGTTTTAGTAATATTAGCACTTCTATTATAATGAATCAAATAATAGGTGAATGATGAAGTTCTTACTAAAAGAGTCAATTAAACAATTAATAGTTGAGAAATGAACAAAGTGGAGAATATATATAATTCAAATGAACTAAGAACAAGGAGGAATTAAAATATCTAAATTTAATCAAATTGTTATAATTCTTCTTGGAACCTTATCTTAGTCATTTCAAAGAATTAGGGGCTCAATCCTTGCATGATCATTTGTATATAGAACATAATGCATAAATTATTTTATAATTAGGAGGAAATTTATTTTGATTTTTTAGATAAAACCTCTTATTTAAATTTTTTTGGAAAAATTTTGAAATGATTTTGCATCAAATTTTTTTCAGAAAAATATAGTTTGATTTTTTTTAGTAGAACTTGAAAAATCATGGAAAACATGTTTTCAAACACGTTAATCGATCAATGCATAGCTGCAGTAACGTGTTGTTTCTACAGACATTACTCGACTAATATCTAGGTTTAGTTGATCAACACATCAAAAGATGTGAACAATTATGTTCTTTGAGTTTTCATGTCATATTGGATGATACATTGGTCAACTAATATGCTATATAGTTGACCAATGTAATTTTTATTTGCCATTATAACAAATATTTTTTATTTTTAACAATTTTTCAGTTATTTTTAGTATAAATAGACCTCATATTAGTTATGTAAAGTTAGTGGAAATATTAAAGAGTTGCTCAGAGTTTTAAGAGGCTAGAGAAAGCATATGTGCATTACATAATGTATATTGAGTCATTGTTTATTGGTGTGACCAAGAGAAGGAGCTTTTGAGTTGTAAACTTATTGTGATTGGGAAAAAAATTTGTAAGGGTTGCTCTTTACCTTGAATAAGATTTCTGACATGTATTCTTCACCTATAAGAAATAAAGATGATTGTAAGGGTTTCTCTTTAACCATGACAAAGATGTTGTATGGATGATTATTCTTCATTCATTGAAGGAAGAAGATAGTACATTCTCAAGTAGAGTTTAGGGAGTGGATGTAGGCCAAAAGTTGTTTGGCCGAACCACTAAAAATTGATTTTATGTCTCTTTCTCTACTATCTTGTATCTATTATAGTAATTGTTTTGTGATTATCATATGTGAATTTACCCCAACCATTTTTTAGATTAGGCAATTCATTCACTAGTGTAGAAATAGGCAAAAAGTAAACATACAATTCACCTCTTCTCGTATGTCATCTAGAGACTAATAATAGATATCAAAATGAGTCTCTTTCATTGTATATAAAAGAACATATAGTCCATATTCTTTGATGTAGATATTTACCTTTGTTAAGAGACTAGAATGAAACATTTCTTTTCAATTAAAGTGGTTGATTTTTGGGATGTCGAAGATAAAGGGCCTTTTGTGCCAATGAAATACTTAGTGAGAGAAAAGGTCGAGCCTAAAGTACCAAAGGATAGAAGTGAATGGGATGATAAGAAGAGGCCATTGTAAAAAAACCTGATAATTTTTTAAAGAATAAAAGGTATAAATAATTGAACAAGAAAAAGAATAAAAATCACTTAAGGCTACATATAATGACACTATTAGTTTGGAGAGTGAGGAATCAAAAAATTTGGTGACAAGTATATGCTTTATTGTTGATAATGATAATGTACCCTCTTCCTCAAATTCCTATAATAATATTAATGATTATGATATTGATCTTTTATATGATGAGTTAGTTGGATGCATACAGGTCACAAGGTTAAAAATAAAGAAATTATCTTCCAACTATAAAGAGATTTTAAAGCTCTTAGTTGTATATATAAATGCGAATGATAAATTGAAATGTAATATGTATAACATGATAGAATTTAAGAGTGTGGTTATTACCAATAAAAATAAGCATGATTTTTTAGATGAGAATAAGGCATTGAAGAAGGAGATTAATATCCTTAAAGAATCATTGTCAAGATTTACTATAAGTAGTAAAAACAATTATATTGCATACTTGGAGTCCAAAAGAGCTTAAATGATAGGCACAGAATTGGGTACACATATGGAAGTGCACTAAATAATGCCAAAATATTATCTTAAATCGAAATCATATTTATAATGTTAAGTTATTGGCTACTTTATTATATGAGCATAAAGAATTTAATTTTATACATGAAAATTGATAGACAATTGTTTGTCTATATTTATATACCTATATTTAAAGTATTTTTTGTTATTTAACAGTTTTATAGTATTTTTTGGTACTTAATTTGCTTCAAGTGTATTTTTAGGTAATAATTTCCTTCGTAGATTAAGAAGAGATGTTTCAAGTGAAATTGTGGCATTGAATGGAAGAATTAGAGCACTTGTGGACTTACACAGTCATGTATATTAATCGTGTAAGTATCTGTGAATGTGTGGACCTTCAAAGATATAATTCCTACCTGTGTGGAGCTACAGGTTGTTGTATGTTAATATAAACGGTCGTGTATGTTGCCCGTATAAGTCTCTATAACCATGTAAAGTTGCCAATTAAGGTATTTTTATAGGTACACAGTTACCTACATGATCGTGTAAATGACTATGTATATCCCAAAAACCTTAGTTCATTGATATCTAAGAATAATAAGAAGGCTACATCAAGGGGTATATTAAAAGCGTCTTAGTTTAAAGAGAGGCAACGAGAGTCATCAGAGATACCTGAAAAAGAAGAGCAAAAATGTAAAAATATTTTACACATCATAAAGAAGTTAAATTAGTGGATACATCAAGTCAATCCAACCTTCCAAAATATCTAAATCAAGGCTTTCAAGCTCATTCGTTAGTTTCTTATTTTTTTTCCTAGCCTTGGATGTCAATTTTGGTTAGTTTTTGTTTTAACCATGAATATAGGATTCTGAATATATATTAGGGTTTATTCTTGAATTGTTTTGTTAACTTTTATCTTGTTAAATTCAATATATGATGCTTTGTCGTATTTTTCATGCTTATACTTGATAAGAAATCTATAAATTGAATCAAAGTTATCTGTATTAAGTTGCACAAAAAGACTTGATATCTTAATAGACTTACAAATATTAGATTAATAAACAATTAAAGAGAGATCTTAATTGTGAGTTAATTATTCTTAGGATTGCTTTAAATCCAATTGAGTAGTTAGGAGTAGTTTTGTGAATCTACATATTGAAATCCAATTGTTATCTATTGTAATTTGGATTTCTTGGTTTAATCTTGAGAGAGGGTAATCAAAACCATAGGATATCTAAGATCAAGTATAATTTAATTAACAAGATAAAGGAAGAAAAAATAAGGATAAAATAATCCCTAAGTTTCCCATTGTTGGTTAACTTCACTCTTATTGCTGTCTTTACTGATTTAGTTATTAGGTTTTATTAGTTTATTTTAATTTCAATTAATTCAATCTTTTATTACCTTAAAAACAAGTACATTTAAATTGTTAATTAACTAATCCAATCCTTATGGGAGTGATATCTTGTGTACTATAATATACAATCTGTATACTTGCAGTATTGCATACTTTAAAATGGGCAAAGATGGAAGGGTTATTTTACTCTATTATACTACATATGAGCTAAGAACATGGATTGGTGAATAAGGGCTATTTTACTCTAATTATTAAAGAGTAAGGAAGCAGTTTCACTTGATCCAAAAGGAATCCCCTTTTTTTCATGTGTCTTTATAGTCTTATCCCCATTAACACCTTATTACTTAAGGTAATGGGATTAATTCCCAACCTACCTTACTTTAATGGTTTACTCACCTTACTCTATTTATTTTTAGCTTATCCTCCTCTATTTTCTTTGCCTCCTTATAAGAAATTTCTCACAAGCCTCTCTATAGTTTTGATAAGTCCTTTTTTTAAGAATATGTAAGAGGACTAATATATGGAATGTTTTCACCACTGACCTTATTAGAAGCACTCTGCTTACTTAAGAAAGATCCTTGTTACACTAGTAACCAAGTCACTTTTGAACATTCTTTATAAGAGGTAGACACTCTCTGAAACGTATTCTTTTATTGTTAGAAAAAGGGGGGAAATAAGTAAAAGAGGGTTGTTTAATTTTTAAACCAGTTAGGTGGGAAAGCCACTATGCCATAAGAGATATTTTTTAAGATAGTTATATGGATTTTGATAAAGATAGTTATATGTCTCTTGCTATAGGTGATACCAAGTCTTAATAGTTCTTTGAATGTTTGTAAGGATTTTTCTAGGATACTAAATGATCTATCATTTACCATAGAGAAGAGGAGTAGATTATCTGCAAAGGATAAGTTGAATAAGCCAAGTTTTTTTGCATCCACTATAGTATTTGAAATCAAGATTCCAAATTATATTATATTTGATGAGTTTAATCAAGAATTTTATATATAGAACAAATAGATAATTGTATATAAGGTCACATTATCTCAGACCTATCCCACCTCTAAATTGCATTAAGGGTTTTTTATTGACTAGAGTGATGTTAAAGTTATACAAAACTTCAGCCAATTCTTGAAATCTTTAGGGAATCTGAGTACTTCTAGTAATTGAATGATGAAATTCCAACATATGGAATCAAAGGTTTTTTTGAAAATTCACTTTAATACTACAATTCCTAAGGGATCTCTTTCTAGTCTATCCTTTGAACAACTCTTATGCAATAAAAACATTATCCCTAATTTGTATCTCTTCTAGGAAACCTCCTTGAGTATCGCTTATCACTAAGCTTAAAACTTTCTTCAACCTTGCTTCCATAAGTTTGAATATGATCTTATATACAAAGTTACAATAGGAAATAGGTTTGTATTCACTAAATGATATACGATTAACATCTTTTGAAATTAAGATAAATAAAAGTCTTATTGATCTCTTTTAAGTTTATGTATTTTTCAAAGAATTCACGAATGGCTTCTATAACTATATCTTTTATCTTAGGCTAAGTTTTTTCATAAAAAGAATCCATTAGGTCATCTGGTTGTGGTGGCTTTGGTTGTACCTAGCTTAAACCCTACTCCTTTTCTAAGTTGTAAATGGGATGTTAAGGAGCTCCAATTCCTCCTTGAATTGGTTATTTAATAAAAAGCTTAATTCCTAAGTTAAGGATTACATTTGAACCTAATAAATTTTATAAATAGTTGAATGCTTCCTTTTTAGAGTTTGCGTGCTTTGCGATCACTACCTATTCTAAGTAGTTAATGAACTAATTTTATTGTAATTCTTTCAAGCTAGTATTGAGTTATAAAAGAATTTGGTATTCCTATCCCTTTTTTTCATCCAATGTAATATAGCTCTTTATTTGATAAGTGAGCGATGATTTCATATTGCATTGATATAATCATTTATAACATATTTCTCTTCCTTCATTAATCTTATATTTCTCGGTAGTTAGCTCAAAGCAACCTGAATTGAGTTAAGCTTCATTTTAGTTTAAAGTACTAGCTTTCTAGCATTAATTGGTCTCTTAACATTAAGATTTTTCAGTTTCTATTTTATAGATTTTAATTTTTCAATACAAATGAAGGATTTATGCCCTATAACCTCTTTAAGTAGACATCTTAAGATTGCCTCATCAAATCCTTCCTCTTAATATAAGAAATTGTTAAACCTAAAGGGAGTTCTCCATTTATATCTATCAAACATGTTCTAAATTAAGATTAATGAGTGATCGTAGCATAAGGGATTCCTACAAAACTATTTTACTTTATAGGAATTTGCACGACTAGTCATCATTTATTAATGTCTTATCAAGTTTTTTTTGGGGAAATAATCCATTTAGAGTCTTACTTGTTACTCTAAAAGAAGAAGCAACCTTTAAACTTTAGATCAATAACTTTGAGTTTTTCAGTACATTCCCTAAAAGTATTGAAGAAAATTTTTAGGTTAATATTTTCTTCATCTTCAAACCTAAATATAAGTAGGATCCACGGACTATGAATTGTAGGTTGAATGCTTGATAATTTAGTCTAAAGGTTTCTTCTTTGGAAGGAATATATTAGAGCCATATATAAAATTCATAAAGATTCCATTGTTTTCCTATGAAAACCAAATTGACAAGTTAATTAATTAATCACTAGATGTAAGCATATCCACCTTTATTCTCCTTGTGTCAAAAGCTAGGACTATTCTACCATAGTAGTGGACCTATGGCTATCCAGGGGGTAAATTTAGAAAAAATATTTAGATTGAGTTTAGTTTCTAGCAATCTTAGTAGGGTAGATTTACTATCTTTAACAAAATCTCTTAAAATTTGTTGCTTTTTGTGATAATTAATTCCCCTAATGTTATAGGAAACAATAGACATGATTAGGAGTTTATGGATCTACAAACATTAATTTTTTTACTCCCTAATCTCCTTTTGCTAGAACTTTTGAATTCTTTCCAAGGCCATATTAAAGCGTATACTAGACGAGCATATCCCTTCTAGTTATTGAGAACAATTTTGTTATTCATTTTTCTCTTGTTTCCCTTATTCTTTCTATTCATTTTAACCCTATCAACAAATCAAAGTTATCTCTCCTTGAACCACTTCTTTTTTTTCCTAGGTTGTCAGCCTAATGTCAAAAATATCATTATTTATTGCCCCTTTAGCATTAATGTCATTGTTGGGTATAACATGGAATTTACAATTGTAATCTTACTCATTTTGTCATTTCCTAAGCTATTTCCTTCCTTAGTATTCCTTTCCTTATTTACCTTGGGTCGAGCTTCCTTTGTTATTGTTCAAGCCTCATCAATTCATTGTAGTATCCTCTTGAGAAGATTCCAGTAGTAACCTTCAACATCATGCCGTTTAAAATTGGCTTCCATTGATAAGAAACCACGATGGAGTCCTCATATAATGTTTCAATCTCACCTAATATTATTAAGAGAATAGTATTAGGAAGCTCCTTCAATTCCTATGTTAATGCATAACCTAAAATATCCAATTAACTTCTTGGTTTGATCTATATAAATTGGTTTTCCAATATAGCTAGGTAGCATATTGGAAAACCAATTTATATAGATGAATATCTTATATATATATATATATATACACACACATAAATGCTGAGATGGTCCAGTCACACTAGGGTCAGTCTTACCGAGTTTCGAGTATGAAAAAACATCGGAGACCTGTTTCAGCAATATCAATGTCGCGATCTCATCGGGACATATCCTGATCTTATATAGATCTATTTGGTTCTATTGCTCTCCATATAATGGATCTATATCCAAAACCATTTTATGAATCCTCCGAGTTACTCTTATGTGTGTGACCCATTAGGTTTTCGGTTATGTTGGCCACGTGGATTAACACTTAATCCAAGCAAGTCATGATCGACGTCTAGCAATACATCATAACCTCCAATTGACTGGAAAGTAAGTGGTTCGATCAATGAACCTGTGCTCATCACGAACCTCCCATTGACAATTGTTGTGCAATTCATCCTTTCACCGTGCTATACCCCACTTGGTTATGAGTATGGGCAAAGTGTCAATTCTTATTAGACTGACTACGTCAAATCTAGTTCAAGTGATATCAGTTCTCGTCCTGTGAATCATTACTCTATATGTCAATGAAGACATTCTTCATGACATATGTACTCCACCCAGAGATTTCCAAGTAATAACCGACAAGAGGCTGTGAGAATCATCTTCTGCTATCACAGAAGTGGTGAATCCTCTATTGGGTACTCAATTACCTTCGAATACCTCAAGTTGTACCCAATCACCACCCAATGAGCGACCTCTACAAAGTAACAAGGAATGGAGTCAAAGCACAGAATCAGTATCCAAGATATCCTTGAGTATCTCAAATCTAAGGATATTTGCACCATTGCTATGATGAGATTATCATTGACATTAGAATAGGACATCCATGTGTTGATCTCATAGTAGGTCATCCAATGTACTTACTACCTCTAGTAAGCATCTACATCTCAACTCTAAACATCTCATATTTACAGTTTTTGAGCTCCACTGCTTGATCAAATCAAGGAGCTTGACATGTGATAGTCTATCTAGATTAATGATGTCCAATCTCATTAATTCTATGACTAGAGATGATTTAGATACTGACATAATTGCACATGATAGGAATCTCAGTAGAATGATCACATCATGATTTCCTTCATGCTATGTCATATATCATGGACTTCATTAAATGTGCTTATAGATCAATATCAATTCATAAATAATGAGCTCCAAATTAATAAAATATGTCATTTTTTATTATGGAAAATAAAGTTTGTATACAATTTTGTACAAAATGTGCTAAAGGCGATTGCCTTTAGGGCACTACTCTAACACATCTGTCTCTTTAAGCTTTTAGCAACGTCAACAAGGTAGACATGAGGTTTGCTAGTTTTGTGAAGGCTTTGAGATGTGTCCAAAAGTGAGGGGTGGAAGAAACAATGAATCTAGTTAGATTTGACTAGAGTTGACATTTATAAATAAAATGGGAAAATTGAAAGAAGTAAGTTTAAAGAATTTTATAAAATATTTACTACTAACGAAATTGTAGTAGAGGTATGAAAAGGTAAAAAAGGTGAAAAGACATAAAGGACCTTATAGATAACTAGTAGGAAGAAAAACATGCAACCAAGGAGGAGGCTTAATAAGCAGGTTGTATGAGTATAGGAAGGGATGGAAGTTAAGTGAAGAAGTAACCAGATGAGGGGAAGGGGATGAGTGTAGTTAAGGAAGTAAGAAGCTAAGGTTATGCCAAGAAAGTTTGGAGAGGTTAAAGAAACATGGCTCCTCTTAGTTATGCGTTAGGTGAGGGGTGCAACACTATAATAGAGAGTTACTAAGAGCCTTAAGAGGCTAGAGAGTGCACATGTGCATTTTATAACATAAATTAAGCCGTTATCTATTTGTACGTGCAAGAAAGGGAGTTTTTAAGTTGTACATTTGTTGTAATTGAAAAAATTGAATGGAATATACTTTGTGAGGATTACTCTTTACCTTGAACGAGCTTTATAAAGAGTTATTATTCACCCGTAACAAAGCAAGATAATTGCAAAGGTTCCTCTTCACCCATGATAAAGAAAATATTATTTGAAAGGTTATTTTTACTTATTGAAGGAATAAGATAGTGAATTTTCAAATAGAACTTGAAGAGTAGATGTAAGACAAAAGTTATTTGACTAAACCACTATAAATCAAATTTATTTCTATTATTTACTGTCTTTTATTTATTATTGTAATTGCTTTATAAGTTTTATAGGTGAAATTATCACAATCATTTATTAAAATATACAATGTATAAACTATGCAAAAAGTAAAGACAAAGTTCATTCTCTCATCGCGTGTTATTACAAATATTCTTCATTACATCATATTCTTTTTAACATATTTATTTTCTTTAAGAAATTTGGTGATATCAAACTAATGATTACATTTACTTTATTGTGGGTTAGTTTTTTTTTCCTAAAATTCCATAATCTCAAACTTATGAAATTTGAAGTTATTAGGAACAAGTTGAACTTTAAAAAATTTTCAATTTTTTTCTAAACAAAGAAGTCAAAGAATTAGACACATTTTCCTCTTAGCCCGGCTAAAACAACGTAACCATGCATAAAACATCACTGGTTGCTAGAGAACTTGCATAAACATCAGACATACCAAGGTTTAGATTGGTCAATAGTTTTTGGAATAGAATGCTGGTATTTATGGATTTGGCGTAACAACTCAATTTTTGACCCTCAATTCTCATGGCTGGTGAATCCTCATGTTATCGTCTTTAAATATGTCTAATCGTTTGTTCAAGCCAAACTCTTGGTTGCACATGCACTATTGTGTACACCGCAGCGTGTGGAAACTCTGGTGGGTTGGAGTTGAAGTCAATCACTTGTTAATATAGAATTCACGTACAATATACAAAATGCACAAGAAGGGGGAGTTGAATTGTGTATTCTTTTCATGAATACAAAAACCTTTGATATTGCTTGAAGAGAACTTTTTTTAAACTATTAAATGAATACCAAAAATGTTGTACAAAAATAGCTACGTGGTTAAATCGCAAATAACTTCTATATACTTGTTTAAGAATAAGAGAAATTAAAGTGAAAGGTTAGAAGATAGACACTATGATTTTATACTGGTTCACCCCAAACTTTGGACTACGTCCAGTCCTCAGAGTTCGTCTGAGATTTCACTATACTTTTTCAATTTTACAAGTATTCTTTCTTCCCTTTTAAAGCCTTTTCAGGTCTCTTACACAAAGTATTTTTTCTGCTATCTTAGTCTCTTCAGGCTCTTAACCTTTTCTTTCTCTCACTAGAAAGATATTATGAGCTTTTTTTTACAATAAAGTTTGCTCTCAGTTATCACACTTTGAATACAAAATTTTTCTATGTAAGTAATAACTTGAAAGCTAAAAGTTGAAAGTACAAAGTTGTTCGGTCTTCGACTACGACTAGTATTTATAACCTAAGTCTCCAACTGCTTCTTGTTTCTTGTAGAAATCGTTATTCAGTTGAGTTATGTAACTAACTCTAACTGACTAACTGTCCGATGTATTATAGTATCTTCATCTCTGTATCGTCTGTGTTTTCCTGCTTCTTCTGTGTTTTCTGCTTCTTCTGTGTTTTCTGCTTCTACTGTGTTTTTCACTTCTTCTGTGTTTTTCACTTCTTATGTGTTTTCCGCTTCTTCTGTGTTTTTTGCTTCTTTTTTGTTTTTCGCTTCTTCTGTGTTTTTCACTTCTTCTGTGTTTTTGCTTCTTTTGTGTTTTTGATGTATGCTTAACACACTTATCAAAACAGTTCATTTATTTCTAATAATATTATTATTTAATTGTCACCAAAATTAATAGACGTGAAGTCTTCTTGACTTAACAATCTCCCCCTTTTTGATGATAACCAATAATCATAATTTTAGAAAGATAAAAGTGAACAAACAAATATTATTTAGATAACGATTAAAAAGATAACAAAAGATATACGCACGTGAAAAAAAACTTGTAGTCAATACTATCTCCTTTTCTTGTCTCTAGTATCCATATGTACTATCTTTCTTCTGCTTCTGCTCTTCTCCCCTATTTATTATTAATAAAAAAAACTTTACTAAAGATGCTTCATGATTTCAAAAAACATTCGTTGCATATCAGTGCGGATCAACTTAAGGTTTTCTGCAATAGAAACTCGTAGATAAGCTACTTCCTCATGTAGATCACCCACTGAGTCACGCAGATCATCAACCTTAGTATGAATTTCTTCAATTTCCTTTACTAAGGCTCCCTGACTCCCCTGCTGTGTGTGACTAACTTCTTCTAAAACAATAGTAGAATCCTGTTGAGGTGTTCTTGGTGGATGGAAGTTTGTAGCAATAGATATTTTTGAAGGTAAAACATCTAATTCTATGATTTTGATAACATGAGGTTTAAAAAATTGTTTTCCTTCTGGGAGATCAAGGTTATCAGGTCTAGGTAGTTTTGGAACTGGTTTTCCAAGAAGGTGTAGTACATCTTTAATTGAAGATATAAAACTCAAAG
>JANKOE010000001.1:19056945-19071279 GCA_026284465.1 Erythroxylum citrifolium | reverse complement strand
AGTAGATATATGCAAGGTTTGTTTGATGAACTACTATAAATTGATTTGCATTCTCTTTTTCCTATCATTTTGTAATTATTGTTCAATTGTTTGAATGATTCACGTTAAGCAATTTCTACATCCTAAGTATATTGATTAGAAAATTTCATTAAATTTTAAAAGCATTCAATTCACCTCCTCCCCTTTTGAATGCCATTAGGGACTAACAGTTGCTATAAAGAATTTGTCTTCAGTGATCTAGCTTTCCCATATGAAAGAAGCAAGTGCACCTTCTAAGAAGATCTTTAAACATTGAATGATAATAGTAAGTAATGGAATTAAATTACTTTCATGTCTCCAGGCTGATACTATCACTTCGACATCTTTCATTTGGTATATATGTCTAACAAAGAAAAAAATTGGTATTTAATAGTGAATTATCAATTTATGCCCTTAATTAATTGATTGGTTACAATTTAATATATGACATCAATATGTGAAACAATAAAGAAACTCTTTATATTTTTATTTTTTGTTAATTATATTTGATGCTTAATACCAAAAATAAAACCCCTAAAATAATTAATGTGTAATTAAAATTATAATGAGATCATAATTATAATATTCAATTTGCATTTATGTATTATTTCTAAATTATTCCTGATATAGTTTTATTAAGACAAGATATTTATGGAGCCATAAAACTAGCACACTATATTTCTTTATTATAAATAAAGTAATTAATATCATAAATTAAATATTGGAGATACTTAAACAAATATGTGGATGCTTATTGGAGAATAAGTTTATTGAATTGGCTCAATTTTGAGGATCCTAAATAGAACATTTCTTGTGACTTTATAGATTTTCTTATTATGATGATTGCATAATTAATCCTTACACTTGAGGTTACTAATGTATCTCACATTAGAAGTACTATGTTCTTTTTTTGCTATTTATTACGTTCTATTTAGGATAATTTAATCAATAATACTTAGATATAGTATAAACCAATGGAGATAGTTAATTAAGTCAATAAAAGATTCTTCACTAAAAAATATTTAAGGAGAGTGTTGCACAATTCTTAATTAGTAAAAATTTAAGGAATTTTTGACCAAAGTGAATCAAGATTTTAAGATGTTATTTTTAAATTATAAATTACTTACTAATTAGTAAGAATATACAAGATTGGTGTTTAATAGAGTAGATACAAAAATTATTCTAAATTAAGTTAAACTTAATTTTGAAGTTTAGGAAATTTCAAAGATCAAATATTATAAATTTGATTTTATTAAGATTAATTATAATAATGATTAAGTTAATCTTTAATTATAATTTATAGTTTATTTTAATTGGAAAGAAACCCTAGTCTTTGTCTATAATTAGGAAAAAGACATTAAGGAGCAAACATGCAAATCTTTTCCTCTCTAGTATAAAGTTTTCTTCTTTTTTTTTTCTCTCATTGTATAACTTTAGAAACTGGACACACGAACAATTTTTGATTGACAGTTTTAGAAAGAAAAGTTTTGTAAGATTTTGAATCACATATATTTCAACCTTTTTTTATTTTTGATTTATATGTTCAAGTTATTAAATTAAAGAGATTCTTTAATAAATTTTCAAAAAAATTGATGCACTCGTGATTTGATCACAATTAATTTATTATGGTAGAATTAGAGCCTCTTTTAATTATTTAGCTTGAGTCTATTGCTTGATTATTATTGGTTTGAATGAATTTAAGACTTAAAATTATTGATGCATAAGTTGCATGACTTTTATTTAATTTCTCGTAGCTTAACAAATTCAAGTTTATGAAAAGTTGTGATATTATAAAACATGTGATACATGCTTCCCTTGTTTTGAAGTTTCTTGAAAACTTTAGTTATAATTTGCCTTTTGTGTTATTGCTTTTGTGAAAAATACGATGTATGCTCCTATAGTTGTGTTTTTGGAAAAACTAGTTTCAATATTGCCTTTCATTTTTTGTTTAGAAAAACATATCTCATTTTCATTTTTTGTTTAGAAAAACATATCTCATTTTCATTTTTTGTTTAGAAAAACATATCTCGTACTCTTCTAATATCTAGAAAAATAGAGAATGTTTGATTTTTTTCTTGGGTGTTGTGTTTTGAATCTTGTCACCATTGAAATATTCACTAGCGATTGTGAATGCTACTAGTAAATCTTTTGTCATGAATGCAATAATCACTATTTGTAAGGGCAAAAATCACAAAAGCAAAGGGAGATGCGACATGTGAAGGAGAAGTGAAAATGATTGAGGCATACATCGGTAGGAGTCAATGATTGACACGTTGCTTGCGATGGAAAAGACGACAACAAGTAGATGTCACGGGATTTCTTTCGCTTGAACTCCACGTGTGGCATTAGTACACTTTTCTCCCAAACTTGAGTGTAACTAGTCAGGCTTCTCCGAAGATGCCTACTTGAACTATGAAGAACTAAGAAAGCAAAGAAGACATGAATAAGAGATCTTAAGGAAGCTTGGATACTTTTATATCTTTAAAATCTTGGATGGATACAAATGAGGGGAGTCATCCCCTTTATATAGCCCTTCACCTCTTCAATAGACAGTGAGGATTGATTTGATCCAATGGTGGAGGTTAGTCACTACAAAATATCTCTTATGTATAAATTACAATAATGCCTCTATCTAAAATCTTCCTTACTACTTTACATACTTCATGTACTAGGTACATATTTACACCATTCTACAACCTTCTATAATATTCCATAGCGTTCCACAATATTCCATAAGCTTCTAAGGTCTTCTATAAGATTCTACCAAGCTCTATGAAACATACAGAATGTGAAACATACAGAATGTGACATTCTCCCCCACTTAATGTGGCAACGTCCCTGTTGCCTTCTTCTCCTTGTAAGCTTCGATTTGTTCCTTAAATTTCCAAAGTCCCTGAATTAGTTCCCAGCTTGCCTCACACTATCTAGAAGTCCCTTCCATTTCACTAATAGCTCGTGTGTTGGTGGTTGGTTGGAATGGCGCAGTACACGATAAGACAAGATGGCTTCGACCTCCTTATCATACTGAGCACATATTCCCATCGGTGCTTTTTTGAAACCTTACGACTGGGATCTTCCTTGTCTTCCTTAAATGGTTTTAATAAACTGACATGAACTACTGGGTGGAATTTGATTTTTGGAGGTAACTCTACCTTGTAGGCAATAGGATTCACCTTCCTGATGATCAGAAATGGCCCTTCATATCTCCTTGGGAGACTCTGGCTAAGCCCATTGGTCTGCATATGCTTGTCTATTTTGACAAGCATAAGGTCACCTACTTGGAATTCTCTTGGTCGCCTTTTTTATTAACCGACTTTTTAATCCTTTTGGAGGCCTTCCCCAAATATGTGCGAGCAACATCAGTTTACTTGTTTAATTCTTTCACAAACTTATAAGCCGATGGGCTACTCCCGTATAGCTCATGGTGACGGAACTAGTTGTCACTGGTTGACGTCCCAACATGATCTCAAATGGACTCCTACCTGTTGATTAACTTTTTTGAAGATTGTAGGAGAATTGTGCCACATCAAGCAATCTTGTCCAATCTCTTTGATTGGCACTCATATAGTGCCTTAGGTACATCTACAACAATGCATTTACCCGCTCAGTTTGTCCATCATTTTGAGGATGGAAGCTTGCAGAGAAATTAAAATTCATGCCCAAGATCATGAACAACTCCATCTAAAATCTCCCTGTAAGGCAAGTGTCTCTATCGCTCACGATTTTTTTCAGCACGCCCCAATATTTCACCACATGTTTTATAAATAAGTGAATTGCTTGTTCAGTGGTGCAATCCTTGGAGAATCGATCCACCACCACAAAGATCCAATTACAGCTTTTGATATGAGCAAGCCTACTATAAAATCCATAGAGACACTTTCCCAAAGTCTTGATCGAATGGCGAGTGGCTCAAGTAAACCAACAAGCACGTATTACTCCAACTTATCTTGTTGGCAAACCAAGCATGTTCTCACATAAGCTTCCACATCATCCTTCATTCAAGGCTAATAGTATGAATCTTCCACAAGTGCAAGTGTACGATGCACACCTGGATGACCCGCCCATTTACTATCATGACACTCCTTTATGACTTCCCTTCGCAAGCTATCATGGAGTGGAATGTACAACCTTTTCTTATTGGTGTACACTGGGCCATTCTCTACCTAAAACCGTCTTGTCTTTCCCTCCTTATCAAGCGACATATGGGTTTGGTTTATAATGTCACGCACCAACCCTTCCTTGATGCGATCCTTTAAGTTGCTACTTGGACTACGAAGATCCGCAAGCTCTCTCTTTCTACTCAAGGCATCTGTAACAAGATTGGCCTTACCAGGCTTGTACTCCATGATTAAATCGAATTCTGCCAGGAAGTCTTGCGAGCTTCTTTTGAGTTTGGAAATAACTAGTGGCAACATTGTTGGTCTTGACCACAAACTTGCTCCCGAGTAAGTAGTGGTGCCTTGTTCTCAAACAATGCACTAGTGTGGTCCTCTGTTTCTCTTATACGGTATACTTCCTTTCAGTATCAATAAGCTTCCAACTTTTATAGGCAATAGGGTGCCCCTCTTGCATCAATACACCACCAATGGCAAAGTGAGAAGCATCTATAAGTACCTTGAATGACTTGGTGTGGTCAGGTAACGACAACACCGATTCCTTCATGATGGCTTCCTTTAACCCCTAGAATGCTTATTGGCACTTGGGAGACCAATCTCATGTTCTCCCCTTCCTCAACAAGTCGGTTAGCGGAGCAACTATAGAAGAATACCTTTTAATAAATCTCTTATAGTAATTCACCAAGCCAAGGAAAGATCTTAACTCGGTCACCTTAGTTGGCAGTTTCCATTCATGGATTGAAGTAAATCACTTGTTATTATAGAATTCACGTACAATATACAAAATGCACAAGAAAGGGGGTTGAATTGTGTATTCTTTTCGTGAATACAAAACCCTTTGATATTTCTTGAAAAATAACTTTTTCAAACTATTAGATGAATACTAAAAATGTTATATAAAAATAGATATGTAGTTAAATCGCAAATAACTTCTATATACTTGTTTAAGAACAATAGAAATTAAAGTAAAGAGTTAGAAGATAGACACGACGATTTTTATACTGGTTCAACCCAAACCTTGGGCTACGTCCAGTCTTCAGAGTTCGTCTGAGATTTTACTATACTTTTCCAAATTTACAAGTATTATTTTCTTTTCAGAGCCTCTTCAGGTCTCTTACACTGAGTATTCTTTCAGCTGTCTTAGCCACTTCAGGCTCGTAGACTTTCCTTTCTCACACTAGAAAGATATTGCAAGCTTTTTATTACAGTAGAGTTTGCTCTCGTGTGTCGCACTTTGAATACAGTCTTTTTCTATTTAAGTAATAACTTGAAAGCTTAAAGATCAAAAACTAAAAATAGTTCAGTCTTCAACTACGACTTGTATTTGTAGCCTTCGTCTCTAACTGCTTCTTATTCTTGTAGAAACCGTTATTCAGCCGAGTTCTGTAACTAACTCTAACTGACTAACTGTCCGACGTACTAGAGTATCTCCATCTCTGTATCGTCTATGATTTTCTCTTCTTCTGTGTTTTTCATGCTTCTTCTGTGCTTTCACTTCTTCTATGTTTTCTGCGCTTCTTCTGTATTTTAGCTTCTTTTGTATTTTCCGCGCTTCTTCTATGTTTGTTTTCACTTCTTCTGTGTTTTGCGTTTCTTCTGTGTTTTCCACTTCTTTTTTGTTTTCTGCACTTCTTCTGTGTTTTCGCTTCTTATGTGTTTTCTGCGCTTCTTCTATTTTTTCCGCACTTCTTCTGTGTTTTCGCTTCTTCTGTGTTTTCCACTTCTTCTATGTTTTGCTTCTTCTGTGTTTTTGCTGCACGCTTAACACACATATCAAAACAGTTCATTTATTTCTAATATTATTATTATTTGATTGTCACCAAAATTAATAGATGTGAAGTCTTCTTGACTTAACAGGAGTAATCTTCCACAGGGATGGATCCACCTCAATACAGATGGAGCATATAGTGCATCGACATCGCGGGCTATGACAGGAGGTCTCCTCCGGGACAACATAAGAAAATGGCTAGGTGGGTTTGGACACAATATTGGATATTGGACTTCAGTTTGTGCCAAATTCTGGGGAGTTTACACAAACCTCTCAATGGCATGAAGTCTGGGTTATCGACATGTGAAACTTGACTTGGGCTCACTTCCTGTTATCAATTTATTAGCATCCTCCAATCTACCATTTGCTCCCTTTAACACCCTTATTTTGGGAATTTACCAATTACTACAACGCCAATGAATAGTGAAAGTTAGGCATATTTATCATAAAGCTAATCGAATTGCAAATTGGCTAGCAAACCAGGCTAAGTCTCTAGAGCTAGGCATCTATTGATATCAAAACCTACCTGTGGGTTGTACTACTATTCTCCTAGAAGATATAGCTGGAGTTTCCTTTCCTTGCCTAGTAACCTAGTATATTTGTAATCCTCCATTTTAAAAAAAAAAACTTCAAAGAGAAAGTTAAGAATTATGTCCTTCCCAAGCTCCCAACCAGTTGGAGGAAAAATAAAAAGTATATCTTTTACTCCGATTACCAATGTTTTTTCTCCACGTTGATACATAAGTGTTGTACTGCTGTCCTGACATGCACAATTAAGTGTCTGGGAATTTGGATGAAAAAAAAGTTCTGACACTTAGAATGATTGAAATCAACCTGACGCCTTCTTGATCACGGATGACCAAGCAACGAAGGTCTAATCGAAAATAGTAACCACGAATCAATAAAACATGCTGCAGAATAATGTTTATATAAAATGAATGTCCACTACGATAGCAATAATAGACCCTCATATGAGAAACTGGCAAGTCCTCCCACCAAAGGAGTAAGAGGCCCAATAGTTCCATTGTTCCGATGTTCAATGTCGCAATTATTTGTAGCATCAGAGATTCCCCTGTATTATCTTCAGAAAACCATGTGTTTGGAACAGATAATAATTAGCAAGCAGTGTCAGTTGTATAATAATTGGCAAGCAGTGTCAGTTAAATAGCTTTTCTTAATAACACAAGTTGCATTAATTCGTCAAATCTCTTAATCTTGTTCTTCGATAATTTTTAACCAATTTATCAGATAATAATTAACAAGCAGCGGCAAATGGATTAGATTATTTGTGATAATACAAGTTGCATTAATTCATCAAATCTCTTACTCATGTTTGTTGATATTTGATTTTAACAAATTTTTAGTTAAATTATTTCAATGGTTTACATAGTCATATAATATTATTAGTCTAAATATTAATTAAATTTCACTTAACTTTTAATCGCATTTGAATAATTTCAGATTTTGTTTTTACTTAGTTGCATTAGATTATATTTAATTTGAATCTTTATAACTATTAAAGAGTAGATATCCCCAATCACATTCAATTTTTATTTGAATTTAATCCCAATTTTACCATATTATTTTTGTCATAATATTTTTCAATTTAGATTTGATTGTATTTTATCATGTCCAGTTTATAACAAAATTTTGTTAAGCTAAGATTAATTAAATTTATTCATTTCCAATTTCTTTTAATTAGTCTTAATTGTATTTAATATTGTATTTATTGAAAATTTCATCAATTTAGGTTTGATTGCATTTTATCATTTCCAATTTGTACCAATTGTTTTTATTTTATACTTAATTATATTTTCATTTCTAATTCCTTTTAATTAATTATAATTAAATTCTAATTATTTCTAATTATAATTAGTTAAATTTAATTAAGTATTTTAGTCATTAATGTTTTTTCAATTTTATATTAAATAATTTCTTTATTAATTTGGTTTTAAAAAGAAAAACCACAAAAGATAAAAATATGAAAAAAAATTAAAAAAAAAACACAACAGAGAGGGTGATGAACATGGAAAAAGACCCAAAAAAACTTGAGGTTTTTTTTTTCTTTTTTGAAAAATTAAAATAACTTGAGCTTTTGTTGGTATAACAACAATGGGTAATGTTTTTGAAAATTAATTGAGAAATGAGTTTAGATAAAAACAACCTTATCTAAAGTCTAAACATAAAATTAATTTTAATAATAATTGTTTTCTTTCTCTTTTTCTTTAGTCATTCTTAATATGTCAAATTTATAATGCATAACCTAAATAGAGGAAAGAGAAGAGCAAGATGACAATTCAAAAGAGTAAGATGAAATCCTAGTTTCTTTTATTTAAGTATAGAAACCTTAGTTTTATGTTATAGTATTCAAGGCATATTTCTTTTCAATTAGAATTGTTATTGAGATATATTTTATTGCAATTCATCACTTATTTCTCTTATTCTTCTTAGAAATTCAAATTTATCAATTTCTTTGTGTTGTTTAAATACTTTATGAATTTTGTTCTTAGTTCTTTATAATTAACAAGTCGATTATTTTATAAATCTATTTTAGCTTTCTTATATTTGATCCAAATTTGTTCATGGGTTTTCTGGGATATATTCTTAGGTGGGTTCACAAAAGCCACACTAGTATAACCATATACAATTCAAAAACTCCTTTTTTTCATTAACGAACTAAAATTCAAAATGTTTTTTTATACACATTTACTCAAATGCACTCCTTAGCCTCTCAAGGTTCTTACCAACTCTTTTGTATGCCTAAGATTACAATAAGAAAAAAATAGTGATTAAAAACAAAAACTAGTTGTTATAATGTCTAGAAATATTAGTGTTGCTTTACCATTTTAGTATATTAGTCAACCAAAATGGTCACAAACTCACGATACATGTTATTAAAAGCCACTAGTCAACAATACTACTATACTAACTGATCAATCTATCTAAAACCCTAACATTTGTCACCAAAATCCCAATTGTTCAAACTTCTTTAAACAAGTTTTTCATAACCCCCGAGTTATTTTAAAGGTCAAAAACATTGCTTGAGAAAAAAATTGATCAAATTTGAAAAGCTTCCTATAATTAATTTGATGCATCAAGAGTTTTCTTTAAAACCTTCTAAAAAATTTTCTTAATGCAAATGATCATTAATCCTTAATTCATTAGAATAAAAAATACAAGAAAGATTACAACAAAGATTACAATAACTTGCTTAAATCTTGATGTGTTTGATTATTCCTTATTCTTTTTTCCTCACTTGAATTGCATACGTACTCCACTTGATCATTGTCTTAATCCTTTAATTACTCAAGTGATCAGTGGACTCCATTTCTCATTTTTATCCTTCTATTAAGCTTGATCTTTCACATATTAACTTATTAATATCACCAAGGATAAAAATATAAATAGTAATATATTGTTATCATCAAAACTAAAAGTTACACCCTCACTTAATCTAAAATTTAAAGTAAAAGATCTTATAAATAACTGACTATCTATAATTGAATACCTTAAGATCTATTATAAGTACTTTTTTCTTTCGATATTTTGGCAACTTCCTATATTATAGGTTCTTTATTAGATACGTTCAATATGTTTCATCTTCCTCAATAGTATCTACTCAATTTATTTGGGTTAGCATTGGATGAATTTATTCCACATAAAACATTCCTAAGCAACAAAACCTATGTTGATTTCTATTTCAGATAAATGATTAGCCTTATGATTTTGTTATTGAGGTGTCGATTTGACATTTTCATGTATCTTTTACTTTATATACTTGAATTTCTCCTTATATTTTTCCAACATGCCTTTCTTTAGTATAAAATGGGAGTCTAACCATATGGTTATATACTTGATATATACTTTACATTATTGTACTCTACTTTGCTGTTAGATGTTTTAAATTTCTACTAAACTACATATTGTATTATTATTCAATTGGTCCTTCTAAATAAATTCATACGCCACTATCTTTGTCTCAAATGGCTTCATTTATTTACATTATCCATGTCACCTATTCATCCTTTGTTGGTTTCCTTATTTTCTTTAATGAGCGTCAATATTTCAAGAACAAATTTTCTATGATTGTGACTTTGAAGAATTTCTTACTATGTATCTTATGTTGAGCTCTCTAAGATCAACTGACCATTCCCAATTCCCCTTTACACATCTAGTTTATAAAGTATATGTCTTAACGGGATATCTAGTCATACATTAATTGTGCGCACCTAAAATTAAAGCTTTAAATTTCTCTTGCTAAATAGTGTGAAAGCTAACTTTTTCAGTCATAAGTAATTTAGTTTTCGTCATTGTAATAGTTTGTTTATTAAACTTTGGTTGTTCTCTTCATCCTTGATTAGAAAGAAGATGAGGGATACATATGAAATTCTCTATATGGATGTGAAATGAATATCCTAATAGTATTGTACTTCTTAAGTAATCCTTCAATTCTTTAAAAGTTTTTGACATTATTTAGTCCATTTAAATTCTTTGAGTTTTTATATTATCTTGAAAAGGGGTAGGAATCGATCAACCAATCTTAATAGGAACCTTGATAATCTGATTACTCTACCTATTTTTCTTTGTACTTCTTTAAAATTTCTAGGTGATTCCATACGTAAGTAACATTAATTTTCTTTGGATTAAATCATATTCCCTACAGATAATTATGAATCCAAGGAAATTATATGTCCCCACCTTATATATGCATTTTAAAAATTAAGTCTCATGCTATACTTAAACAAGATTTTGGAGCATTCTTTAAGATTGAAAACATGATCTCCTCCCACATTTATTTTTACTATCATCTTGTCAACATATACTTCCATATTATGCCCTAGTTATTTGTCCAATACTAAGTTACTAATTTTTGACAAATTGTCCTTACACTTTTTAGGGCAAAAGACATGACTTTAAAGAAATAGATCTTATGGGTGATGAAGGATGTCTTTTTCTCATCTCCTTTATGCATCTTAATCTGGTTGTATCTCTAATAGAAGTTCGTGAAGCTTAAAGACCGGTGGCTTGAAGTGGCATATTTCAATTAGTCTATATTTGCTAAAATTTAACCATTTTTTGGGCATGCCTTATTTAGGTCTATGAAGTCAACATACATGATTTCATTTTTTTATTTGTTTTTTTTACATTCACCATGTAATGAGCCGTTTAGATAGTCAAATTCTCTAATGAAGCCTACTTCTAATAACTTGGTCACCTTCTCTTCTATGACATGATGTCTTCTAATTGAAAAGTTCGTTTTCTTTTTCTTTATTGTCTTAAAGCGACAATTCATACTTAAATTGTAGGAAATCACTTCCATATTCACTTTAGGCATATTAATTGAACTATATAAAAAAAATTCATGTGTTGAAATGAAAATCTTTTCAATTACTCCTTTATATTTCCTTCCATTTATGCCTTAATTTTTAGGCTTATAAGATCTTTATTTTGTTATACTATAACTTAAATCTAAGTCCTACACATTCATCATATATGAAACATTCTTTTTCTTTGAAGCGATGGTGTAAAATTATGTCTCCAATTTTTTTTGGTAAATCAACAAAAACTTTTATACAAGTAAGAAAATGTTATATACATAGCAAGTGATTTCCAGAAAAATCTCTAGCCTACCAAAAGGGCTCACATAAGACATAAACATAGGAACCGTGAGCAAAGCGTGGAAGAAAACACCACACCCTCACAACTTGCTTATCGAGAATCCTAAGAAAACTAAATCCACTTCCCTGTTACAAAAATTCACTAGCAGGCATGAGCATAACACACAATGACCAGTAATTATAATCCAACCATAATACCAAAAAACCACAATCAACAGAACTCATCTAGATAAAAATGAGAAAGTCCTTCTATTTCCTTGTCTACGGTCAAGGTTGCCTTCTGCGCTTATACCTATCTAGGCAGGACCTTCGTAGGAAATAGATATCCTCCTATTGACCTGCCTATTATCGATGGGAAGGAAGTATAAACATCCTCCTCGATATCGCTGAGATGTCCCTAAACTTGCATTTTTATCAATATGAATAAACATAAACTAAATTCACACACAATTACCTTCCCTTAGTGTTTAAGCAGAGGTGCTCCATAACTTGTAAGATCACCCACGAGGTAAAACTCCATATATTCGAGGCTTCATTGTGGAAGGTTTGAAGGTTTCGTTCAGATCGTGAATTATACACATCAACGGACAGGACAATGCAGAAGGTATGAAAGTCACTATTATTGAAGGGTGGAGACATTAACCCGTAGGATGGAATGGAGATCGGTGAGTTGTGGATTGGTAAGGTGAAAATGGTGAAGAGTAGTGGACCAAACTGATCGTGAGAAAGCATAATGAAAGAATGTGTGGTCAATAGTCTCGGAATCCCAAACACATAAGGAACATCGGTTGGGGGTGTGGAGAAACAATAGTTTATCCCTAGTCTATAGTTTGTTCTGAAAGGCCAACCATAAGATAAAGGAACATCGAGGACTATTCCCCTTATGCCATATTAATGAATACCAAGGCACCGTCGGATTGATCGGTCTCATGACTTTGTATGCTGACTCATTAGTATACTGTTTAGAAGGTCTGGCTAGCCATTCTAGTCTATCCTCACTGGATGAATCTAGGTTATAAAGAAGAGGAGCTAGGGTGCAAATAGGCTCCACATTTGTATGTTGCCACCTCCCTTCATTGTGCCAAATAACATCTGATACTTTGATATTAATGGGAAAATCGGACCCATTGATCAATCATGGAGTCGAGTGAGCCAACAGGATACTGCTCAGATGCCAAAGATCCAGCCATAAAAAAGTAGAGATACCATTCCCAATTCTAAATCGAAATTGGTTCCCAAGTTGGTCTCTAATAGACAAGATCTTCCACCATCTCCACAAATTACTATTGTTAGGAGAAATAGTCCAAAAATTTTTCCTTCGCAAAATAATAGTGTGAACCCACATTACCCACAAGGCTTCCCTATCAGTAAAAAGAACCCAAATTCTTTTCCCTATTAACACTTTATTCCAACTAGGCAAATGTTTAAAACCTAGACCACCTTCTTTTTTAGATCTACAGATCTCATTCCAATTAAGCCTAGCTGCAACTTTTTTCTCAACTGACCCCGACCACAAGAAATTGCTAAGTTTTTTGTCTATATCCTTAATAATAGAAGAAGGAAAAATGAAGATACTAGCCCAGTAAACCTGAAAGGTTGACAAGACCGAAATAACTAATTAGACTCTACCATCATAAGAGAGATATTTATGGGTCCAATTATTTACTTTGCAATCAATTTTATCAAACAAAGGGATAAAATCCCTCCTAGACAACCAACCAGATATAGGGAGAAGTCCCAAATATCGAATGGGAAGGTGTCCTAATTTAAGACCAGACAAGCTTTCCAGTTGAGGTACCATTTGGTTCAACTCTGGGGAGACAAAAAATTGGCTCTTATTCAAGTTCATGACCATACCAGAAACTCGAGAAAGTGCCCCTAAACAATCTAGAAGAGTTTTGACCGAAACCAAATCTCCATGACAAAACAATAAGAGATCATTAACCAATAAGAGATGAGTGAGTTTAAGAGCTTAACAGCGCCAGTGGTACTTGAAGGTGTTACTACCTATAATGGAATCAATTAAGCTCCTAGTGAACACCTCCATACAAATGATGAAGAGAAGAGGGGAAAGGGGGTCTCCTTGTCTCGAACCGAACTTCCCTGGAAACAATTTTATGGGGGCACCGTTGATAAGGATTGCATAGGTTGGAGATGTAATACACTCCTTAATCCAATGAATGAACTTGGGAGGATAGTCAACAGCTTCTAACACATTCAGAAGGAACTCCCCATGTATAGAATCATAAGCTTTTTATAAATGCACTTTGAAAGCACATCTTTTATGATTATTGGCTAGATGGTAATGTTTAAAAATCTCCTAAGCCAATAAAATATGCTCCCCTATTTGCTAATTTTTAATGAAAGCTCTCTAATTAGAATTTATAAAGCTAGGGAGTATCTCTCTAAGCCTGTTAGCTAAGATTTTTTCTATCACCTTGTAAGTAAAGTTACAGCAAGAGATAGGTCTATAGTCCTCTACTGAGGAAGGATTTGCTTTTTTGGGCACCAAAGTAAAAAATGTGGAGTTAATTTCTTTGAGGAGACGCCCATGATGGAAAAAGTCTCTAATAGCTCTAGTAATATCCTCCCCAATAATATGCCATGTATGATTAAAGAACACCCCATTAAAACCATCTGGCCCATGAGAATTATTGGGTTAAAAGATTTGAGCACATCCCTAATCTCCTGATTGGAGACTTCAGCAATAAGAGGACTGGTAAGAGAATCATTGAAATTGTTGGGACCCGACCCCGGAGCCCCAACTATTCGGAACAGAACCACAATCGAGGACCTTTGGGCCCTCGGAACAAAC
>JANKOE010000001.1:18809136-18824464 GCA_026284465.1 Erythroxylum citrifolium | reverse complement strand
AAAAAGTCACAAACGACACTTATTTTGAATAATTACAAATCCTCTAAAACGACTCTTATTATGAAACAGAGGGAGTATTTCATTTCAACGGAAACTATTCCATTTATAACAAAAAGGAGGGAATAAACAGCTGTTTAACGTTTCCTATGTTACGTTCCTCGTCTGCAGGCAAATTCAACTACAAAGTGATAAATATGTCCTTCCCAACAAATTTGCATCCTTCAGCAGCTAAAGTCAAGACTCTGTTTTGCTTATTTCCTATTGGTACACTGTTTATGCAGAATTGCCTACAATTTAGAATATGTACCATGGGGTATGGTATGGTATCTGTCTGGTGGGAGTTTCACTTGTGCTTACTATGTAGCCTTGAGGCTAAGGATAAAGGCGGCTTGTAAAAAAGTTTATAAAGCAGAAATCTATTATGTATGAATTTACAATGTCATTGCAATTGTCCCTTTCATCTTTGCAATGTCATCGGTTTGGTGTACGTACATCAATCTCGTTGACTTGTTCATAATACATTTATAGATCATAAATATAATAATTCAAATTAAATATCAAATACTAACCGGTACAGGCCAAAATGGTTATAGTAATAAATTAATAGAACTGGTGGGCACATCGTTGAATTGAATCCTCAGTCCAATCGGCGATAGCCTGAGTCTAATTATCTCCGGGTAGGAAACGAAAATAATTAATCAAGTCTAATTAATATAAAGTTGCACTACTACTTTATATTAATCAACATGTGTTAGTATAACTTGTAATTGATTCCTTGCTCAAGTCCATCTATGCAAGTTGTGCTACCTCGTTTTGCACATTTTGTCAATCAAATAAGAATATGTTTACATTCAGAGTCACACAAAAATCATCCATTTCTGATAAGATCCATGTCCTACTCCTAGGGTGTGGCTCACTCTTTCTCTGCTGTCACCACCGCCATGACTCCATGGTACAACCATAAATTCTCCATTAAACGGCGAAGATCAAAAGAAAGTACATGATTTACAAGCCCCAAATGGACGTCCAACAAGTGTTTAGCTTTCCAGCATAAAGCCTGGACCATCCTAAATTGACAAGGAGTGGCAGACAGGTTACTGCACTTAACTCATGCTAATTGGATTGCAATCTACTTTAATTCATGATTAAACAACTACAGCTTCTTCACGATTAAACAACAGCCACAGCTTCTTCGTCAGCCTGTTTTAATTCATGATTAAACAACCACAGCTTCTTCGTCATTCTCGTCTTTACTTGGCTCGTACTAATTTGCTGACATTAGGAACAGAAGTTGTTAATTGTTGAAAATCCACGTGTAAACTAGGACAAGCCCTTTTTGTTTTATTTATTCAATTAACACACATGACAGCTTGACTTCGTAACTGCACTGGGTATTTTTATTCTACTCACTTATTGCTTGTCTGTCTCTCTCGCTGTCTTCCAACAGTCTCTGTCCACCGTGAACTTTTCCGGCCACATGGAAACTGAGTTTGAAGCTTCTGTTAACTATGGTTTGCAGCTGTCCAGGAGGCTTTATTATGGAAAAGAAATGGCTTCCTTGCAAACAATGACACGGACAGCGTCGGAGAGTTTGTGGCCGACCGGGGTGATGGTTTATGCGGTTGTTCCGGAGCCGGAGGTGGTCGACAACCCTGACGTGCCGAGCTACCAGCCGTATGTTCATGGCCGGTGTGACCCACCAGCGTTGATACCGTTGCACATGCACGGAGTGGCCATGGAAGTAGAATGCTGCTTAGATCATGCGAATATAAGTCTTAGCGGGAGTTGGCGTTTGCATTGCGTCAAAACTAGTAGAAAGAGCAGTTGTCTCATTGCTGTTCCCATGGGAGAGCAGGTTAGTTATGAACAAGTCAACTAATCAATCGAATTCATCCTTTTTTTGTTTTTCCTTTTTCTGTTTGTCCGCAAGCTAAGTAGAAATACAAGCAGAAATTTCTTAACATTTACAACAACTCTCATGATTTGCAAGTGGTTAATTTCACTTTCCATGGTAATTAGACTAATAATATAATATGTCCGTGCCATGTAGTTATTAATATTCTTGTGCTCAAGCGGAAGACGTGATGTGGCTAACAGGGTTCACTTCTAGGTGTCGAGGTTGACGTCGCCGGAAGATCTTATCATAGCCAATTGATAACTGCAGAAGATGCACAGGATAAAGAAAAAGCATACAGAAGAGAAGAGGGACGATACTTGAAGGGCAATATATATACGTTCAAGATTCCTCAGGTCATTGATTACTGTGTTTTTTACACTTGATTTGGGTCATGGGTTTTGGTTAGTTTCTAATTTTGTAGCATACATTGTCGTATTTCTTAACCTTCAGGTTGATGGTGGATCAAGTCTTTCAATTAGGGTGATTTGGTCTCAGAAGTTGACATATAATGAAGGCCAATTCTGCCTCACTATACCATTCAGCTTTCCGCCATTTGTCAATGCCTTTGGGAAGAAAGTTTCTAAAAAGGAAAAGATACTGTTGAATGTGAATTCTGGCATTGACCGAGAAATTGTTTGCAAAGAAAGCAGTCATAGTCTAAAGGTAATCCCCAAAATATTTTTAAGCTTGATTCAGTCATATTATAAAATACAAATCAAGCTGTTTGATACTGTGGTCTTTTAGGAGCTAAGGCGCGAGGTTGGTAAAATGAGCTTCTTACATGAATCAGAAGTAAAGACTTGGTCGAGTACTGACTTCAATTTCTCGTACACCGTGAGGCCCTCAGTCCTTTTTTTTCTCCTTTGTTATTAGTAATTTCAACTAGGTTCATGAACCAACACATCAAGTCGTTGCTTGCATCCTTTTTTAACAGGTCCCATCAAATGACTTGGTAGGTGGGATGTTGGTGCAGTCGCCAACCTTGCGAGATTTCGATGATAGACAGATCTTCTGCTTTTATCTTTTCCCTGGAAATAACCAAAGATGGAAGGTTGGTTTGAGCATTAAGATGCCACGTAATTGCTTACTTTTTTATACTATTTTACGACAAACATTACGCTAAGTCGATGAAAATGAGATTCAATCATTCTGGTCTTTAACAAAGGCGTCATGATTAACACGTGTTTGTAATGATGGTAGGTCTTCAGGAAAGAGGTGATATTCTTAATTGATATCAGTGGAAGCATGAAAGGTGATCCTCTTGAAAGTGTAAAGAAAGCACTATTGGCTTCACTCTCCAAGCTCAGCCCGCAAGATTCTTTCAACATTATTGCTTTCAATAGTGAGACCTATTTATTCTCACCATTGATGGTGCCAGCGACCAAAGGATCAATACTAAAAGCTACTGACTGGATCAAGAACAGTTTAACTCCAGATGGTGGCACCAACATATGGCTTCCTTTGCAACAGGTATGCATATTTCCCCTAAATTTGTATGATCTACTGTATTAGCGTATCTTCTTGTTTTAAACTCACTAAGCAAGATGTCTCTTTGAGGGTATTGTTGATTTTGCGTGACTGTTGACTAGGCTCTGAAGCTCTTGGCTGAAACTGTTGACTCAATACCCCTCATTTTCCTTGTTACTGATGGGACCGTTGAAGATGAAAGGGATATATGCAAATATGTCAAAGATTCTCTTACAAATAGACGGCCAATTTGTCCCCGAATATGTACTTTCGGCATAGGTAAGATTTTCTTATTTTACGTTTGGTTATTGAACAGTATGTGCACATAATGCACCTTCATGTCACTTCTGTAAATAGCTTGAACAACTCTGTCCTTGTAGACTGAACTCTTGCCAAGGTTGGGAAACATTTGCAAGAGTACTGATTCGCATGATATTGAACAGTAATGGATAACTTGACTAGCTCAGCTAATCCATAAACAGAGCATCTACTTATCTAGTAATAGAACTTGTCCAAATCAACTAAACTAATTCTCAAACAAAATTCCCAGTCTTGTTGATTTGGTACTTTGCCATTTCCATTGAATGAGTGGCTCTCGACAATTTGTAACAAGCTACTGCATGGAATTCTTTTAGGTACATACTGTAATCACTATTTCCTGCAAATGCTAGCACAGATTGGGAGGGGTCATTTTGACAGTGCATATGATGCAGGTTAGTAATGTTTCTGTTCAGAAAGAGAAGTTCTTATGCCAATCGGCCTATTTTCTGTCACCTGCTAATGCCAAGATAGAGATTGAGCGGGGATTGAGAATCCCTTCAATGTTTATACTAATCACTTCTGCATCTCTCCAGATTCAGTTGATTTTCGAATGCAGAGATTGTTCAGAACTGCTTCATCAACCATTCTGGCCAATGTAACTGTGGATGCTTTGGAACACCTTCATTCACCTGAGGTGCATTGTTCTTGTTACCAACTCTTGCGATATTCTATCGTAATAGTATAACCATTGGCTAGATGGAGAGCCTATCTCCCTGGTTGCTTCTGACATATTTTCTTCTCCTGTTTCCTTGCAGTTGGTTAATATTCCAGACCACTCTTCTGGGAGCCCTTTGATTGTATCAGGCAGATATGAGCAAAGCTTTCCAGACTCTGTAAAAGTTAGTGGCACATTGGCAGACATGAACAATTTCTCGTTGGAGCTGAAAGTCCAAAAAACTAAATCTGTGCCCCTTGATAGGGTAATATCTCGTGGCATTAACATTTTCTTGCAACCATGCATATGTCCGTAAAATTTCACCGACCCCAATAAAAGTTCATCTATGAAGATTTGCCTCAATCAACCTTATTTCTATGATTCTATCTAATTGCTCTTTACCTCCACACTTCGCAGGTATTTGCAAGGAGAGAGATAGATATACTCACGACTAATGCATGGTTATCTCAAAGCCATGACCTTGTTCAGGAGGTTTAGTTGAATCTGCTTTGACTATCCTGTGTGATTTTGCATACCAATGTTTCAAAGGCCTAATTATGTGAACCAATTTGAATGAAGGTTGCAAATATGAGCAAACAAACAAGGGTTCCATCTGAATATACCTGTTTGATTTTGTTTGAGACTGATAGAGGAGAAAAAGCACCAGAAACAGATAGAATACAGGAGGTTTTCAACAAAATCAATTTGCTAAAGAAAGTGGATATGGAAGGTCGGGAAATGACCATCTTGGGGAGCTTAGGTGTTGGATTTGGCAACTTTACTGCAACATTAAAGAACATTCCTCCAGGAAGCCATGAAACAAAGCCGCCTGATGCGACAGAAAAGCTGGTTAAGGCAGCTTCCAACTGTTGCAACAGGTTTCTTGATCGCTGCTGTTGCATGTGCTTTATCCAAACCTGTTCCTGCATCAACAACCAGTGCTCTATTGTTCTCTCACAAATCTGTGCTGCTCTAGCTTGTTTTGAGTTAGTGAATTGCTGCTACGAGCTTTGTGGATGACTGCAATTTCTTTGTAAAGTGGCTGTTGAATCTTAAGACGCAGGACTATAGTACTGTGTGGACGTGTAAGTGTGTAACTGCAAGTCTCTCTGTAAAACAATTTAATGTTGACATACGGTAAGTCTGTAAATCAAGCAATAATTTGACTATCTTAATTTCTCATTGTATTGAAATAGTTCATGCTAGTTATTACATAATTATATTACTATAATTAAACTTAGTATTCTAAGTTTTTTTTAATTAAATATGAAATAATATTTTATAATATATGTAGTGAATACAAATTATTTTGATAATAAATCTTAACTTACTATAAAAATCTAATCAAGTATTAAATAAATAAATTATTTACATATTCATATTTTAATATAAATTTCAAGATCAGATAAAACGAACAACTTTAAAATAAAAAGCTCTTGCTTTATCACATATTTATCAATATAGATTCTTGGTAAGTTATACTTATCTTAATTAAAATTTTTTATTAATTTTTCTCATAGCACTCTTCATTAACAATTACTACAAATTGAATTAAGATCAATTTCTTCTTTTGAAAATATGTAATTATTAAAAATATAAAATTACTAATAATCATCTAATAATAAATTGATATTGGTCGGGTCGGCTGGACCGGCCCTACCTGGCCCAGTTCCAGGTCTGGATATTGACGGCCCAATGACCACAGCCCGTTCGGCCCAGCAGGTGTTAGACTCTCATGCAAACGCTACAACTCACATAAAGACCTAAACCTAGCAACAACTTCAGGTATATAAGGCATTATTCCTACCGGATTCAGGTATGAGAATAGACTTCCACTTCTCTTTGTTTACAGCAACCAAAAACCCTACAAAAAGACTAACTTGAGCGTCGGAGAGGTCTTCCGGGAACCAACCCCTGGCGTGTCTTCATATATTTTGCAGGTATCTCACAGCCCAAATCACACAGAACATGGATCAGAACGACGATGTTCAACCCCAACAGAATCCGGCTGAACCATATGAAGAAAAATAACGTAACAATAATCTAAAGTTTTTACTCTTTTACATGAAAATATAAACAATTTCTCACACTTTCTTCAACTGTAATATTTATAAATGTGAGGAAAGAAATCCAAAAATTACTAAAAAAAATTATGTAGACAACCATCGACTATAGCATATAATTTTAAAGAAACATGTAAAAAGTTTTTAAATAGTGTATTATAAATTTAAATACCTATTTAAATAAGTCTAGCACACTTATCATATTGCAAGCATGTGGAAAATAATTACAATAATCATTAAAATACTTAAAATTAGCATTTAAAGTCAATTTCACTTTTTATAAATGGATGTTAATTTTTAGCTTTTATGGGAGCTTAAATTATTTTAATTAAGAACACTGTGTCACACATAATCCTATATATATTCTGTTGGTGATGTTAATTTTTAGAGAATTTTTTTGAAGTACATGGCTAACTAAACGAACTCGTGTATAAGGCTGTATAGCTCATTAAAAATTAGGGTTTCAAGTTTCTAAAGACGGGAGGAGGTAGAAAAGAAGAGTTTTTTAGCTAGGGAACAATTTAAGAGTTATCTTGGAACTTTTATGCATTGATCTTGATCAAAGATCCACCATTCTTTGAAGATAAAGGAGGAATTCGGCATTTCTTTGAAAGATTTCAAGATTAAGACAACAAATTCTTTATCTTTTCTACTTTGTTGCTTTTATGTTAATATTATTTGTGCGATTATGAATTAATTAAGACATAGACTTAGGTAGGTAGAACCTAGGATGTGATATACTTAAGTTTATTATTTGATTAATGAAATTTTAGTTTTCTTGTAATTTACTTATACTTTTATATTGATTAAATCAAAGGACTGAAAGTGGAATATCCAATACATGATTAATGTATCGAGATGAGATGTATGTTTAGGTCACGGTATGAAAAAAGAGGATTGAGCATGAATTATTCAAGAGAAAGCTACAAGATCTTTGTAAGTTAGGATAAAACCTATCAAGATAGTTTGTAGAGCGAATTAAAGCCTTCTTAGGTTATCCAGATTTGAAAGAGATCATTAATTGACCTCTAAATAGGGGCTGCATGTCATGGGAGAGAATAGAGTGTAAGTAAGAAACTCTTAATGGTCAAAGAAGTTAGAATAATTCGTTAATCAAACGTGAAAGTGAATATAGTAATGTCCTAAGGGAACCTGGCCAAAATCTTGTTAATTTATATTTTGATATATTCTTGATTACTATTTTGAATTATTATTCATATTTTATATTATATTATATTTTATATCCATCCACCAATAAAAATTAATCTAGCTTGTTAAGTTTATGGGTAATTGGTAGTTAATCGATAATCCATATGGCATCGACCAGTACTCGCTAATGCCAATTACAGCTACAATATGCACCAATGATAAAAATGAAAGATCAAGTTTTTAGCATCATTGTTAAGGATTAGACGTTAATATTTGCAAGCTTGCAAACTAACTAGACTATATCTTTTTTTTATTTATTGAATTCTATTTTATTCCTTCTTTTTTGCAACTCATCTCTTATATGGAAAAGTTCTATAATCTTGGGAATCTTGTAGAGTTAGACCCTGAGGTAGAGAGGACATTACATATGAGAAGAAAACTTCAATGGAGAATAAAGTTAAGGAAGTAAAGATGGATGCAAAGAATATAAGGTCACTGAAGGACTTTGTTGCACTGAATGTCCAAGGCATCAACTCAGTCATTGTGTGGTCTAGTGTTAAAGTCACTAACTTCAAGCTAAAGCCCGCATTCTTATCCATGATGCAAAAAAATTAGTTTGGAGATTCACCATTTGAATACCTTAACCTGAATCCATTGATGTTTTTAAAGTATTGTAACATGATGAAGCTAAATGGCATGTCTTTTAATGCAATCAAGCTTTTCTTATTCCTTTTCCCTCTAAGGGATAAAACTAGAGCATGGCTATAAACCCTTCTAGTAGGATCAATCACTACTTAGGATTAATTCTCCTACACATTTTTGGCAAAATGTTTCCCTCCAGTAAAGACTGTGAAGATAAGGAATCATATCACCACCATTATCTAGATGGAAGGCGAGCTTTTATGTGAGGTATAAGAGATATACAAGGAGTTTTGAGGTCCTATCCCTATCATAATTTAGAGAAGTGTTTGATTGTTTAGGTCTTCTATAATGTGATAACCTACACACGAAGATCTTAGTGGATGTCATCACTAAGGGAGCTTTAATGAAAAAGACAGTGGATGAAGCGTCCAACTTCATAGAGGATATGGCTTAAATTACTACTAATGATTAAGCGAGAGAGCCATTCTTAAGAAGATTTTAGGTGATTTGGATACTTTGAATCTTCTTGTTGTTAAAGTGGATGCTTTGTTCCAAAAATTGATATTATGAATGTTAATGTTGTCAATGCTACTAACATGATTTATAGAATATATGGATATTTAGGACATTTAACTATAGATTGCTAATTGGGAAGCCAAATTGTTAATAACACCTTTTTAAAACAAATTAAATTTTCTCAACAAGAAGAATGACCCATTTTTAAGCACTTATAGTCCTATTCGGAGACACTACTCCATTATATCTTCTAAAAACAACCTTATACTTCAAAACAGACAACCACATAATGTCAAAATTAGATAATTCATTTCTCTATATAAATCAGACTTAGAATTTCTTTTTAAAAACTTCCTTACTATTCAATATAAGCAAAGAATAATTATGCTAGCCACTATGTCACCGGAGCTGCAAAAACAGCACGAGGTTATGGATGCTCATACCATAGTCTATCATCTTAGGGAGCTTTTGATGAGCAAGCAAGGTCCAAAATGTTTGAGACTTCTCAGTTGCTCTTCGGCTCCAAGAGGCAAGCATGTGCCATAGATAGATCGACATCCTCTCACTCATATTCCACAGTGACTCTCCAATTGAATTGCAGCTTTGTGTAGACTTACACGGTCAGTTACACAGGCGTGTACCTAATCGTGTAAGTATACACCAGCGTGTCTAGAGAGCGTGTAACTCGTTATAAACATATGCAACTTGAAAATTAAACGAAAAAACTTAAAAATTTTGCACTTTAGAGTTATAAACCTTTAACACACACACCCTAATACTATAATTATGCACAATCTTGTGAAGATGATTAATGTTATATCCTAAAACACATCGAAACTTAAATAACTCTTATTCTAATAATCAAAATAAGAATAAAATAACATGAAATTTAAAATAAAACCTAAACTAATTCATAAGTTGCCTCCCATGTAGCGCTTGTCTAACGTTTTTAGCTCGCCGTACCTTTCATGCTTACCATCATCTAGGATTTATTGTTAGTTGCTTACCTCCACCTATTTTTCCACATACTGGTTTTGTAGCCTGTAAGTAAGTTACATGTTATATATAAGAACATAGCAAGGACACAATTTATCAAATTAATAACTTTAATTAATTGCAATAATGCTCTTTTCAGTGACAAATTATTAATAAAGTAAGGGATAACAAAACTCCCTGAATCGTTGATTGGCTTAAGCAATTTTTCCTTTAAGAAATGGGAAGCATCCATACTCAAGGTGACTACCAATGATTCATCACTAGTTCCGTCAATTGGCTCCTCCTCTTGTTCTTCTTCATCCATCTCTGCCCACTCTTATGCTTCCTCTTCCTCATATTCTTCTTTTACTTCCTTTGTCATATATTCTTCTTGCTCTTCTAAAACGATAGATACCTCCTCGTCTTCTTAAAATTTAAGTTCATTTATAAACCAACCCTTATCTCTTCTTCATTATAAGACATTAGTAAGCTCAGATAGTATATGATATTAAACTTGATATATTTAGGTGACAAAAAAATCTCTCTTCGAATTCACATTGGCGAGCTACACTTTTAATAAGGCATTCCATTATTTTTATATGTAATACTTTCTTCTTGCTATTGTTGTTATGAATATTCAATTGGAGCATAGTCATTCCATCCATAAACGTAACGATTGCTCTACTTTAAATTATAAGTATTCTTGTATAAATTATTTGGAAGCCCATTTTGCATGATTGGTTGCTCCCACATATAAGTCGGTGCCTGACATCATGATTGTCATGATTACTGCCAAAAATGTTACAACACGGCATATATATCGGTTGATCTTTCGAAAACATATCAAGAAACCTCTCTTTCCAATATGATGTTACATATTACGATGATATATCATAGCTCTCATGAGAATACTGCGTGCTCTATCCTTCCATTGCGAGTTGTGACTATAGCGATGAATCTCAAATCCTTTCAATAAACCAGGAACATATTCTCAATGTACAAAAGTTTCAAAAGATAAATAAATGGACAAGTAAAAAAAAATACAAAGACTAATGGTTAGATTAATAAAAGTTAGGCTTTCCTAATATTACTGTTCTGGGCAATGATGTCAAAAACTTTATTGTCTAGGGTTAAAGTCAATATTAAATTTATCACAAGTGTACAACGTAGCTGTAGCTATCACAAGAAAGTACTGATCTATCCCACAATATGGTAAGTACTAGTAGTTATGCTTTTCTATTATCTAGCCTAGAGTCAAATTGTTGGTTTTTAATTAAAAATTAAACAAAGATTGAAACCAAAAATGAACACAAGACAAAAGAATTTACTTAGAAAAATCAATATCAAATAATAGTGTCTAGATGATAAATCCCCCTACGAATCATTAAATAATTATCCTTTTATCATGAAATTATATTATTGATTATTATACCCTAAAAATTCATATCTTATGTTAATATCTCTTTCTAGACTATTAACAACTAATCCCTTAGTTGATTAACATAAATCTTTCTAGTTAAAACTCCTAGCGTTTTATTGTAGATTTGTGAATTTCGCTATTAGGTTTAACCCTAATATAGAGGATTTATACCAACCTATCTCTAGGTTTGCTTGTAACTCTTTCCATTTATGGTAAATTTATTCATACAAGAAAATTTCCAATCTCAATCATATGAAATCAAATCATGCACTAATATTCCAGATTTATTATAATAAGAATAAAATGTATAATTGAATCACAATAGATTAATCAATATAATTACATTGAATAAAAAATTAAAATATATTGTTATCATAAACTAGGGTTCATCACACCTAGGCACTAAGCACGTTTAGTCACTCATAGAAAATGATATCAAAGATAAACATGCAAAAAAACTGATAAAAAACAAAGAAATCATAATTTTAAATCTCCTTTTCTCTTTTATTGAATCTTCTTGCAAGTATGGACCTGATGTTGTTATCTAATGAATCTCTTGTCGTATTCTTTGTGTTTTTCTCATCCCTTGATCAAAATCGTTGCCTTTCTTAATGTTTTACATCTCAAAATTGCTTAATAATTTGGATCTCCTAATTTGTCTCCATTTACGTCCTTTGATAGGAAAAAAATTAAAGTTTCTGGGATATGCACGATCATTTACACGAGCCTGTGAGAGACCGTGTATAATTAAAAACACCTAAATTTGCAATTTCACACAGGTATAAAGACTTGCATGGGTAACATACACAATCGTGTAAGATTGAGATACACAAGCTTGTAACTTTACACTCCCAAAACTTAAATTCTTCAATCTTTACATATTTATAGAGACTTACACAGTTACTATACACGATCATGTAGGTCCTTAGTTGCTTCAAGTCTTTGTTCTATGCCATGATTCATTCGAATTCTTCTTCCTTTGTTCCATAAAGCTAATTATAACCTTCAAATGCATAATAAAACTATGAGATATCAAGCAAAACATGTTAAATATGGGTGTATAATTGTAATTAAATATGCATTTATCAACAATCGTATAAAATAATTAAAAAACAAACACAAAAGTGATAAAAGAAAGTGAAAAAAGAGAGACAAATTTGATTTGTAATGATTCGACCAACAACCATTGGCTTACGTCTACTCCACAAGCTTCGTTTGAAAATTTACTAAACTTTCCTTTAAGGGATGAAAAGCAACCCCCTATGATATGTGTTTAATTGTTGATATATTTAACTATTTACACTTAGCGATTAATAATATAAAAATGCTTAAGATACTCACTTTAATTCATATATGATTTTAAGTACAATTTGGAAGCAAAGAAATTAAAGTGAGTCGAAAGCACTACATATGGGTCATTTTTGAAGATTTATTTTCACTTGTCTTTATGGAGCAAGAAGACAAGAAAAATCAAAATACTAAGAAGCAGAATTAAAAGTGCTTGCTGGAAATCAACACTCATAGTGGGCATATAGCTGGAAAAATAAAGGAATACGTGTCTGCATGTTTTTACGTGCAATTATATGAATTTAATAGTTGATAAAACAAAGGAGTAGCCAAGTAAGGAGCAAAACGACATCAAAGAACCAAACAAAACGCAGAAGCAAGACAACCCAAGACCAAAACGACAACCCATTATACGTGACCAGGAAATTAACAACCAAAACGCAGCAGCTGGAGAATGTTATGCGTTAAATGCACAATGTTTTACCTAAAATGCAAACGTTATGCATTAAACACAAACAACGTCTGCATTTAATTTAGGCGTTTTACTCAAAACTCATAAGAGAGGCTGCGAGCATGGAGGATTTTAAAAGAACTAATAACCTTATTCATCTAATCAAGCTATAGTAGAGGGAAGAAAGAGTGAGTACTTGGTGGCTTGGTGCGTAGGTCTACGTTTAACACATTTTTCTACGTTAAACGCTGATGAGGAGAGAGCTGGAGTTTTGGGGTGCAGCTCGGGCAGTAAAGGATAGAAGAGAGGATTTTCAGCTAAGGATTGAAATGGAGGCTGAAGCATTTTTCTGGAAAAGACCCATGAAGGGCTAGACATCCCGACACTGGTTCGGAGGCGACATTGATGCCGATGACCCGGGTTAAGTACTTTTTTATTAGTTTATTATTTCTTTCTCTCATTAGGAATTGATTATGTTATCTTAAGTTAAATGAATTGGGTATTGTATATGGATAATTGGATTTTCGTTATTGTTCGGTTATTTGTGTATGAACCTGGTGGGTATTGTGAGTTGATGATTTTAATGCGTTCATTGAATTGTTAATTGCAAACCCATTGCTAGAATTTTGATATAATCCGTAATTGTTATGTTGAAATTCATGCGTAACGACTAATAATTCGTAATCATTAGGGATAATATGACCTAGGTTAAATGATGCATCGTATGTGATTGTTGCCTTGATTAATCGGTTTTTCTAATTCGTAATGCTACTGCCTAATTAAATATAAAGATCGTATCCTAGGTTGTTCAGTAGTTATAGGTCTAAATAACGATCGTACCTTGATTAAACACTACCTAAGGAAAAACTCAGGTTAATTATTAATCCACGATTAATAGTTGTTAGGAGAGGTTAAATAACAATAAATTAATGAAAATGCTTAATTAAGGTGTAGACCGAGATTGAACCAAAGAATTGGGTTCCTACCGAATTCCGCACTTTTATCATTTTTTGCATGTTTTCTTTAATTTGTTTTTATTAGTTAGTTTCATTTTATTTTCTTCTTTCAAAAATCAAAACCCCCCATTAAGTCTAAACACCGGTTAATTTCATTTCATAAACTTTACACACACTCTCTATGGGATCGACCTAGACTCACCACTACTATAGTAGCAGGTCTACTTATTTTATTTTGACTAGCGTAACAACGTGCATTCAAATTTTGGCGCTGTTGCCGGGGAGTGCGATATTTTAGTTTTTATTTGTGATTTAATTGGTGTTTTGTATATATTTATTCGTGATTGACTTCTTTTCAGTTATTTTGTGATCTTTTCATTTTTTATTTCGTGTTCTAAAAAAATTCGATATGGATGAAAGTAATTTCTTTTATAACTCATATTCTCAATCCTATAACAACGTTTGGACTAATCAACCTAACTTTTGTTATAGATGGGATAATCACCAGAATTACTTCCATGATAATTTGCAGGATGCACAACAATTCTCATACAGACCAGAAGCTTCCTATCACGACTCCGATCCATCTCTGAAAGAGTTGAATAATATTTTGAAAGCTAATACTTTGCAAATGTAGTAGAATACTCTACAATTCCAGAAGAATAGAGGGCAATTTCCAAGAAACACATGGTCTAATGCCCAAGATTAGGAGAGCCAACACGATTCAGTTGCATCTTTAGAAGAACTTGTTAATAATATTGATGCTAACAATTTACAATTTCTATAGGATATGCAGCAATTACAACAAAATATGCAGCAACAATCGCAAGAATTCCGACAAGAGAGGAAAGCAAGCCAACAGAGGATGGAACACCTAATGGATCAGATGGCAATAAGCCTTGATCGCCTAGAATCGCAAAGCAAAGAGAGCAGCCGTATCAACCCGAGGTGTATCCAATGGACGTTTGTTCAAAAACTTTACAAAGTGATGAGAAGCTTGAGAATTTTGAGGTTAACCCTCAACGAATTGCTTGTGTCGAAGAAGTGGAGAAGGAGCTTAAAGCCGAAAAGGACACATCTTTTAGCTCGGAGGTAAGTACTGAGTGTATGATTATTTTTGAAAACTCTTTACCTTTACATAACAGATTGGAGGAATTAATTGATGAAGAAAAAGGTGAAGAGACGTTCGAAATATTTCCGGAGTGAATGGACTCAGTCGAGATTGAGAATCTGATGATAGGGAAGACGCTAAATAAGGATGATGATTAACTAAGGCCCTATCCGGAACTACCTCGCGTGGAAGTGGCACTAACTGTAATACCTGAAGATCACAATTTTGTTACGTTAGGAGAAGAAGGAGTCGAGCCAGCGACTATAAACAAAGGAGCTTCTTGGGAGGTAACCCAAGGGAAGTGAATTTCTTTTCCTTTACATTTCGGCATTGCTTTTTATATGCATGTATGTTTTTGAATTTGTTTGTTTTACTTGTTTTTAAGTTTTCAATCAAAATGAGAGAAAGAATAAAACAA
>JANKOE010000001.1:18798548-18809036 GCA_026284465.1 Erythroxylum citrifolium | reverse complement strand
TAAGATACGAGAAATGATATATACTATTCATGTACTTGTAGATAAAATTTTCATCATATGTATGGTAATTATATTAACATTTTAAATTTTTTTGGGATAAAATGTGTTTTAACTGTTCAGTTTTCTTAAAGATTCATTTATATCAGTTAATGAAATTCATTTGCAAGTCTATATCGTATGATTGTTGAGAACTTGATGTTGATCTATTTCATTTTGTTATTTTACATTACTTATTCCACAATTTCACCAGTAGTTGGTAATAAGTATCCTTGGACAATTGACAATTGACTTTGAATGTAATATGTATGCACGTTTTTTAAGTTCAATTTGTGTGTATGTTTTTAGAATTTAAGATGTGCTTCTGTGATTGTTTTGAGTTAAATAATAAATATTTTGTTATAGTATTTGATAACTTTATTTTGATATGGAGTTATTAATTTAATTTAGACATATGCCTCCATTTATTTTTATAGATACATGAATGAAAGTTCAAATACTCTTAGAAAATTTAACTGCTTCAGAAAGATCGATGATGCAACTTGGGCTCATGCTATATTGGTTTCTAGAATGAAGAACCATAACATTTGTTTGTATTGTAACAAGCATTTGAAAGGTAAGGGAATCACCAGATTAAAGAAGCATTTAGTTGGGGTCAAAAGCGATATGGAGCCTTATAAGAAAGTAAGCTATAATGTGATGAAATGGTAAATAAAGACTTTGTTTGAAGAGAATTAACATGAGAAAGATAAAAGGCAAATACAGAACTACAAAGTTGGTAGTGGAAATTCCTTTTGCAGTAATCAGGATGATAATGAGGATATTGCACCAAACTTTTTTGTACCACAAACAAATTTTAGAGCTCATCTTTCAATTTGTAGTGTCTTACAATCTAAAGAAGATAATATGGACTTGTCAATAACTAGGTGGTGGTATGATTTAGGTAGAACATTTAATGTTGCACAGTCTTATTATTACCAGCCTATAGTGGATGCTATTACCTCTTACGGTCCAGGATATAAAGCTCCTTTAATTGATGACTATAAAGGTTGGTTGGGTCGGATATATCGGGCCCAAGTCCAATATCTCAGGCCGATCGATCAGTCTCACCCCATAGACTGATTCGGGCTTAATCCACACCTTCACAGCCCATTAGCATGAGGAAGCCTCCCATGCACGAACGTAAGGGATGCAGAAACCAACCTAGCAAGAAATCCTATATAAGGTACCATCTTCTCTTAACAGAGGCATGCCGTCTTAAGCCTAGTTTTTCTCTCTGCATTCTACGAACCCCACCTTCACAAAAAGCCTAACTTGAGCGTCGGAGGGGCAACTCGGGATCTCACCCCCGACGTGCCTTCCTTTGTTTTGCAGGTATTTTCTTCGTGAAGATCATCACAGGAGTTTGCCTATCGATGGACCCAAACGGCAACGCACCGTTCGGCCAGAACCCGGCTGAACCAGATATGATTAGGCTTTCTTTGTTTTTCATAAGCTACATTAGCCAAATAACCTATCCTATTGACATGATTTTTACCTTGATAAACCCCTTTGATCTTTAACCTTTCTTTTTGTATAAACCACATTTTATGCTTTTAAATTTAACCAAATATCCTACCCAAGTCATAAAGCTAGTGGAACATTTGTGATTGTTGAGTTTGTGGATATACAAAATTCTAAGTGTGGAGGTGTACATATGTGAGGGTTGGTTATAATGTTGGGATGTTATTTTAAATCTTATCATTGAAATTCCCATGTTGATGTAGTTTATTTTAGTTTTTATAAGGAAAAGAAAGAAAGAAAAGAAAAAAAGGAAAGAAAAAGAAAAAGATAAAAGAAAGAAAGAAGAAAAAGGAAAAAAGAATGAAAAAAAATGTTTAAAATAAATGTATCAAGGAGAAATTGCATATGTGTTGAAAAGTTGTTTATGGTTTATGCATCTTCCTAGAGATGTAATGAATGTGTTATTTGAGTATGTTGAATATGAGGTAGATGTTGGCTTGGAAGGTTCACTCTTGTGATTTCAATGAGTTGTTGACATAAATTGTATAAGTGATTCCTTCAGATTGGTATATGCTTCATGTGGTTTTTGTATGAGAGCTGAATGAGGTTGTGAAATGTAAATGTTGTATTCGTCATAGTTGACGGTACCTAGTTTTTGATGAGTGTTGCTTTGTTTCACTAGCTTTGATGACTTTTATGCTACTTGACTCAAATATATCTTACCTTACCTTTGCCCACATTACAACCCTAAAAAGTCCTTCGATTCGTGAAACATTAGTGGTGGAGAAATAAAATGATATGCAAAGTTGTGGATTATCATGATCATGAATGGTTTTGAGTATACCCATGGATATATTTTAAGTAAACACATTTTCTAAGTCTACCATTAGATTGCTCAATTTTTGAAGGTATTGAATGTTGATTGATTATGAGTAAAAGCTTGGAATGTTGACACCTTGCTATGATTTTTGAAAGTCACCCATCTTTGCTTATGATTATATAGTCTTGGAAAAATATACAAATTGAGTCAATGTTTTTGGATCTTTGAGCTTAATTTTAATGTTTTGTTCGAGGACGGTCAAAAGCTAAGTGTGGGGGAAATTGATATGTGCTTAATTATTGATATATTTAACTATTTACACTTAGCAATTAATAATACGAAAATGCTTAAGATACTCACTTTAATTCATATATGATTTTAGGTACAATTTGGAAACAAAGAAATTAAAGTGAGTCGAAAGCACTATATATGGGTCATTTTCGAAGATTTATTTTCACTTGTCTTTATGGAGAAAGAAGAAGACAAAAAAAATCAAAATACTAAGAAGGAGAATTACAAGTGCTTGCTGGAAATCAACACTCATAGTGGGCATATAGTTGGAAAAATAAAGGAATACGTGAATGCATGTTTTTACATGCAATTATATGAACTTAATAGTTGATAAAACAAAAGAGTAGCCAAGCAAGGAGCTCGACACCAAAGAATAAACCAAAACACAGAAGCAAGACAGCCTAAGACCAAAACGACAACCCATTATGCGTGACCAGGAAATTAACAATCAAAACCCAGCAACTGGAGAAAGTTGTGTGTTTAACGCACAACGTTTTACGTCTGCGTTCAACACAGACATTTGTGTTAAATGTTGTCTGTGTTCAACGTAGACATTTGCGTTAAACGCAGACATCGTTTTACTCAAAATGCACAAGAGAGGTTGCGGGCGTAGAGGATTTTAAAAAAACCAACAACCTTATTCGTCTAATCAAGTTATAGTAGAGGGAAGAAAGAGTGAGTGCTTGGTGGCTTGGTGCGTGGGTTTGAAGAGAGAGCTGGAGTTTTGGGGCGCAGCTCGGGCAGTGAAGGATAGAAGAGAGGATTTTCAGCTAGGGATTGAAATGAGGGCTGAAGCATTTTTTCAGAAAAGACTTATGAAGGGCTAGACATCCTAACGCCTGTTCGGAGGCGACATCGATGCCGACGACCTGGGTTAAGTACTTTCTTATTATTTTGTTGTTTCTTTCTCTCATTAAGAATTGCTTGTGTTATCTTATTTTAATTGAATTGGGTATTGTATATGGATAATCAGATTTTCATTATTGTTCGGTTATTTGTGTATGAATCCGATGGGTATTGTGAGTTGATGATTTTAATGCGTTCATTGAATTGTTAATTGCAAATCCATTGCTAGAATTTCGATATAATCCTAAATTGTTATGTTGAATTTTATGCGTGGCGACTAATGATTCGTAATCATTAGGGATAACATGACCTAGGTTAAATGACGTATCGTATGTAATTGTTATCTTGATTAATCGGGTTTCCTAATTTGTAATGCTACTACCTAATTAAATCTAGAGATCACATCCTAGGTTGTTCGGTGGTTAGGTTTAATTAATGATCGTATCTTGATTAAACAATACCTAAGGAAAAACTCAGGTTAATTATTAATCCACGATTAATAGTTGCTAGGAGAGATTAAAGAACAACAAATTAATGAAATATGCTTAATTAGGGTGTAGGCCGAGATTGAATCAAAGAACCAGGTCTCTATCGAATTCCCCACGTTTATCATTTCTTTTTGCATGTTTTCTTTAATTTGTTTTTATTAGTTAGTTTTATTTTATTTTCTTCTTTCAACAATCAAAACCCCCCTATTAAGTCTAAACACCGGTTAATTTCATTTCATAAACTTTATATACACTCTCTGTGAGATCGACCTAGACCCACCGCTGCTATAGTAGTAGGTCTAGTTATTTTACTTTGATTAGCGTAACAACGTGCGGTCACCCTATACAACATCTTCTTCGTCATAAAAGAAAAGAATCCTTACAACTATCTTACTTTACCATAGGTGAAGAGTAACCTTTCATAAATCTTATTCTAGGTCAAAAACTCTTATAAATCACATCAAGCAATTTACAAAATCAGAACAAGTATACCACTCAAAACCTCCTCTTACTTACACTAGTGAAAAAAGGCTCAATATGTTTTATATAATGCAAGCATGCATTCCCTAGCCTCTTAAGGCTTTTAGCAATTCTTTAATATACTCGACTTACTTCTTACAATTCACATATGATCAACTCATACTCAAAACAATATAAATAGTCATTAAAAATAAAAACTAGCCACTGCAATAATTAGTAACAGTAACATTGGTCTAGCAATGCGGCCAGAAACTAACAAAATATGTTTTGAAAAGACATTGTTGGTTAACTACACTATCATGTTGTTCGACTAGTCTACCAAAACCCTAACACTAGTTGCTTAAATCACCATATTGGTCGACCAAACTTCTTGAAACAAGTTTTTCAATTTTTTGTAGTTCTTTCAAAATTAAAATATATTATTTTGACAAAAGCTTGATTCAAAAATATTTTAAAAGTTAATTCAAAGATCAATAACTTTTCTTTAAAGATTAAAATAAACTCTCTCTTCATTACGAAAGAATTTCTGTATCTTATATGCAAATGATCATATAATGATTAAGTTACCACTTTATTGAAATGAATAAGATAAGTTTATAAGAAGTAGAGATGTTACTTTTGACCCGGCCTGCTCGATTTGGCCCAATTTTAGCTCAAGTTGACTGGTCAATGGGCAGGGCACAGGCCAAAAGTGGTTGGCCTGATCGAGCCACGGGTCGAGCACAGGTCGACCCATAATCTGATCATTACTTTAAAAATGACGTTATTTTCTTAAAATAACATCGTTTTTTAATGTTTTTTTAAAAATATTAGGTGGACCGGGTTGACTCAACGAGTCATGGGCCGGTTAGCACCGAAGTTCATATCACTTATGCCTGTTCTATTTCATGTGCATTTTTCTGTTTAATTTTTGTAGTTTCATTTATTAGACAGATAAATGATCATAACTCAGGTAATTACATAATAATGAACAGGTAATCTGTTTCCAAATAATCGCAGACCAAAATCTTTATTCTTGGGCATGTATAAGAATCAAAAAGATAAAACCTTTAAGCGATTCCCTCTATCTGTTGTATTTATTTCAAGTTGAGTGGTCCTGTTAACAAAATTTTGGCTGGATTTGATTATCCTGTAATTGTTTTGTGCAGGGATAAGATTTAGCTTCAAATGGTTCTTCGTTTTGCCTCCATATTTTTCTTCCTTCTGATTTCCGCGTGCTTCCCAGCCAGGTAAACAGTGATTTTAAAGGCTTTTTTATTTAATTTCCTGTTCCGATAGCTAAATTTTGTTCGGTTTCGGAAAAATTTGCTATGATGAATTTGAAAAGAAAACATTTGCTGCCTTTTGAAGATCATGTAATGTATGAAGTCATTGTTTTGAAAATTTTCGTTGGTCCTCCCACTTCTTTCTCTCTAACCTTTCCGTTTTCTCAAACATTTAATCATATTCTTATTGATGTTGAGCAGTCATAGATGTCTACAAAATGCAAAATTTAAACTTCCCCGATTTTTGTTTTTAGTTACATCTTTTTCAGCAGGATTTTTAGAAATTTCTGTTGGTTGATAGTATAGTTTTTGGTTTGGAAAATTGTGCAACTAGTAAGAGCTTAATCTAGCAAGAGCTTAATGGTGGGTTAAGGGTTTTATCTTGTATTATGATTTGGGATGATGATGGATTGATGTGTGTTTTGTTGACAGATTGTGATTTCATTCAAGAAGAGTCCTTCAATCAAATCTGTTGATATTTTCTTTTCTGCTATGGTGATGCTCTGTGAATGTAGGTCTTTAACCAATGACAATGCAGGGAAAGAAAGAACCTTGGCTATGATAAAGCCAGATGGTGTGTCAGGTAATCACACTGAAAAGATAAAGGAGGCTATTTTGGAGTCTGGTTTTGGCATTGCCAAGGAAATAGTCACTTCATTTAATGAAGATAGTGCTTCAAGATTTTATGCTGAACACTCTTTGAAAAAGTTCTTTGAGAGTCTCATCAAGTACATTACAAGGTATTTTCTCAATTATATATCAGTGCCTTTAATCTACTGAAATTTGAAATTATGGTTTCAGCACTTACACTAGTTGCTTTAATTTCTCAGTTGGGACCTATGTTCTAACAAACCATAGAGAACGTTATGGTCTTGAAAAGGTTTCTCACCAAGTCGTGTTATGAGCTTAGCTAATATAAGTCAGTTCTGACTTTTTTGCATTAATATCAGCTATGAACATCAAGTTGTCAATTATTTCAACGTATAATTTTCTAGTGGTCTAAACTCTCAACGAATAATGGTATGAATTTTGTTTGTGGCCTAGTAGAGCTTCTCAAAGGCTCCTTTTGTTATCCTGAAAGGGTAGTACTAAAAGCCTTATGAAAATTTTGTTTGATCATGTTGATGGGTGTATCTCAATTGCTATGTGCCTTTCATGTATCAAGTTTCTAGTGCAAATCTGATTATCCTGCTGCTTTAGCATATGAACTACGGGTTTTGTACAACAGGTATTATTCTCATTTCCTCTGACAAATAGCTTTTATCAGGGGCCAAGTTCTAGTTATGGTATTGGAGAAGGAAAATGCTGTTGCTGACTGGCGTTCTTTAATGGGACCGACTGATGCACAAGAAGCTAAGATTTCTCATCCTAACAGGTTATTTTTATTCAGTATTTTGTGGTAGTTTTGTATACCTTGTGGGTCCACTGTTTTATATAGGTCTCTTGCATTTTACATTCAAGTCAAGTTCTGATAGCTTTACAATGATTTTTTTGTCAAAGTTTCATTGAAATCCCTATTAACCACTTCTGTTTTCAGCATCAGAGCAATGTGTGGGCTCAACATAGAACAGAATTGTGTTCATGGTTCAGACTCCCTTCAATCAGCTCGAAGGGAGATAGCATTTTTCTTTGGAGATATGTCCTCGGGTAGTGTCGATTTTTTTAATCTTAAATTATATCATCATCATAATTTAATCTTAAATTATATATCTGGGTTAATTGTAGGATATATATACTCAAGTTCTTCCTTTCCTTTTGGTCACTAAACTCTTGTGCCATGACATTACCATGGGGCCTTGGTTCTAATTTGCCTTTTTGTCATGCAAATTAACTTTGGTTGCTCGCATTCACCTTTGATAGGGGAAGACGTTTTTCATGATGAACTCTGATTCACTAGTCCTACAGAAATGCATAGCTGTGATGTGGTCATCTGTTATTCAGATTTCTGCCTGTTTCTACACCAATATTCCGCTTCTGCTTTCGCTGAGTTGAGGAGTTTAAAAAGTGAGTACAAGGGAAGTATTTGGATGATAATACTGGGTACATGCAATGTTGTAGTCATACAAGGTGCCTTGAATTATTATCCCATAAACCTGTTTATGATTTTGACCTCAGCAGAGCGTTCTATAGGTTTTGAGGAACATGCCAAACCGTTGCCTGTTGATGCTTATATTTGCTGGCTTAGTTTGTCTTTGCAACTTTAAGAAGACAACATTACCTCTTCCATCTAAAAGCATTGGTCCATTAGATATTCAGGTCTATACGTGCTTTAGATGAGAATACTAATTTAAAAATTGGGGAGGGTTGTCCTTGTCGGGTGTTTAATTTTAGAGTTTGAACAGAACGATATGTACTTGATTCATAGAAGTTTGGCCATGCCGGCTTTCTTGCATGCAAGAAGCAACTTCAAAGCTGATTGTTTCAAGTTTCCACTCGTGTTATTTGACTTAGCTTAGATATCAGACGAAGTGTGAGCTGTATTTGTTTATTCATTTTCGTCTGGACGAAAGGGTCATATTTTCTAAGAGTGTAGATAAATTCTATGAGCATCAATTCTGCTAATTACAGCCAGATACAGGCAGACTCGTGTATACATATAGTAACTAGTAACTCTACTGAATACTGTAATAACCTCCCTAAAATATCAATCCTAAGCCGCTATTTGGCATAGAGGAAGCAAACAAAGTTGTGGATTAGGTAAATTTTATTTCAACAGGTGTAGATTTATCACAGTATTACCATGATTAGCTTACACCTTGTCTCATTACTTAGCAATTTCCAACAACCCCATTTTATTAGTTAAAATCGCAGATTTACGATGTGCTTAAGCACTAACTGGGAAACACGATGATCATCAGTCACATGTTTTACATAATTAAGTTTAATGATATCTTTCCTACGGTTAACAGCTGGGTTAAGACGGCTTATGCATTGGGCAATGCCATTAAGTATTAACTTCTACTTTCATTGAAGATGGTCTCTTTCCGCTGTAGTCATCGAGTTAAGGTTTAGAGAAGCAAAATGCAGAGCATTGCAGCTGAAAATGAAGAATATGTATGCGATAGTAATCACAATGTAATACAGCAACAAGGTCCTAGTTAGGGGCCAGAAATGAGGGGTTTACTCATTGTCGTTGAGAGACAAGCTGCAAAATTTTAATGTGTTAACGTGAGTTGGAGGATGATTATGCACTGAAATCCTGATGTTTTCGGGGACACTGGTGGAAGATGAACCATTTTCTTAGTCTAAATTCAATACAATTTGCTTATTAATCTGCCAGAGATCCATTGAAACGCGAGCTAGTCAAATTTGAAGCATGATGGCCACCACTCTTCTTCCTGAATGATAGAGTGCCACATCATATAAGGTCTTTAGTTTATGTTGGCCGAAGAGTGTTAAGATTCCATAATTGGCAAGCTTTGCAGATATAGCATGGTTCCTGAACCCTTAGACAACTAGTAGATGCGAGAACTCACATGACTGTAGTCTTTTTTCGCTTTCTCATCTTGGTAGGATCAATTTTGCCTACTTACTTGCATCTCGAGGTGGTGCATTTAAAATTTAATGCAAAAGTTCAAAACTTTCAGGGTTTAAGCACCATAGTGACGAGCTAGGTGACGATATATATACAAAAGATATATACTTTGTGTGTCATTGTAGCTGTTTTCTTTAAATTATGAAAGCACTATGGCCATTTTAATGCGACTGAATGACATCCACAGAATGTTTAATGGATGAAACCACTGGAGGAGCTCTGGAACTATAAACCGTAGAACATCCTACACGGCTACACGTAGCTCATTGTGTTCCAAAACTTTGCTTAATCTTTGTGGTGATCAATGCGGGATACTTGCATATAATATAATACTACGTCAAAGTCACACGAGCAACAGAAAGACTGTTTATGTGTACAGCATGTCAAGCATGATTAAGTGGTCTGGAGGATAGAACTCGTGTCAACCAATCACAGTAGTTTAGATTAATCTTTGAATCGTACTTCCCCGCAACTCATTATGCCTTTTCATATCCGACTAAGGAAGCAGTGGGGCAAGAAAGGAACACTATTTTAGCTATTCTAGTTATTAAACCAGTGCCTATACTAATTAATCATGGATATTGCGTAGAAAAGGAAAATAGTGAGAGTTGGGACGCGTGTGACTGGAAATGGAATGAGAATGCCTCTGCCCTTGGATCTTAGTCATGGCTGTTGAGGTTTTCTTTTTCAGAGAAATGGACACTCAGGAGAAGACGAATCCTGGAAGAAAAGTCCACTCGACCCCTTTGGGACACGTGTTGTTCTGACAAGAAATCATGGGGTTGAGTTTGTCGTGACACCTAGACAACTTTAATGACCCAACACCATTTGCAGTAGCTTCTTCCCTACAAATCCATACGCATAGGCAGTGAAGATTGGAACTTTTGTAGCTCTCAACAAACAAAAGTTTCAGCATTTTTCAATGATGTAGTTGATGATTTTGAGGGGAGAAAGAAGCCTATGTTACGATTCCAGGAATTAGAACGAGTTTGAATCGGGCATGTTCTAACGAACCCGCTCTTGCCTCGATTCTTCCCAATGTTTGGAACTTAAAGGGAGTTACCTACCAAGAAGTTTGTGATAATTTTCTGATATCTTTATTCATGAAAGTAGCTGGCTTCTTATAACGAAACTTACAGACTCAATTTAGAATACTTGCCAAAATAAACTTCTAAGAAATAAAAATTCTATCCAAATAAACTTCTAAGATAATTGACTAAATCTTTTTCAAATAAACTTCTAAGAAATAAAGACTCTATCCAA
>JANKOE010000001.1:18780204-18793464 GCA_026284465.1 Erythroxylum citrifolium | reverse complement strand
AGACAAATTGCTTAATGAAATATATGTTCCATGTTTTTTTAGATTCTCAATTTTTGGAAGTCTTGAATTATGAATTTAGAAATTTTTTCATAATTCTAAATTTTATAATATGTATATACGCCGTGTCCGTGTCCACCAAATTTTAGAAATTGGTATGTCCCCGTGTCCGTGTCGTGTCCCGTGTCCGTGTCCGTGTCTGTGCTTCTTAGGTTGAGCATGAGTAACTTGAAGCCTATCCTGACGAATTGGTTGCAAACCATTAACAGACGGTGTGTGTAAAGTTTCAGATGATAACTCTTGTCTTGTCACTGTTTAGAGCTTTACAACTGGGAGCCGGTAAGAGTAATGAGCTGATTTGCTACTTTCTGTTTCATTCTCTATCATTTCTTGTCCATATTAATTCTTAATATGATGCCAATCTTTAAGGTTTAAATGATGCCAAGTTTGCATTCTTACTGACTCTCCCTTGTTACATCCTTTAATAAAAACAAAAAAAAATAGAAAAAGAAACCATTGAATCAATTGTTAAAAGCAAATTGGAATTCACATTAAAATTCCGAAAAAAGTAGACTCTCTACTTGCAAGATGCATGCACCTCACATTAACTAGGCAATTTGCAAACTGCGCCAATATTGCAGTTGACAGTAAGCTAAACAGTGCACTAGTTTCATAATTTCTAGATCATCACACGATGGTGAAGGGTTATAATCTAAGCAAGTAATCGATTTAAGCCATCTTCAGTGAATACATTTGAGTTGAAAATTAAGGCAGAGCTGTACATAGACCATTAAGAACATAGAGAGTATGTTCTGCAATTGAAAGAATGATGCAGTATGTTCTGCAATTGAAAGAATGATGCGGAACAATCTTCTGTTTGTACTAGAAACATCTAATTCTTAACTTGAACACAAAATTTCAGGTACATAATGACATGTCCTCATCATAGAGGCAACGTGAATATGCTGGTGGGAAGTTCTTAATTAGTTAACAGTATCTTCATAATTAAAACCTCGTGTCATCTTCGTAGTCGTTGGATTGCAAATGTATAGAGATTGAGTCGTAGTGTTTGTAATTTAGAAATTTGTCCTCCGATATCACGTGGGCAAAATCGTGCCACGAGAGCAGATCTCATAGAATGTTGAAAAAGAATGTCCATTACTGTTCCTCGTCCATGCAACTAAAATCAATGAACAAGAACCTAAGCGATTAATAGATGATTAAAATATATAGTAGAAACTGTGTTTTATGATGATGGGTATATATTGAAGCCTTCAACTGAAAGAAAGATATATCCAATGGTGTTAAACAGGGTGAGGGGAATGCAAATCGTCTAAAGATTTGACAATGGGCTGTATGTGTTTGGGAACTTGAACCAGTAGAAATTATATCAGCTCAAGGTTCGGTCATGAAATTCATCAAAAGCTCGTATTTTTGTTTTGATACTTTCCAAGGTTATCAAATTTTGAGTAAGCTTCTGAAGACATCAGGCTTTTGTTACTCACCTTTCCACTACCATCCTCCTCCACCTCTCCACAACACAGCCCCACCTCCTTTGCATTTTCTCATTCAACTATCGTGGTCCTTTTATCCCAAAAGCAAAAAGCTGGCACTAATATACACCTCAGGATGAAGGTAAGTTTCTTAACACAGGAAGAGCTTTGCTTCTCAGTTCAATTTATGAAGGTTAATGGACAAGTAGAAATATATGGGGTTCTGACAGAATTGCTAAACTGCCTGTTTGCAGTTCTTCGGTTGGCTGCAAAACAAGCATAATGGAAAGCAAGGGGATAGGAAACAGAATGTTGTTCCAGCTGCCCGTAAGCTCTCTTCCATTTTCCTTGAATGCTTTTTGTGCAAATCCAGGACCTTCCTCTTCTGTAGGAGGTTCTCAAATCTAGAGTCTCTTTCAGGTGATCTAAGAAAGAACGTCTTTTCCCCTAGAAAACCATGGACGATATATTAGTCAGCTTATGTGAGAAGTAGGCAATAAAAGTGGCAGTGGTTAGTGTTTCATTATTTTGATTACTTTTGGTACAGGCTATCTTAAAAACACAATTATATGACAAAAATTACATCTTTCTGGATCCAAGTTTATATTGATTTGAAGGAGTAGTAAAGATCAATGAAATGAAATGCATAGCTTAGACAGATTCCACTTACATAGTCAGTCAGAATTTTTGTCAGATATCCTTGAATTGGAAGCTGATCTAGTTTCTTTGCTTCTAATGTGAAAACAAAAAGCTAGAACTTGAAATTTGATTTGATTTCAAAATCAGTTAAAAACAAAATAGGAAAAGAAAGCAACCGAAGATAAAGGGTCAGTGAAGTTATATGGATCTATCGATTTAATGATGTTGGTACTTCCAAAAACTTACATTTCCTAACTGGTTTTTCTATGCCGTACAGGCCATATGAAACAAGAGTCACGAGAAGAATTTAGTGATTGGCCTCAGGGGTTGCTAGCTATAGGAACTTTTGGCAACAATGATCTTAAAGAGAACGTTGAAATCCAGCGAGAAAATGAACATGTTCATCCCGAACAATCCTCTCCATCGACTACTGATGAATTAGAAGACTACACGCCTGAAGAAATTGGAAAGCTTCAGAAAGAACTGACAAAGCTATTGTCGAAAAAGCCAACCTCTGAAAGGGAAAAGGAAATTGAGAACCTTCCACTCGACAGATTTCTTAATTGCCCTTCAACCTTGGATGTTAGTCGAAGAATAAGTAACATTGATAACAACGAAACAGACGATAGAGAAGATGACATTGAGCGAACCATCAGTGTCATACTTGGTAGATGCAAAGACATTCGCGAAAATAAAAAGAAAGCAATTGGAAAGAAATCCATCTCGTTCTTACTTAAGAAGATGTTCGTGTGCAGAAATGGATTTTCACCTCAGCCAAGTTTGAGAGATACACTTCAAGAATCAAGAATGGAAAAGGTACTTTAGAGTTACACATACCAGTTAAAGGTTTCATGTATTCCTCCAACAACATGCATATAATATTATACAGGAGATGTTCGTCACTTGTTTCTAGAACTGCCAAAATGCTATTCTGGTACACACAAGAAATCTGCATTAAAATTGAATTCCAATATAGAGGATGGTTATACAATTCTGCTTTACTACTGAATCACAAGACTAGACGTTAGTATAGCCTAAGTATTGCATGATTGTTCCTAGTTTTTTGGTTTAGTCAGGAGCTCCAACTCTTACATTTTTTTACTGATATTTGCAGCTTTTGAGAACATTGCTTCACAAGAAGATCAACCCTCAAAGTACTCCCAGATCTGCTTCCATGAAAAAATATCTGGAGAACAGACATTCCTCTAGGGAGGAAAATGAAGATAAAAGGCGACATACCAACAGTGATGGATGTAAATGGGTGAAAACGGATTCTGAATGTAGGTGTTACAAATAAATCTTGTATTTCTTTTATTGGATCTTGTTGCCATGCATTAATATGGGATCTGGTTCTTCTTCTCCTGTTGCAGACATTGTTCTAGAGATTTAGATTGGCCTCTTTTCTCTCACAATTTGCATTAGTCCAAGGTATGTTACAGTCACTTCCATCTCATCTCAGGTGTTCAAAAACAGAGACTCAGAAAGAAAAATTACCAAATCTATTTTGCTGATTCTAACAGAATTTTCAGATTCAAAATATTGGTTTAAGAAGTCAAGAAACTGGGGTCGTGATCAATCTCGAGCAGAATAACAAGTAGTCAAGCACTGGTGGCTCATCACATAAATAGATATGTACAAGTTTGTCTCAGAATATATGTAGTTGATTTTTGCATGGTTGCAAACATATGTTGCATCCCATGTTAACGAGTTGTCGTCCAAGGATTTCTGTGGTCTGTACTGGCAAAAGCTGGACATTCTCCACACTTTTTTAATCCTTTTTTTCTTTTACCACCCTTTTCTTCTAACTCTTTTTCTTTTTTAACTGGAATTGTCTGTGTCCTAACCAACTGTACACGTTTTGTTCTCTATATCTACGTTTGCTCTTTGTATTTTATAGTATTTGGGCGTGAATAATATTCGTTCGACTTTGCATACCTCATCTCAATCCTCTCATTGACTACCAAAGTAAAACGATAGCACTTGTGCTTAAAATTCTGAAGCTTATGGTTGATGAGATAAATTTAATCGAAATTGGAAGCTTTATTGAACAATTTGATCCTTACTGATCCATTTCTCCCTTTTAAAAAGTTTCATTTTGGGCTATTGTTTACAAGAATTTGAGGTAAGTTATCTCAAAAAATCTCAATCAAAGTGACCATCGTGTTTTCTAACATTGAACCTACCGTATGAGACATGAAACCTTATATGTCTCCATTATGTGCAATTCGAAACATGAAAATTTGCTCAAAAACAACTTTAAAATACTTTAAATCCTTTTCCAGAATAAAATTACCAATGTAATTAATTCAAAAAATTTGAAAAAAATCACTTTATGAATTCGCCTACCTGAAAACTGGCCCAAAAGAACCCAAGGCTTCCTTAAGGGTATTTTGAAAATTTTCTTTTTTTTGGTTGTTGATGACTTCAGCAGTACTGTAGTGCTGACGTTAGTAGGTTATTGTGCCATTTGTCGCCATGTGGTTGGCGCATGCAATGCACGCACTATCTCAATCGCCTCAGGGTCATTACTGTAGTGCCCTACACGTGCCCCCTTTGACGGGGAGGACGATTTCTGGCAATCTCGGAGTCCATTTTCAGGCTTTATGGCCCTTTTTGACTCGTTTTTCATAGCTAACTTCATGTACACCACTTTCACGACATTCGTATATGTAAAAAATTAAAAAAAATGAATAAAAAAATCAAAAACCCTAAAGGATAAAAACTAAAAAAAACCTTTGTTTTTAACCACCCGATCACGTAACCGCTCTAATACCATGTGTAACATGTAGCATGAATCTTATTACGTGTCCTGGATCATTTGTGAAAGGGAAATAAATGACAGAAATGTACAGTACCTAATTTCGGTTTCATTCCAACTTTCGAGGTGCTTTTCGAGGCCGATAATAGCTCTAATCTTCTTGGACCTTCACAGGAATCTTTGACCGACACGTGATTAACGTCTTTTTACAGTTTTCTCAAAATGTACGCTCTTTTAATGAATCATAGAATTTGTATGCTTACGAATAATATAAGCAACTATATGAGACCTAAACCTTGATATATAGCTTCCCCATTACAGGCTCGATATGAGTTCGGTCTACACTGATCGGGATCCATTTTTTCTTTGTTGGCTTAGATCATTTAGTGGGTCACTTTATTTTTTTTATCCGGATCGAATTACATAACTTAACCGATAAGTTATTAGAAACCCAAAAAATGCAATTAAATATTGTCCAACTTTACAAGAAATGTCTAAAATGTCCAACAACAATAAGTCATAAATTTGGATTTTAAGCTAAATCCAATAGAATAGAAAATCAAGTAAAGTGAAAAAGCATATGAAAAAAGGTTCACTGACTAAAAACCAAAGGGCGACCACTAGTGATAGTAGCCTACTAATAACAAATAAATAATAACATAACAAAGATAAACCCTACCATTTCATCTAATGGCCAAAAGAGCATTTTAGCCGCCACAAAGTTTACACTAAAGTTTGAGTTAGACCCTAACATTTCAGTGCGTTCAAAATAAACCCTTACGTTTGGAAAACATTCAAAACAACCTCTGACTGAATGGAACTACTCACAAAATTAAGCCTTAGTCAGTTAAATGTTGACGTGGATTTTTCTTAAAATTTTTATTAGTGCGACCCATATAAGGTTAAATGGAAACGCTCCCTGAGAGTGTTCCCTTGCCTTCAGAGGGTCGTGCATGTCAATGAACCTAGTTGTAGTTTCAACAAATCTTTGGAAGTTGGGTGTAGTAAGTTTATGGAATAGGAAAACCTTAAAATGGAACACAGAGCTTATAGTTTTCTTACCTGAGGTTGCTCATCATTTCCTATTAGACAATGTGTTTCTGACGCAATAAGTGCTTTTAGCACTAACAGTTATCCGATGGAAAGCGTCTGTAATACTTTTGAGCCCAAAGATATGCTTACACGTAGATTTTCATATTGGTCAAGTAAAGGGCAAAGTAATCCTACAGTGCCTAAGACACTCATATATAAGTTGGTTGCTGACATTTGTGTCATCACTAAGATCATAATACAACCTTTCCAAGGTTAGTCTTCAAAATCTTCTCAGTTCATGTACATCTCAGTATTTTAAGTATATATTCTTCTTGATGTCCAACTTCTTTTTTTGTTCTTCTTTTACTGAAGTTGAACATTTTGTTTCTTTAGTGTCCAACTTATTTTCATTCGGTTTATCCCGTATTATTTGCTAAAGTTGTGCGCTTTAGGATGGGACATGCCAAAGTTTCACTGCATGATCCCATAGATAGGCTGTTAGATTGTTATCAAGATGACAAGTTCTTGTGAACTTACACTTCCCCAGAGTTTTCAATGGCTCAAATAAGCTGAATTGCATTGTTTTCAATCTTTTTCTTTTTTAATTATAGGTGTAGTTATTAAATTACCACCCTATTTCACCTGGAAAGCACGAAAGATTGAGGAAATTGGATGAAGCATTTCCCCAAGTGCGTTCCTTACTATATATTTAACTTCACTTCATTCTTCATATCATATAGGAAAATCAACCACAACTCTTTTGTTCTAGATAATTCGTGCTCTACTAGTGTTAGAATAAAACTTTTTTGGCATGTTCTATTGTTATGCTTGATTGCAAGTTTATAGTTCTTTAGTATGAAGCATTAGTCATTACTGTTGATACCAATGTATTGCATCACTAACTTAAAATTAATTTCACAAGCTAACTTTGATCTAGATCTTGAATATGAAGTTTGAAATGCTTTCTTTTATTTTTGTAGGACTAGGGTATGGTCACAATGTTTATCATGTTACAGATAACTAAAAAACCAACCTTTTAACCATGGATATGATCTATTTTTAGGGTCCATTTCACAAAAGAATAAAAAATCATTCATAGGATTTAATCTTCTTTTAGTAGTATGTAGTTTAAGCTCCTCATAAGGAGTAAAGGAAAACATTGTTACTAGTAATATGGTTGTACTTTTAAGACCATGAAGCGGAAGCAATGTATTATCTCCTTCACATAGACATAAGTATACTGGTATACACTCTTGGTTGTTTTTAATAGTTTGGTTATCGTCTATTTGTCTTTGAGTGGTTATGTCTTATCTAGTGTATCTCAAGGGAAGCTCTCGTTATCACCTCTTCTTCGTGAACAGGAAAATTGCTTGTATAAGTTTGAACTTCTCGAGCCTGTTCTTTTTGTTGGTGGAATTTTGCAGGTTAGGCTATTGGTAGGCTTTAGAGACAATAAATGGATGGCTTGTTCTATATATGGTTTGTTCTTCCCACTTTTCTTTTCTTCTACTCTAATTCTCTTTAAAAGATCTTTCTTTTGTTTGATGCGACACTTGTTGCATGTATAATCTAGGTAACCTGCGAAATATTTGGATGTGATGGCTTCCATATTAATCTTGATTTCGATAGCATACACTTTTTCTTTGGTTATAGTTAAGCTTGCTTGAAAGAGAAATCCTAAGTAGGAAAACCTTTCCTTCTTTCCTTTTGAATTTCATCCCATTCAAATAGTCAGCTACATTTAATATTGTTACACTGTTCCGTAAAATGCAGAAATAGAAGAATAACAAAAAATAACAATTCATAACAGAATTGGGGAAGGAATAACAACTTGGCATCACATAACGTTGTAGAAGGTGTCTTCACTTTAATGGATGAAACCTTCTCAACCTTTGAGTTGTTTAGTACTCCTTCTTGGACGTTTGGCCGTCTTGACCCCATTCTTCTTTGTGATTTCATATTCGTCTTCCTCAATGGGCCCGTGTAAGTCTGGAAGGTCGTGTTCAATTCCCTCCTTATCAGGTTGATGGACGAAAAGCTTAGCTTGTGTCTTGTTGTCATCGTGTCTTTCCTTAATCTAATTTTCTTTCTTGAAAAATTCTTTCCGTATCACAAGGTGAAGGTTTCAGCAAAGGCTTAACCACTGCCCTCAATACTTGCATAGTTAGTTGTAATGGATAACTTGTGGTGCTAACCTTTTTCATTGCGATATTAAAATGTTTCTCATGTTCAAGTTGTTAGTCGGCCATTATGGCCCGTGTTTGGTGTTAAAACGCTTGAACCATCAGGCAAGTTTGTTCTAAAAGTGCATAGTTATACCGAACCAAGCTTAACTGAAGAGGATCTCTTTACATAACCCAAATCATTTCTGCTTAGACAAGTTCCTAACTTAGAGCATATTTTGGACATACTTAGAGGACAAGGTGTTGTGGTCGAGGAATATGGTTGGAATAAAGAAAATGAAGACTCTTAAACGTTTTCAAATGTTAGAGGACCAAAAGAGCAATTTAGCCCTCAACGTTTACACTGAAATTTAAATTAGACCCTAAATTTTTAATGCATTCAAAATGAACCTTAACGTTTTGTAAGACATTCAAAATAAACCCTAACGTTTGTAAAACATTCAAAAAAGCCCCTAATTGGATAGAGTTATTTTCAAAGTTAGACCTTTGTTAGTTGAATACTAACGTGGAATTTTTAAAATATTTTTATTAAATGGGACCCACAATTTATTATTGGAGGCCAAATAAACAAGTTGTAGTTCCCATATGTTCCTAATCTTCAAAAACTTACCGACTAACCAAATATGGTGGTCGTACTCTCTGAATACATGAAGTAAGTTGATGTATCTTGGTCTTACAGAATAAACGAAGAAGGCGATCTAGTTTGGGAAGCAACTTAAATGAAGACTAAAAATGGTGACGTAGTATAGACGTAATACGTAACATATCAATAATACCCAGAGATGTAATTGTGCAATAACATATATTGTATCTCTTACTATCTATTGTATATAATCTAACTCCAATGGATAGTTTGATAGGCCATAATAGAATACAATTGTTTCGATTTGATTTCTCCCCTCTGCGTTTCTTCTATCTTCTCTCTCTCTCTCTTCTGTTATGATAATTCTCACTCGCATTAACGTAACCATCCTTAAGTTACATTAATGTTTCATTGTCACCACAAATTTACATAACATTTTGGTATCAAAGCATCGATTCAAGGAGAAATAATGTCGGAAGGGAAGAGAGCTGTGAATATACGGAGGTTAGAGAAAAACATGAGGAACTTGATAGAGTCACAGAAGAAAAGTGAGAAAACGTTTTCAGAAATTCAAAACAGAGCAGAGAAGATGAGAAAGAGATGTCAGAGTTATGAGCTATGTTTTTACAATTTTTGCAGAAGCAAGGAAAAGAACCAGAAGACATAGCTATGAAGCTATCAGCATTTACCTCTCAGAGTAATCATTCAAGGGTAGAGAAGGATGAAAACCCAACATTGACGAGGCTGAGTTGGATTGAGTTCCCTGTATTTGATAGTGCAAATGTCAAACTATGGTTGTATTACTGTGAACAATTTTTTCAGCTAGATTACACTCCAGAAAAAAATAAAGGGCCAGAAAGAGGTATTGCACATAGATGAAAAGGCATAAGAGTGGTACCTGTTATACATAAAAATCGTAATAAGGTAGAAATGGTCGACTGGGAGGAGTTCACCAAGGCCTTTAATTAAAGATTTGACGCTAAAATTTTGATGATCCAGTAAGAGACTTCAAAGAATTAAAACAAGAAGGATCGGTGCTGGAGTATTGTACTCAATTTGACCATCATTCAAATAGATTAACACTACCTAAGGAGTATTTGATTGGGCTCTTTGTTAAAGGAATCAAACCGGAGATTGGTGTAACTGTGAAACTACATGAACCCAACTCACTACACCAATCTTACATGCTAACTTGCAAATAGGAAGTCGTAATAATGTCTAATGGGAGCATTACGTTAAGTCGAGGTAATACCATGAGGAACTTGAGTAATAGAGCAAATCTTAATAAAGTATCAAGATTTCAACATACAACCAAACACACAGAAGCCTAACACCTGATGGAATATTACAAACACCTACCTCAACATTGCATCAATCATCTGTAAGATCTTTTAAACCCTCTAGACATATTAGTAGTAAATGTAAATCTAGAGAAATATAAAATGTTGTTTGAATTTTTTATTGTTCTTTTTCAACGATCTGTTTACAAAAAAGCTATATATACATAACTAAAGATAAGGAAATAGATATAAGATTACATGAAATGAGGAAGACAACATATATGGGAAGCTTGGAATAGCAAGAAGCCGTTGGAAGCAAATATGAGAAGATGTTGAGATGGAGATCTGCAAGGAGTGGAAATGTGGAAATGATATATTTCCATATTTTCGTTAATACCCTCCCTCAAACTAATGCTACGTGTCACGGAGCATAAGTTTGGATACTAAGAAATTGTGACGGTTCCGTGACATATCCTTGGTAAGGAGGTCGGCAAGTTGTTCGTGTGTAGAAATATTGGATAATTGGATAATTTTGTCTTCCACCTGTTCATGAATGTAATGGCAATCAACCTCGATGTGTTTAGTATTTTCATGGTGCACAGGATTGGTGGCGATTTGAATGGCGCTTGTGTTGTCACCGTGAAGAATAGTGGGCTGTAAGAGAGGTTGATTTAATTCTCCTAATAAGCGACGAATCCACACAATTTCGGAGCAAGCTGCAGACATTGCTCGATATTCGGCCTCAGTTGAAGATTTTGATACTTTTGTTTGTTTCTTGCATTTCCAAGAAATGAGAGAAGTACCTAGAAGCATGCACCATCCTGTGGTAGATCGACGAGTTGATGAACAACCTGCCCAATCGGCATCAGCATAGCCGGATAAAATCATGGAAGAAGAGGATAAGAAGAAGAGTCCATGGTTGATGGTGGTTCGTATGTAGCGAATGATGCGGAGAGCGGCACTATAGTGATGTTGGCAAGGTTTATTGACAAACTGGCTAAGGATTTGGACCGGATATACAATGTCAGGCCAAGTCATGGTCAAATATATAAGACTTCCAATAAGTCTTCGATATAAAGTGGCATCAGGCAGGGGTGTACCATCTTCTATATGGAACTTAATATTTTGTTGCATTGGAGTATATTCCATCTTATCATCACTTATAAGGGTGAGTTTGATAAGCTCTTCAGCGTACTTCTTTTAAGATAGCTTGATTCCATCCTGCAAATAACATACTTCCAAACCCAAAAAATATGTTAGTAGTCCAAGGCCTTTCATTTTGAAAGATGTATTTAGTAAAGTTTTAAGATGAAAAATTCCATCTGTATCACTATCAGTTATAATAATCTCATCGACGTAAATAAGCAAAATAGTGATACCGTATTTAGATGGTCTGAAGAACATGGAGTAGTCACATTTACTTTGTTGGAATCCAGCCTAAATAATAGTTTTTCGGAATGTTTCAAACCAGGCCTGTAGAGCTTGTTTCAGGCCGTATAAGGATTATAGAGGCGACATACCAGATTTGGATCCGATGGAGTGAATCCGGGAGGTGTTTTCATATAAACCACCTATTCCAAGTCACCATTAAGGAAGACATTCTTGACATCCATCTGGTGAAGTTTCCACCCCTGCTTTGCCGCAATAGACAAAATTATTCGGATAATTGGCATTTTAGCAACTGGGGCAAAGGTTTCATCATAATCTAGGCCATACTCTTGCTTTTAGCCTTAAGCTTCCAATCTTGCCTTATATCGATCAAGAGTGCCATCACCGTTGTATTTTATTGTGTATATCCATTTACTGCCATTCAAGGAGGTATCTGGAGGTTTTGTTTGGAGGCTCTAAGTCATGTTTTCTTCAAGTGCAGCCATCTCATCTTTCATAGCTTTACGCCAGCATTCATGTTCGTTTGCCTGTTTAAAAGAAGTGGGAATAGTAACTGTTGGCAAGGTAGTTACTAAGGCATAAGATTTACCATATTCTCCTGGGGAGTATCCGTAACAAGTTGGAGGATCTACATGACGTTGAGAGCATCGAATCAAGACGGGATCTTGGATAGTTCCTGTCAAGTTAGTACTTGGTGCAACAATGGAAGAAATCATACCATCACTAGTATTAATTGGAGGCGGAGACGGTGGTGGCGCAATGGGCGTAGTATTATCATGTTCAAAGAAGGTGGGTAGTATACAAAAGCGAGTTTGCAAGTCATCTTTTGAAATCGGATAATAAAAATTTTGTTCAAAAAATATGACATGTTGAGATACACGAGCAAAACGTTTAATAGGCTCATAGCAAAGGTAACCTTTTTGCGTACCATTATAACCTAAGAAAATACATTTTGCGACTTTGGCAGAAAGTTTATCTCATTCGTGACATTGGAGATGGACAAAACAAATGCAGTCGAAAACACGTAAATGATCATACTTTGGTTTCTTTGAAAAAAGTTTTAAAAAAGGAGAATCATTATTATTAACGGTTGTCACTTGTCTATTTATTAAGTAAACAGAGGTTCAAAGTGCTTCAACCTAAAAGATATGAGGCATGTGTGTCGTGTTTAACAAAGCAAGGGCAGTTTCAAGGATATGTCGGTTCTTCCGTTCAACCACCCTATTTTGTTCGAGTGTGTACAGACAAGTAGTTTGAGAAATAGTTCTGTTTTGTGGAAAAAATTGTTGAATGTCGTCACTTATATACTCACCACCATTGTCCGATCTAAAAATTTTTATTTTTATTTGAAATTGCATTACGACATAGGCAAAAAATTCTTTTATAAAACGTCCTATCTCATATTTATGACAAAGAAAAAATATCCATATGTATCGTGATGCATGGTCTATAAAAAGTAAAAAATATTTAAATCCAATGCGAGACAATATAGGGGATGGACCCTAATTGTCGCTATGAATTAAATCAAATGGTTTGAAATATTCGGTATTACTTACAGAACATGGCAATTTATGGCTTTTTGAAAGAGCACAATTTTCACAAGATATAGATTTAAACATACTAAAATGTGGCAAAAAATGCAAGCAAGTTTTAAGCATAAAAGAGCCTTTTGGTGTGAGGGCGCCCAAGCCGTAAATGCCATAAATTTAATAAATCCTTTGAATGTTCAATGTCTTTATCAAAAGTAGTAAGAAAGCATTTAGAGGATTGAAGTGTTACGAACTATAATAAGAATAAGCATTCGATTTTACGCCCCGTTGCCACCACTCTCCTTGTCCTCAGATTCTGCACAATGCAACCATCAGGAGAGAATGCTACAATGCAATTATGTTCAACTAATTGCCCA
>JANKOE010000001.1:18762140-18780104 GCA_026284465.1 Erythroxylum citrifolium | reverse complement strand
CCACCTCTCTCTCAACATTGAAGATGGTCTTTTCATCTCCACCACGTTTTTTCCACATCAGCCATCTTCTTTACTACCTTGAAGACATTTATTTCAGTTTTTATTGTTTTGTCTTACATTGTAATGCCTATAACAAGGCTATTTTCGTTTGTAATGGCAGAACAAGTTGTAATTTCGAATTTCAGATCTGAATGAAAGAGAGTTTGCTTTCTTTTATGTTTATGCACAAGGTGTTCTTATTGATTGCAATTGAGTTTATCTTTTGTTATCAATTTTAATTCCTATTTCTTGTGTTCTTGAGTGCTTAACTGATTAGGGTTCAAGGGGATTTCTAAAAGTTAACTTGGGTTCTTGTCTTAAGTGTTCTTGGGTGTAAGAACAAATCTTATCCTGATTGCTTTGTTGAGAAACAAATTTGATTTGATTGGTAACGAGTTCTAAGGGTCGATTAAGGATCTTGGGGTTCCGCATCAAACTAAGAGCAGTAACGTTAGTAAATGATTGTTTAAGCTTAATCAGGGCTTCTGGAACAGACACTGAAGATGCCAACGTAAATTGGAATAGAATGACAGTAAGAAGGAGAAGAATTGGTCGGAGAAGCCAATTCAAGGCCATCACAATTTAGTTAGAGAAAGAAAATGACAACTCTTTGTCAATGTAATTATGTTTTCGTTGGTCTTGATTGTTTTTCCAGGTTTTTCGGTTGTTGCCAAAAAATCTCGTGATCTTGTCATGGTGGATTATGAACCTTAGAATTTGGAGACGTAAAGGGTATTTAAGCATAGAAATTAGAAGAGATATTTATAGTTTGAAATGGTCAGGCTTTAAAGAAACATCGGTGCCTAACTAAAGCTTTTCTTCTATAAGTCCATGGAGTTTCCAAGGTCTTACTTTCTAGTTGAACAAGTTGTGGAATGAATCAACATTGATGGTGGTTTTAGTCTCCTCCAGATTAAAACAAATTATGAAGGTTAAAGGTCATGCAAATCATAAGATAGACTGAGCAACACCATTCTTGATTCTTCACTATAATTCTTGTCTTTTTTTTGGAAAATTAGTTTGATCCAATGTTTTTTCTTTCTTTTCCTCCTTTCCCCATATTGAAAATGCTATCCTATGCTCTATGATTACACCAATTAGTCATTTTCCATTCATGAAAATGTTCAATCTTGAGTGTCGACTAAATAAAGAAAGACTAAAATCAATTGATTGCTAGTCGACTTGTCCAAATAGAAATCGTATCAATGAAACAGGGTTAGGCTTCATTATCGATCTTACACAAGATCCATGTAAAAGAAAATCAATTATACCTATTTTCAAACCTTAAAATCATAATATATGAGAGTGGAAGAGCTTACTGTTAGGCAACCATGACAGCTTCCAAAAGTATACATTGGGGAGAAGGACGATAAATTTTCGAGTAGAGTGCAAACCTTAATAGTGTCTCCATTTATCAAAATCCAGTTGAAATTAATGGAAAAAAATCCAATAATATCTTTAAACCTTGAGAACCATATATACTGCATGAATAAGTAGAGCGAAGGCATCCTATTTTTAGTTGACTACCGAGCTATTTTTTAGTTATTCTCAATATGTTATGAGAAAAAGAACAAAGCTAAAATATGGTGAACTGAAAGTAAGAACAAAATATTAGAAATAAGATGCTTTATGAATTGATTTTTATCATACAGTATACAACGTTTCTACAGACATATTAACTATACATGATATACATAAGTTATGATTTAATATAATGATGCCAGTTTGAGTTTGTTAACTAGATAGTGAAAACGGGCTAGAAGATGTGTTTTGGTAAATATGTCAGTTATTTGATTGGTCAAGGAGATGGGAATAAGAGATCTGGTGTCTTGAGTAACCCGATAGTGTGAGAAGTTCTCTGTAAGGCTTAAAGTTCTTCAATCATAACTTGTTGCCGAGAGGGTCGGCACTCGCCTCACGATAAGAGTGAGATTTATAAAGAATTGCAATAGCTAGCAGAATAACTGTAAAATTAGTAAGATGATGAGGAATTTGTCTTATTCGAGTGGAACTACAAAGAGTGGTATCAAGCGTAGGTATAGCTGCAAGATCATCAATTAGTGCAGATTCAGTGAGAGCGGGTAGGTTAGGGCTAATATCGGGTACATTAGAGTTATCTGTATCACAATTTGGAAACAACTCAAAAGATGTGTCAGTAAAGAACAAAGATTCAGTAGTGACAGAGTGATGATATTTGGAAAAGGAAGAGAACATGGTACTTTCCTAGAAGGTGACATGAAGAGAAATGCAATAATTCATTTGAAATAAGATCTTAAACCCTTTGTGTTTTATCCCATCACCAAGGAAGCAACATAGGTCAGCACGAGGTTTTAATTTTATGTGTTCATGAGGTTGTAAAAGAACAAAATAAGCACATCTAAAGGGATGCGTGATTGAATAGTCAAGAGTTTCACTAAACAACTTTTCAAAAGGAGATAAATGTGAAGAACCAAGTGGGTATTATGGAATAGATAATAGTAAGAGCTGCTTCCAAGTTGGTATTATGGATTGGAATAGATAATGGTAAGAGCTGCTTCTTCTCAATATTTTTTGCATGTGAGGCAGAAAGAAGAAGAGCTCGAACAAAATCAAGATTGTGGCTGTTTTCATTCAACTTGTCCATTACATTGGAAAATGTGAGGACATAAACGTTGAACAATTGTGCCCTGTTAACTAAGAAATTAAAGAAAAGAAGATTCTCAATACTCCATAGTATTGTTTGTGGGAATAATTTTAATATTGTGAGAAAATTGAGTTTTAAGTATGGTGGCAAATGTGATACAAATTTGTGAAAACTCATAATGATGTTTTAGAAAGTATATCCAAGTGAGACTAGAATTACTATCAATAAATAATATGAACTTACAAAATCTATTAACTGAAGAAATAAGAGAAGTACCCTAAATGTCAGAATGAATTAGGCCAAACAGACTCTAAAAAATATAATCATTATTATTAAAGAACAAGGCAGGTTACTTTTCAAGTTAGAAATCTAAACATTTAAATGACTCAAACTTTATAGAACCTAAAAGTCTGCGAGAAATTAAAGACTCAATTTTACTAGCTGAAGCATAACTAAGATGCATATTCTATTAATGAATAGAGAAATTTGTGGTTGTAGTTACGGACAAAAATTTTGAAGAAGATAAAGATAGGAAAACTTAAATAATCAACTAATTCTGTGACCTGTCCCAAGAATCTAATTTGTTCTTAGATCTTGTACCTAAAATTAAAGGAAAAGTTTTTTTACATTTAATCCTACTTCATATAATTGATCAACAGAAATAAGATTGATGGTTAAGTTGGGGAATGTAGTAGGTGTTGGGAAGGCTGAGATTAGAGGTAGATGCATGTCTAATATGGGTGATGCTCATTTAAATGTCATTCTTTATATGAATCGATGGTAAGGAAGAAATAGGTTTTGGTCTAGAGTTTGATATTAATAGTCATACGATTACAACATGTAGAGTCATAAAGCCAATGAGAATTACCTGTGGTGGTAAACATAGAAGTAGAAGAATTGGAAGGGATAACCTATTTGAATGGTGCCTCAAGATCACTTAGTGTAGATATTGAGATTCAATGAAGTAAAGAGACTCAAACAGCTTTATACTTAGGTCAAAGAGTCATTAGAACTTGGATGAGATGAAGATGATTTTTACTAATTTTGGAATAAGATATTTTATTCTAAATAGGTCAGACTTGAGCAAGAAAATCATTCACAGATTGACAAGCCACTTGCTTTAGATTATGAAGAGTAGTCCACAAATGGTAATAATACACAAGTCTAGTTGTTTGATATCGATTGGCCAAGAAATCCGAAATTTGTTTTGTGGTTTCATAATTAACAAATTGAATATGAATGGATGGAATAGAAGTATATGAAGCCATGTATTGATCTGATGATTTTTACTATTCCAATGTTCAAGACTATCCGCAAATTTTACATAGGATTCATCAATTTTTTTAGTTGGCTCGGTGATGTCTCCTCTAACAATACTCCAGATCTTGTGACTTATTAGAAAAGTACTTTTCATCCCTTGCATCCAAAACTTGAAATTTGAACTAGTTAGAATAATTGTAATAGGCTTTTCAATGTTAGTTTTATCTATAATAATATAAATAGATATGAAATCAACTGGATTAATTCAGAAACCAAAAATCTGCCAATATAATTATCCAAATTAAGCATATGAGAAACACTTCTGTCCAGAAAAATATTGCCTTGAATATGCAGCATCTGACGACAGCAAGAACGAAATAGAGGGTTAGAGGTGACTTTGGATCATTGCTTTGAACAATGATAGACGCAGTTGAGAATGTAAATGATCAGAACATTGACGTGCGGTGTGGTGTGTGTCAGCAGTCGTATGTGGTAGGCGATGACAACTACTGTTTCTCGACAGGCTGTGGTTATTTGTGCAGAAGTTAGTCAAATGGACAAGAAGAGAACAGTTGCTCCACAAATGTTCAATGGAAAAAGTTCACACAACTAATGGTTAGTGGTAGATAAATAAAGGACTCGAACAAAAGTTTGCCAAGAAGAAAACTGATGCTCTCGTAGATGTGCAACGACAGATAAACAGAAGACCCATTGACAACTATAGAACCAATGACTGCACAAATGATTTGTTGAGAATAAACCAAGGGAGCGTCATATGTGAATGGAGATAAATGAAGGAACAGATGGTAAAGATTTACAGAGTAGAAAAATTAACCAAATACTCTGATGCCAGGAAAGTAAGATCAAAAAGTTAGAAGTAAGTGTTAAGTGACCGTTTCACCACAATAGCTTAAGCTGTTGTATTAGGCCAACTTAATTGGTTTTCTATATTCACTAATACACTTCCTCAAGTGAAAGCTCTTTGGGCTTGAAACTTGTACAGACTCACTTTACCTTGTGCTGAATAATAGGTGGGTGGTAGGATTTGAATATTGGGATAATAAAATTCATCAATTTTTTTAGATGCTTTCTGAATTGATTGTCATCATCATATTTATAAACACATTACCTATACATGATATATATGAATATAAATAAGATATGATTTCTACTAACATTAATTTAAACACATAGGATATGCAAGAATTTTATCTAATATGAGCTTTACTAATATGAATCTTAACAGCAACATTGAAGTGGTGGTATATCAGTTACTAGGGACAATTGATGTATATTTTGCATATGATATGCATGCTAGTTTTATTTATGACATTTAATATAATTATTGAACCAATCATTTCTAATATTTTTAAAATTTTTATTAGGTGGATCATAATCATAAAAATAGTTAGAAATGAATATTATTTTATTATATTTTCATTCTTATTTAATTATTTAAGACTAGTAATAATAAACATAAGGTTAACATTATATTTAAATTTATTGTTAACTAATTGAGATAAGTTTGTATTAATTAATTGAATTAATTTTGTAACTATATTATAAATAATTAAATTAAAATAAATAATTTTTAATTTATTAAATATACTAAAAAAGTTTACCTAATATTTACACTCTACCCTTATTTTACAATTGCTAATAATAATTTTTATTGAGACCCTTAGGAGATCGACATTGTCTTGATTATAAGGTTGGACTTTTCAATGGTGGCAAAGCAATAAGCAATACCCTACATATCAAAACCACCAACCATCCCAAATCCTAAAATACAAAAATGAAATAATGACCACAGAAATAGAATCCTCTCGTTTTTCATTGTCCAATTGCAAGATTAGCTAATCAAGATGTAGGTGGTGTTTTCTCCTGGCTACTTTACAATGGTCTAAGGGCATTTTAAATTCAGTTAACCAAAAGTCAAGAATCAAAACAGGCTGCTGTTGGGTTATTAGAAACTATTTTTGTATTTTACAGAACCCTTATTGTATTGTCCTCCTCTAGACCACTAAGTTTTCTAGATGAAAAGATAATGGATTCTTCTTCTTCTTCTTTTTTTCACTAGGAAAGATAACCCTCCATTAAACAATCAAAATTTGCACAATATATTTTAAGAATTATAAAATAACTTTTTTGAATTACACTTTAAGAAATAATTCATTTGCTTGGACTTCATAGGGCCACAATCTTTATATTCTAACATTTCGCTCTAATAATAAATTTTAATTGAATATCACAATGTCTTTAATTAAAATGGGTAATAGATCTTTTATTCGTCTTGAATAAGATATATAACATACAATCCAAAATAAACCAAAATGAATTTAATTAAAAAAAACATGAATTTTATATTAAAATTAATTGAATAATGAAGTAATATTGTATAAATGATGAACAAGAAGATAGTTTGTTTTCGTATTTAAAGAAGTAAATTTTATTCAACTCAATGTTTACAATGCAACAGGTTTGCCTTGTACTTTTATGAAGCTCCAATCAATATAAAGACCAAACCTTCCTTATTGGATTGCCTTGTTGGAACACTTAAAATTCATGATATGAAAGTAAAGCTTTGATTATGCATGCATAACACATAGAGAAATAAATTTGCACACATGGAGTGGAAAAACATTAATTATAGGTCAAATATGACCTTTTATGTTTTTTTTAAAGTTAAAAAGTTGATTGATTGAGTAGAATTGTTGTCTTACAATATTAAGGACCCGTACCAAATTACAAAACTTAAACAAGGGTAGACTAACCTAACCTCTTGTGGACCTCCTAAGTTCACGATTAAACCAAAACTAGTATATGTATGAGATAGTATTGACTCGTGCAAACACTAAAGAGTTCTCATCCACTCGAAACAAATTTGAAATAAATCAGTAAGCTTTCAATCGTTAGCGCGTCAATGTGACAACACCAATATCTAGAAGCATTAATGTGAGGCCACCTAGGTATCTACTACCATCTACATATGTGATCAAAGCTTAATTGAAACAAATCAATCTTTAAGTCAATCTTCAGGTCAAAACATCGAACATCTACTCATCACGTCTAGGTTTAGAGTTAGTTAACTGATTTATATTCCCTTCTCCATAAGAGATCTGTAGGGAATAAGGATATCAAGAAGGATTCTTCTTTAGTATCTTTCCTGATTCTTCGATTATACAGCCCCAATTGTAAGGTACTTTACTTTCCTCTTTTAATGCCTTCGTATCGAAACCTCCGTATCAAATGTGTCTACTTTACTTAAGTGTAATTGCATGATGTCTAAACCAAATTTCCTTATAGTTTCAATATGGCAGTAAGTGTAGGATAACATTCACTAGCGATGTTAGAGCAAATTAGTTACTCCCTGACACTATTAAGTTGTGTAACAGTGTCAACTAAACTCCTTTTATATTAGAATCTTCTCATATTCCTCTCCCCCACGGAGCAATTAGTAAAATTTGTTCATTTGTAATTAGAAGGTTATAAGTTCAAATTACAGAAACAACTCTGTCAATATATAAGGGTAAGGTTACGTACATCGATGACTCTCCCCAGATCCCGCAAAGTGGGAAGCCTTGTGCACTAGGTACGTTGACTTTTTCATATTCCTCTCCCGCCAAAGCTCCTGAACTGTGATTACCATGGCCAATATTAGCATCCCTTATTAGGGTTAGGTTGGTGTGCATTTATCCATTCAATTGCTTATGGATAGATTTGTTGTCCTCGAAGCATAAGAAAATCCTTTTAATTTTGGACTATACTAATTCAGAATTTAAACATTCAAAGAAAAAATGGTTCCTAAATTCTCTTCCTCCCATACACAATACATAGTCACCATTTAGATTAAGAAAAGCTAGTTTGTCCATAGTGCTCAACCTATCCCTCATTAGTGTGTTTAAATCATACAATTATATGCCAAGGTACTTCATAAGGTGTTGGGACCCGATTTTGGAACCGAACACCAACCGAAAAAACAGAAAACAGAATAATCAAACCGAATTGGAAGTCATAAAGCAAAAACGGATTTACAAAAATCTTTCGATTGCAAAACAAACTTAAGTCAAAAATTCCGACATCCGATAACAAAAACGAAAGAACAATTAGCGTTGGAAACCCTACGACACACTCGGTCTAAACCAATCCAATTCGGTATAAATTTTTTTAACACAGAATTTCAAAAATTCATAACTTTTCACTCAAAACTCTAAAAATTGCAAATTTGGTATCATTTGAAAGATAAAAACAAGCTCTACAAGTTTCATGAAGAACTCAAAAATCAAATCCTTCTCTAAAGGGGTCAAAAAGTTCACACAAGTGACTGCCCAAAAATGCCATTCTAAAACAGCAACACAACTTCCAAAATTTCTATCTTTCAACTCCAAGGTCCAAAAATGTCATACTTTATATCAATGAAAAGATCATAAAGCAACCCAAAACTTTCATAAAGGACAGAAAAATCAAATTAACCTCTAAGGGAGTCAAAAACTACTTCAAAGTTTCTGTCCACTAATGATCATGCCAAAACAATAACAGAAACTTCTAAAAATCATAACTCCACATTCCATGGTCCAAAAATTCTATAATTTACATCAATGGAAAGATAAAAACATAATCTAAAACTTTCATGAAGCACTTAAGGGCAATTTCAACCTCTAACTAGGTTTATTTTTCAATCAAAGTTTCTGCCCTGATAAAACTCACCTAAACAATATCCAAAATTTCAAATTTCACATCTTCCAATTCCCACATCCAAAAATTACATACTTTATAGCGATAGAAAGCTCTCAACAGAAGCTACAAGTTTCATGAAGATCATTTTATCAAATTCTGTCTAAATCAAGCCAGAAAAATTCACAAAGATTTCAGCTCAAAAAGTCAACTCTACTACTATTCATCTCAAAAAGTCAAACTTTCTTAATTCTCCAAAGTCTCACACTTTCTCTATTTATTTCTTACTCTTCAACTTCCATTTAAAGCAAATTATTCACCACAAATTTCTCATTTAATTTTATTTTTAAATCAAATCTCCAAGAAAAAGTTCGGGGTCCAACATAAGGCATTAGAGACAATTCTTTTCCTAAAATCCCTGCTACAGTAATTTTGAATAGGCTTATTGAAACATATGTAGTAGTCTTAAGGTTGTGGGCTAGAATTAGATGCTGTATAGGAGTAGGAAAATAGGACCATTGATTCTCAATTATTAAGCAAGCCACCTTAGCATTATCTAAATAGTTTGACAAAGCTCTCCTAGCATCTTGGTTCCCAATCAAAGGACCATCCCCTATTCAATCGTCATACCATAGAGAAACTTTTCTTCTATCCCTTATTTTGCATAGCATATCCCCTACTACCTTATTCTTGATCTTCAACAATTAACTAAGGAAATGAGAGTAAAAAGACCTTAAGTTGAGGGACCAAATGTTATTTCCTTGAAGAAAATATCTATGTCGCCATTTTAACCAAAGGAAATTTCTATCTTCAATCGCTCTCCACAACTTCTTGAGCACTAGGATTTTATTGGTATTCCTAATTGAGACGATTCCCAAAAACCCTTTCTCCTTAACTAAGTATAAATCATTTCATTTCACCTTTGCAAGTCCAGTACCATTTCTGGAATTACCCTAAAGGAATTTCTTCATCAATTTCTCTAGAGTTTTAATGAGATTTTTGGACAAGAAAAAGTGAGAGCTCCAATATATATGTAGGGAACCGGTTGTGGATTTTATCAACTGGAGCTACCCCTAAAAGGATTGGTCCTTATTAGCCTAACTTGTAAGTCCTTTTTGGACTTTCTCCGTAAGAGGCAAACACTAATTGAAATTTAGTCTCCTAGTAGTGATTGGGAGACCTAAGTAAGACATAGGTAGAAACTTCCTTGTCATACTTGTGAGCTGAGCTATTCTAGATCCAAAAGCTTTAACCCTTGATAAAAGAAAAGGTGTCTTTTATTGATGTTTATCCTAAAACATAACAAGGAAACGAATTGATTCATAGTGGACATTATAGCTTCAATTGATTTGAGATTAGCTCTTTATAATAAAACTAAATCATTTGTAAAGCACAAGTGAGTAAAGGAGACTTTCCTGCATTTAGAGTGATATCTGAAACCTAAATTGTTAGAGAGATTTTATTTTAACAATTGAGAAAGGAATTCCATATAAAGATTGAAAAGATAGGGGAAAAGGGGATCTCACTATCTTATACCCCAACTCCCTTTGAAAAGATTGGAAGGAGTGCTATTGATTAGGATACTATATAAGGTCGTAATAATACAGGCCTTAATCCACCCCATATAGATATTAGGGAGCATAAAGATTTTCAAAACCTGAAAAAGGAAAGCCCAACTAACACTTACAAAGGCTTTATTAAAGTCTACCTTGATGCTGCAATTCATAAAGGCATTTCATCTAGAGTAACCTTAAGCAGTTCTTGAGTCAATAGAATGTTGCCTCTAATGCATCTACATTTGATGAAAGCAGATTGGTTCTCACTTATAAGAGAAGAAAGAGCTTTCTTAGTCTATTGTCTAAGATCTTAGGAATGATTTTATAAATGAAGGGCAAGAGATAGGTCTAAATTCTCCAAAGATGGAAGGGTTTGTAGTTTTTGGAATTAGGAAAAGAAACATATTGTTAAATTCCTCCAAAAGTACACCCCTTTTAAAGAATTAATGCACTATTTCTCTACAAGTTGACCAATTAATGGCCAAGATTTATGATTAAAAAAGCCATTGAGCCTATCAACTTCAGGGCCTTTCATACCATTTAGTGAAAGATAGTATTATCTATCTCCTTATCCTTCACTAGTTTAATAAGGTCCTATGCTTCCTCATTGGATATTCTGGTAGTAATGATTAATTACAAATTCTCCATAGAAGAAACAGTTTCCTTGGGAGTTCTAAGCAATAACCTGTAAACCCAACTGTTTCTTTTAAGATACTTTCTTGATCATTTAATATTTTCCCATCCATTCCTTTAATAGAGAAAATTTTATTGATGTTTGATCTAGCCACTAGTGAGTTGAAGAAGAACTTTGTACATTTGTCACCATCTTTAATCCAATGAACCTTTACCCTTTGTTGAATCAAGGAGGAATTAGTCTCAAGAGCTTGCAAGTGATTCCTCAAATATGTTTTTTCTCTCTATAAAAGGTTATTGTCATTGGGGGATAAAGAGATTAGAAATTGAGAGGCTGCTAACTTTTCTTTAGCTCTAACCACTACTTTTTGAGTGTCAAGATACTTGTTAAAGTTAATTTTTTTCATGGCCTCCTTGATGACCTTTAGTTTCTGAAGACATATAAACTGGCTAGCCCCATTAATTGAATGCTCAGGTTCATAGCTTCCTCAAATCCTTCAAATTTAACTAGATAGTTGTTACACTTGAAGGAATAATGCTTAACATTTCTTCTAAAAGCTCATTAATAAGGATAGGGGTATGGTTTGAAGTCAAAGGATCTATGAAAGTTGCTTTTCTTTCAGGGAAAAGTTTAAACAAATGTCGTTGACCAATGCCCTATCAAGCTTTTTCCTTATAAATAACTTGTTATTTTGTTTGTTACTTCAAGTAAAAGCCTAACCTTCTTACTTTAAATCAATTACTCGTAGCCGATCCACACATTCTTTGAAATTATTATTATAATTTCTAAGGCTGTAGTGGCCTTATGCTTTTGAATGATATAAAGTTGAATTAAAGTCTTTAATGATTATATAAGGCCCCGCAAGTGAATTCTAAAGGTTTAGTAAACTAGACCACAAGCTAATTCTTTGAAAGGCTAAATTGAGGCCATAAACAAAGGTGAAGAAGATAGTACAATTTTCCTAAAGAAAATGTAGCTTTATATGTATGAGTTGCTTATTAAAGAACAATTCCTTAGCTTCCACATAGTTAATGTTATAAGTAACCACAATTCTATCATTAGAGTGAAAATGGTGGTTGGATAGAGACCTACACCAGGTACCTAACCTGTCAATTTATTCAAATTTTGTAACTTTATCTTACTTTTCAAAAAAGTTATAACATGAGGTTTGATCCTTCTTGCAAATTCCCTTAAAGCATTAAACTTATTAGGGCAATTTAGACTGTTCACATTCCATATAACTATTGACATGTTAATTTAGTTTTGCCTTTGGAGCCTTTTCTCTTGCTTATGTGTATCTTTATATGTATCACTTTTACAAATTGATTATCTTCTATATCCTTTTCTACCAAGATAATATCATTGTCAGCATTTGAAGGACACTCCAATGGAGAGTCTTTAGGAGGACAAGTAGTTTCTTCAATGGAAGAGCTCTCTTTCCTAGTGCAAATAACTTTGGTACTTTTAGAGGATTCAATTTATGCTTCCATCTCAACATTAGTTTCATTTGATCCTTTTATTTCCATAATAGGTTTAGGGGTTATGTTTTCATCTTAGGGCTGGTTATTCATATCCATTAGCTCATAATAACCACCTCTGTTAAATAGTCTCCCTGTAGGTTTCTATACTTTCCCTTTCCCTTGCATCCTAATAAAAGGTTTCCAATGATAGGAAAATAAAACACTGTCCTCAAATATGTTCTTGTTCGACCTTAATCGTATAATGAGTATAATGTTAGGTAGCTCCTTAGTAATATCCACACTAACACAAATTCTAAGATGCCTAACCCTTATTTATTAGTGTTGTTAATGTTTTCACATGCAATTGTGTCTTTATAATGCTTATTCATTATTCTTGCCTTTTATATTATTTGGAAATATTTGAAGCTTCAATATTGTGTATGCTTTTGACATAAATTTCAGATTTTGTAGTTAAATTTATAACATACAAAATGCCACCCCGAAGAGAGTCGTGCTTTTGGAATCAAGCTATAGATGATGCTTTGGTTGACGCATACTTATACCAGCATCGACAAGGCAATCGTGTTGGTGGGACTTTCACAACACATGCACTGTAGGAAAATTTTGATGCGTGCATCATATACATGCGGTACGGAAAATAAAAAAAATTATTATAGGACTTTCCCAAAGTCCAAGATTTATGTGCCTATACAAGGAAATATCATAATGCTAGATGAAAATTCCAAATTCACATATATGTTCATAACATATATATATATATACATATATATATATATATATATAGGAATTCATGGCATTTACATAAATCATTCATTCATATAATAACCATGTACCTTGTGTGTTCAGTCTACTTCGTTCTTCAATCTTTTACTTTTCAGGTTGTCACAAACTACAATGACCAAAATAGACTGTCTCTAACGGTATCTACGCAGAGATCAGAGAATCTAACCGAATTAAACTCTTTGATCCGGAAATGGCTAGAACAAAGACAAGAGTACCAGCTCTCACCTTTGTTCTATGGAAGCAACGTGAAGGAAAGGAAGAAGATGATGAAGCTTAGGAGAAAACATTGGCTTGAAAGATTGTTTCTAAACCTTATATAACCTTCTCACGATCATCATCTTCTTTTCTAGCTTTTTGTCCTTTTGTCTTTTATCAATTAAAGACATTAAATGCAAGATTGACAAAGTCTCTCCTCCCTTTTTCACATTACTCATACCTTGTATATATATATATAAATGATGAGGTGGTCTAGTCACTCTAGGGTCAGTTCTATCGGGCCCCGGGTGTGAAAAAACACCAGAGACCTGTTTCAGCAATATCGATGTCGCGATCTCATCGGGATATATCCCGATCTCATCGGAATCCATTTGGTTTTATTACTCTCCATATAATAGATCTCTATCCAAAACTATTTTATGAATCCTCTGAGTTACTCTTATACGTGTGGCCCATTAGGTTCCCGGTTATGTTGGTCACTTAGATTAACACTTTATCCAAGCAAATCATGAGCGTCGTTTAGCAACATATCATAACCTCCAATTGACCGGAAAGTAAGTGGTTTGACGAATGAACCTATGCTCATCACGAACCATATCACGAACCCTCCCATAGACAATTACTGTGCAATTAGTCCTTTCACCATGTTATACCCCACTTGGTTATGAGTATAGGCAAACTGTCAACTCTCACTAGACTGACTACGTCAAATCTAGTCCAAGTAATATCAGTTCTCGTCCTGGAACTCATTACTTTATATGTCAATGAAGACATTCTTCATGACACATGTACTCCGGCCAGAGATTTCCAAGCAATGACCCCAACAAGAGGTCGTGGGTATCATCTTCTGCTATCACATAAGTGGTGAATCCTCTATTGGTTACTAATTACCTTCGAATATCTCAAACTGTACCTAATCACCATCCTATGGGCGACCTCTGCAAGGCAACAAGGAATGGAGTCAAAGCACAGAATTAGTATCCAAGATATCCTTGAGTATCTCAAGTCTAAGGATGCTTGCACCATTGCTATGATGAAATCACCATTGACATTAGAATAGGACATCCATATGATGATCTCATTCATAGTAGGCCATCCAATGTACTTACTACTTCTAGTAAGCATTCACATCTCAACTCTAAACATCTCATGTTTACAGTTTCTGAGATCCACTGCTTGATCAAATCAAGGAGTTTGACATGTGCTAGTCTATCCGGATTAACGATGCCCAGTCTCATTAATCCTATGACTAGGGATAATTTAGATACTGACATAATTGCACATGATAGGAATCTCAGTAGTATGATCACATCATGATTTCCTTCATATTATGTCGTATATCATGAGCTTCATTAATTTGCTTATAAATCAATATCAATTCATAAATAATGAACACCAAATTAATGAAATATGCCTTTTTTATTATTGAAAATAAAGTATGGACACAACTTTGTACAAAACACGCTAAAGGCGATTGCCTTTAGGGCACTACTATAACAAATCTCCCACTTGATATAAAGTCAATCGCCTTGGTATCTAATATTATAGGCGAGTACATGAGAATCAAAGATATTCTGTGACAATGGCTTCGTCAACGGATCATCAATATTCTTCTTGGTGAGAATTCTCCCTAATCAAATGATATTTGCGGAGTACATGCTTAGATCGTTAATGAAACCTTGGTTCCTTCGCTTGCGCAATAGCCTTATTATTGTCACAATACAACTGTATGGGCCCATCATAGCTAGGAACTACACCAAGTTTAGTAATGAACTTCTTGATCCAAACTGCTTCCTTTGCTACGTCTGAAGCGGCAATGTACTCTGTCTCGGTTGTTGAATCGACAATCGTCTCTTATTTGGAACTCTTCCAACCGGGGACGGAGCCAAACATGTAAGGTAGGAGGGCTCAATGTTTAATTTTTTAAATTTTAAGGGAGCCCAACTCTCAAATAACTTCATATATATATATATATAATATTTATTTTTTAAAAAATTTTGGGGGACCCAGTGACCCCCTGGGCTCCATCTAGCTTCGTCACTGCTTCCAACTGACCGTCCCGTCGTTTAGTGTGAATATATAACCTTATTGGGATTTAGAATCATCCTTATCATATTGAAAGCTGACATCTATATGCCTGCTCACTTTTAAATTTCCATCTCCATATAAACTGTTTCATTTTATTTCATTTCATTTCATTAATTAACATCCAATCGCTTTAGGTTGAAAGGCAAGCAGAGGACGTTGTGTTGAGATGAGTCAATGTAGCGTAAAAATGAGTTTGAATAGTTTTTAAATAATATTATTTAAAATAAAGATTTGAATTGACATAATTTTAAAATTAAATTTAATTCGTTCTTTTAAATTTGAATATAATCTTGATGGATAACTCGAGATAAATTCGAGGAAGCTCGCACCATAATTTTCATTCCTAGCGGCATCCTTCGCCGCCAAGCTGTCCACTGCACAGCTCATGATCAAAAGAAGATCGTTGAACACGTGCTTCTATATATATATATATTAATTCAATTTTGGATAAAAATAAAAGACCATAGGTCAAGAACAAAAAAGAGGTGGGTCCACGTGCTTGTGGCGCGTGATATTAACCACGGTCTTCCAAAAACCACAACAAAAGGCACCGTCACAGACAGCGTCAGGCCAGCTCCATATGCACTGGCATCCTCTCAATTTTTATTCTTTCTTTTTTATTATAATGCAAAAGAAACGTGCTTGATAGAAACAGGACAACTTTGTGAAGTTTTCAAAGACAAAGACAAATCGAACAAGACACAATTCCTTTGGACATCAAGTCAAGTTCAAAAAACGTGTGAAAGAAACCAAACTCCCCATAAATATTCAATACCCTTCATTCTTCATTTCTTCAACTTCTGTATCTGTGAGAGTGGTTCAATTCAAGAGACTTGAGTATGACGAATTCCCTTCACAAGGAGAAATCTAACTTTGCTCAGACATGCAGTCTTTTGAGTCAGTATTTGAAGGGCAGAGGTGGGCTTGGTGATAATAGACAACTTGGTATCAGTGGAAAGATTGAAAGCAAAGGTAATAACATATCATCTGTTAATCTCTCTACGACTCTACCATGCTTTCTAATGATCATAATGCCATTGTTTTTGGAGATCAAGAAAGCTTCTTTGTTGAATGTTTGGAGAAAATGATGACGGTTTTTCTTCAAGCTTGAGGATATACATACAGTTCATGCGATTTCTGCTTGCAGGATTATAGAACCACTTGTTTCTCATCATTCATCTGCCCTTTGTTTCAGGCCCTGAAACGTACACTAGCAACATAAATGAATTTGTTGCCAATTTGGATAATTCCATGGCTGACAACGCATCAGTTACAAAACCCATGGATCTGTTTCCGCAGTTTACGGGTTTTGATTCTCCAATTACTGTTGAAGACACCACTAGCAGAGTTGATTTATGTAAACCATCCACAGTCGATCCTGTAACTGCCCAGATGACAATATTCTACGGGGGTCAAGTGATTGTGTTCAATGATTTTCCTTCTGATAAGGCCAAGGAGATCCTGGCTTTAGCAGGTAGCTCTAATGGCTCTGCTTCTACATCTGCTAAGGATCAAAGCAACTCTACCAATTTTGCTGTTCCTGAGTCCACAAATAATGCTCAAGACCGACTTCAGTTACGACCTCAAGCTAATGGTTCAGGTAAGTGTTGTCTTTACAACATCATCTGAATTCCAGCTTTGTCCTGTAGGGCATGATCATACTGATTACTGGGTTTATCTTTGTTGGTACAGACTTGCCAATAGCTAGAAGAGCTTCGCTTTACAGGTTCTTGGACAAAAGGAAACACAGGTAAACAAATTTGCACATAATTTGTAGCTGCTCATATCAGAGATTGTTTTAGTTTTCAAGCAAACTATCATAAGTCAGATGATTAACTCTTTTTAAGTTGTTGGCTCATCTTACAGAATCTCTGCAAGAGCTCCCTACCAAATACACATTCCAAATCCAGTGGATGGCAGCAAGTCATGGCTTGAGTCAGAAGGTCAATCATCAAAGCAACTTGAACTCGAATTGTAGACAGATGTTGCTTTACTTGGGATACACATGTTAGCTCAGTTCAGTTCGGAATCCTGACTATTCTTGCTAGGCCTACTTGCAATTCCTGTAATTAATTACGCTCCTCCATTTCCGAGGATGTATGAAAGATTTTCTCCGAGTGTTTGTATATGCTTGATTAATTCATAATTGTTCTTCGTTTTTAAACTTTGCCTTGTCATGACCAAATAATAACTTCAACGATCGGTTAACATTCTGTTTCTTTTCTTCACTCAGATCTGAAAGAAATACTTGACAGTTTTACAATTTCCTTGAAATGATCCTTACTTGATCAAAGACTAACAATAAAACAATTTGCTACCCTACAGTTTAGAGGAAAAAAAAAGATTATCTTTTGACTAGTAAATGAAAAGTGGTGTATAACCTTTTTCTTTACCAAGCATCAAATTGCATTCAAGTTAAATAAAAAACATAACCAAAAGTAATAATGAGAAAAGAAAATTTGAAATGCCTAATTATTATAGTCTTTTTCTTTCTTTTTTTGATATTATTTATTTAAAACAAAAATAAAATTTTTTAATCATTATTATTACTCATACTCATTACATGTTAAACAAAAAGAGATGCAAATTGATTTTATGAGTTAATTAAAT
>JANKOE010000001.1:18648187-18659510 GCA_026284465.1 Erythroxylum citrifolium | reverse complement strand
AATTTTATTTTATTAAAATTTTATTTTATTATATTATATGTGATTTATATTTAAAAATAATTTATTTATATTTTTATAAAAAGGTTTATAATAGTATAACGTAGTAAAATGTTATTTGAAAAATAAATGAAACGGAATGTAATGTATAATAAATGACTAATATATTTTTTACATTAAAAAGATTATTATAAGAGATTTAACGCTATGATTTTAAAGCATAAATCATGTCTAATTAAAAAGTCACGGTTCAAGTCACAATTGTAACAAATAATTTTTTATATTTTTATTTTAAAATAATAAAAATTCTAATAAAAGTTTTATTATTTTATTATTAATTATATACCATTTATTATTAATTATATAAAAATTTTATTTTATTAAAATTTTATTTTATTATATTATATGTGATTTATATTTAAAAATAATTTATTTATATTTTTATTTATATAAAAATATATACAAGCGATTAAAGAATAATTTTTAAATATATTTTCTATATTTTATTAATAATAAGTTTATTAAATTTTTTATTTTATTATTAATTATATATAATTTATTATTAATAATATAAAAATAATATTATTAGAGTAAGAAGAAATAATATAAAAATGTTATTAATTATATACCAATTTTGTGAACCGTAATAAATGTCAACGAGAAAAGGAAGTTAGAGCTAGAAGAAATAATTGATATTAAGAAAAATTATTGAGGGTGTATTAGGTAGTGTATATTTATTGATTTACGTTTCATCCTAAACTCTCTGAATTGAAAGTTTCTTGTTTTTACTGTTTAGGATGAAATAAAATATAACATGAAACCCTCCGCTTTCGTCTCATTCTGTCCTATTCCATTATAAAATTGTCAACTAAATGATAAAAGTGTGTTACGTTTCATCTCGTTATATTAGCAACCCATCAACCAAACAAGGCCTTAACTTCTCTATCACCCCACTTTGTCCGAAATTTTTGTACTAGTATAACTACTTAAGCTGGAGACACCAATTTCTTCTGTCGTTGGACCTTTTTCCTTCCTCCGAAACTTTCCTTCGTTTTCTCGGGAAACAAACAGAGTTTAGGAAAACCGAAAAGGAGAAAACAAAGGAAAATGCAACACCCAAGGTTTAAACAGCAGCAGCAGCAGCAGCAGCAAGCCTTGATGCAACAAGCTCTTCTTCTTCAACAGTCTGTGTACCATCCTGGCGTGCTAGCTGCCCCTCAGGTTTGTAATCTCTCCCACTGTGATTGTTGTTGATTTGAGTTGTGAGATTGCGATTTTCGTATTTGAAATCGGGGTTTCGATTGATTTTTTTGTTTGTGTTTTGATTTGAGTTGATGGTTTAGGGTTTGAAAATTTAGCTTTCGACGAGCTTTCTCTACTATGCTTCGACAACTTTTACCGTTTCCTCACTACTTAATGTTAGATTTTTTAGTTTTAATTGAACACCTTGGCGTTTCAACGGGTTTTGGGGAACAAGTAGTTTGGTTTCTATGTTTTTTTTACTTGTTTTAAATTCCTGATACTCGTGCTTGGAGTTATTTGCTTTGTAGCAATGAGTTCACTTTCTTGAGAAAGTGAACGCCTTGGCTTGCTTCTGGGTTCTTACACTGTTTCAATTGTTGCTTTAATGGACTTGGTGATGCCTATTTTAAGTTTCACAAAATATAAGCTCTCTTTTGCTTTGATTGGTGTTTGTTTTCAATTGACATGCATGGATGATAATTTCGATATGTAGAGAAGTTCGAAAAGTGCATGTGAAAAATTCCCATAGCTTTTAGTATGGACTTCCTGAAATGTTGTATCCATATAGTCATTCATTATTGTTATTATTATTTTGATTAAATGAAAAGGAATGTCATATTCTTATGTTCGTGTGTCCTTCTTTGGGAAGATAAAATAGGTGGGAGCACTTCATGCACCACCACATATCATAAGAGTCAAGATTGTCTGTCTTATTTAAAGCTATTTTCTGATCCTCATTTTGTTGACTCTGGAGATGCTGGTGTGGGAAATATCTTCCAGTGATTATTATTTTGATGTAACCAATAAACTAACGAGAATTGGAGTATGATTAATGGTCCAGGGTTTATGTATTCTATAACAATCATTATCTTCTTAGGAAGGTCATGGTTGTTATCATTTACCTAATTTCGTGTCAAAATCTTGGTACTAGTTTGTATGTTGTTTCAACTTCCTTATTGTGGTTCTGATTATCTTCTGAAAACAAAGTATTTCCTGTTGTAGTACTTCAGATTAGGTAGTTGAAATAACGTTTTTCTTTGTCACTTTCTTTCTTTTCTTTTTACACTTTGATTTTGCAGATTGAGCCAATTCCCAGTGGAAATCTGCCTCCTGGTTTTGATCCAAGTACTTGCCGCAGTGTGTGAGTCTTTGTCTAAGACTTTTTCCTTATGTTTTTTATTTACTTTGCGTGTGTCTGCTTTGTAAACAATCTTATGCTGATTCCACTGGCACTATTCTGTTTTTTCATAAAAGGTTCACTTCTTACGGAAATTGTTTTGACTTCTGATCATAGGAACCATTTTTGCATTGGTTGAAATCATACTAGGATGATTACTTTTCTGATATTACTTGATTCTGATAGTTCATGAGGAGGTTACTTATATGTTCATTATTTTCTTTTTTTTTTCTTCTTTCTTTTCTTAAATTTCTAGTTCCTTTATTTTGAACAAAATGCAGGTATGTGGGGAACATCCATATACAAGTAACTGAACTGCTTCTCCAAGAGGTTTTTGCGAGCACTGGTCCTGTTGAAGGGTGTAAGCTAATCAGGAAGGAAAAGGTAAACTATGTAAATAATGCCTAACATCTTTTAGATGAATGCATGCTTTCATTGATCCGAGAACTGTATGTGCATTCTCTGTTACAAGGACAAAACAAAAACCATTCAATAAATTATAAAGGAATGAAAACCTTAACTTCAAAAAACTGATTTTCCATAAGAGTGAGAGACTTATTTGTGAAAATGTCTCGTCTTTGGTTATGCTGTTCATATGTTTATTCCTTGTGAAGCTCTGAAATGTTTGTATGTTGATTTATTATTTTTGACTTCTATTTTGTTTTTGTTTATGCAGTCATCATATGGATTTGTTCACTACTTTGATCGCAGATCAGCTGCTCTTGCGATATTATCTCTTAATGGAAGGCATCTGTATGTAGCTTGCATTGGAATATTGCCTTCAATTCTGTCTCCTCTATCTACTTCATTGATCTGTACTCTTTATCTTTTGGTGCTATGGTTTGTAGATTTGGGCAGCCTATCAAAGTTAATTGGGCATATACCAGTGGTCAGAGAGAAGATACATCTGGTTTGTTCCTGTTTTATTTTAAATTGTACCTTAAAAATCATTGTTTAATCTCTGGAATTCCTCTTAAAGTGATGATTGTGTCATGCAGCTCATTACAACATTTTTGTTGGGGATCTTAGCCCTGAGGTTACAGATGCAATGCTGTTTGCGTGCTTTTCAGTGTATCCCAGTTGTTCGTGAGTTTCTCCTCTCATTTCTAAGTGTGCCTTAACAATAACTTTCTGTTTTCCATATGTAAAACCATGAAATTTTGGTATTATAATCTTGGGTTAATTTTACTGAGTAATGGTTTCAGTGATGCAAGGGTTATGTGGGATCAGAAGACTGGGCGCTCCAGAGGGTTTGGTTTTGTTTCCTTCCGAAATCAGCAGGTGCATTTCTTTTTCAGTTTGTGTTCTGCATTTTTATTATTTGTTGTGGTATCATCATTTTGACATGTAAATTCTATGTTCAGGATGCCCAGAGTGCAATAAATGACTTAACAGGTATGTATAATGAGGTAATTTTGTTTCCTTATTATCTAGAGAGGTTCAAATCATTGATTTATGGCTGTCCAGGTTATAGCATTATTTGGGTAGGGATGTGAGAATGCGTGATATTCTGAACACTCCTCCTCTTCCAATGGATAATTGGAGAGACTGAAAAACTGGAAAAATAATATTATAGTAGTTTGCATCAGGCGTAGGATTTTTGTGCCACAAGATTGATAATTTGAAGTACAATATTTACAGTTTTAGTATCATACTATACTCAAAGCTGCAAATATGCGACCATGATGTGAATTTGTTTGATTTGTCATAGGGAAATGGCTTGGAAGCAGACAAATTCGTTGTAATTGGGCCACAAAAGGTGCTGGTTCTAATGAGGAGAAGCAAAACTCAGATGCCAAAAGCGTTGTGGAACTGACAAATGGTGGCTTAGGTAAGTTGCATAGGATCTAAACCCATAATACTAACCTCTACAGTTGATCCTATTATGTTTTTTGAAATTGTGGGTATATGTTAGCTCAACAGCTGAAAGCATCATGTCTTTCTTCTGCAGAGCTTAATTTGCTTTCAATTTTTCTTACTCGTTGGCAAATGAAGTTGCATTATCTCAACATTCCTGATTTAGGACAGACATATCTTGGAGCAAATAAACTTGCATTTTCTATGTTGCTTGTGCAGAAGATGGCAAAGAGACATCAAACAATGAGGCTCCTGAAAACAATCCTCAGTATACTACTGTTTACGTGGGCAATCTTGCTCCAGAGGTACGGAAATTATTTTTATCCTTCATCTCTGGTATATTAATCATGTACTTTGTCTTGGGACATGAGATGACCTGGAACATCTCAACTTATGTTTCACTATGCCAGGTAACTCAGGTGGATCTTCATCGACATTTCCATGTACTAGGTGCTGGGGTGATTGAGGAGGTCCGCGTGCAGCGAGATAAAGGATTTGGTTTTGTAAGGTACAATACTCATGCGGAGGCAGCTCTAGCTATTCAGATGGGGAATGCCCAGTCACTTATATTCGGAAAGCAGATAAAGGTAGGAGCTATTCCAATGGATTGCCAATGTGCAATGCTTATGTGAGTCATATTAGTATTACCAAATGAAACATTTGACTTTTAAGTATCTCTCTTATTGTGCGTGTAGTGCTCTTGGGGTAGCAAGCCAACACCTCTGGGCACAAGTTCAAACCCACTTCCTCCACCAGTAGCTGCCCCTTTGCAAGGTAGCATCTCAGCCAGTGAAATCTTGGCCTATGAGCGGCAACTGGTGATGAGCAAGATGCATCACCAGGACCTCCAGGGGCAACATCCTCTTAGACAAACAGCAATGGGAATGGGTGCTACTGCTGGAACTAGCCAGGCGATATACGATGGTGGATTCCAAAATGTTGCGGCTGCCCAGCAGTTAATGTACTATTAGTTATCACCAAAACCTCTTATTCCTTTTTGATTGGCATTGGCGTTTCATTTGAGATCTAACTAGGGAAAAAGTTTTTCTGTACACTATCTAGGGAGGATAGGACATAGATGAGCTTGCTTGTCGCTCATATGTGCTTTGCTTGTCATCTGAATGTATGGATGGATGGATGTATACCTAATTAGCTACCCATTATATATTATATATTATATTATATGATTTTCCCTTCAAGGTTAGTAGAAAGTATTGGCAGTTAGCATGCCGGAAGAATTTTTTTAGTACCATGTTTCTCTGTTGTATGCAAGGCAGTGCAAGGAATGCCGTTTGTACTGGCAGTATCAGCCGAAAAAGGGGATTCCAAATGTTAGTACTGTGCCGGTAATGAATACCGGGCACACGAAATTTCAGTAAATACCGAGTAACAAATGTAATTTCAAAAAATTGGAGGACGAAATTGAGGGGAAAAAAAAAACTAGCTACCCACCCAGTTACATTACTTTTTCATTGCTTTCTTCAGTCTCTACCGATACGAGTTATTTGTTATCTGAGAATTAGATACATGTTGCCTTCTATTAACCTGAAAATTTGCTTATGCTGATTTGGGTTACTTATTGTTTGAGAATGGTTGCATTTTTTGTTAACAATTAACATGGGAAATTGCTTCTACTGATATATGAGACTTCAACATGAATTATGAAAAAATTTTATTAAATTGAAAATTTGCTTTTTCAAAAAAGAAAGATTAGGTCCAAGAAATGTTCAACAATACTCTTTAAATCTATTTCAATAATCTTGTTAGTTAAATTTACAAAATCATCTGATTAATTATATAATATAGAGTTTATGGCTTATTAGGAGTTCCACCTCTAAGTTCATAGAAAAATTTTAAATTCTTCTTTGTCTTCAATTTGGGGCTGTCACTAATTAAGAGGTAATATGCCATAATCATGTCTTCATTTATCTGTGGAAAAGTTAACTATAATATTTAATCAACTATTATTTGTTTGTGTAAGTGATCTAAATGGATTAGAGTTACTTTTTTTTAAGTTTTTATATAAACTTATATAAAAATGATAACTTAATAAAAAAGAGTTTAGAGTTCGTATGTTTTGCATGAACTTTTACATTTTCAATTCCAATTTAATGATCATTTCATATTTACGAGTAGTAAATGTACATGCGTTGGGCACATTGCAATTGAATTTTATATAAGGTTATCTATTTAATTTTGATATATATTTTTATTTATTTTACATGTACTCTTGATAATTAAGTCTCTTTAAGAAGATTCAATAATTTAGCTTGAGCTCGAGTTTGTTAGTTCTTGGAATGAAGAACTATACCATTTGTTTGTATTGTAAAAAGCTTTTGAAAGGTAGGAGAATCACCAAATTAAAGAAGCATTAGCTAGGATTAAAATTGATATTGAACCTTGTAAGAAAGTTAGTCATGACGTGGAATAAGAAATGAAAATTTTACATGCAAAGCATCAACATAAGAAATCCATAAAGAAATTATTGAGCTACAAAATTGATAGTAAAAGTTCTTTTTGTAGTGGTTAAGATGATAATGAGAATACTGAAAGTGTATTCCTAGCCAACAAGAAGGGATTGTTGCACTTGATGTGAGGAATAGAAAAAGACGGTGTCTAACTTTTTGACACCATCAACAACTCTTAGAACTCAGCCTTCAATTTTTAGTGTCTTGCAATCTAAAAAAGTAGCTCATGATGTGATGACTACATGGTAATCTACTGAGCAACTTTATTTGTGAAATAAAAAGTTATTTTGATAAAAAAGAATGACTTGGACAACTTATGTGTATTCAATCATATGTGGTAGTTAGACAATTAGAAAATATGAGCATATTGTAAATTTTTGGTTTATTTTGCTAAGGAGAACACGTTTTTAAAGTCTATTCATGCATTTGATGTTTCTAGAAATGCTAATATTCTATTTTAAATATTTGATGAAGTTGTGAATGGAGTTGAGTTTGAAAACATTATATTGTACAATTCATCATTGACAATAATTATGCTTATAAAGCAGCTAGAAAAAGATTGCAAAATAGGAATAATTCTTTTTATTGGATTGCTTGTGTTGCACATTGTATTGACTTGATGTTGAAAAATATAGGAGATCCTACATACTTCTTATTATTGATGTAACTATGTAAAAAGTAAGAAAAGTGATCAAGTTCATCTATAATCATGCATGAGTCCTAAATTTGATGAGAAAGGGTTTTATCAATGATAGGAATTTGTGTCATCCAGCTATTACAATATTTGAACAAATTTTTTTATCATTTTAGTGCTTTATTTTAATAAAGAAGTATTTGAGATAAATATTTACAAGTGATAAGTGGATTGCATCTCAATATTTCAAGTTTAATGTTGAAATGAAGGTTTCTAAAATTATACTTGAAAATTATAAATTTTGGCCGCAATATCAATTTGTTATCTGGGTTTGTGAACCTCTAGTAAGATTACTTTGTTTGCCTAATAGTGATGAAAAGGCAATAATAAGTTATTTTTGTGATGCTATAGAGAGGGCGAAGGAAGCAATCAAACCAATCTAAACAATGGGCATTCTATGTATACACCTTATCTTGTAATCATCAATAAAAGATCATAAATGAAACTTTACTCTATTGTTTTTAGCTGGGATATCTTTTAATCATAGTGTCCATTTTAAACCAAGTTTTACAAAGAAAGCTAAAATTAAAAGGGGAATACTATTAACTATCACAATGATTGTTGCACATAAGATGATACAAGATTTCTTTGGCTTACAAATAGAGGTATACAACGATGCGGTTAGTGATTTTGGGATGCCTATTACAATTTTCCAAAGAGACAAACTTAATTTAAATATCTATTTCTTCTTTATTACTTTTTAATTATCACTTTATTTTGTTTATAAGGGTACTTTTATATCTTATAGTTGCTTGATGGGGCCAATTCTGAAGTGGGGTTTTAGAATTACAAAAGTTTGTAGTTCAAATTCTGATTTAATTTGTGAGTGCAATATGGTATGAAAGGAATTAAAACATATTTGAATTCATCCATTTCAAGAAAAGGAATAGATTGGAACACAAAAGATTGAAGGATTTGGTCTTTTTTTAATAAAATTTAAAGCTTTAAGAAATTTATGTTATTATCAATATTAAGTTGAATGTAATTTCTTAATAATTTTATTTTATTTATTTACTAGGACTCTTCATAGAACAAGTAGTTCTATAGATCCAATTCACCTTGACCATATCGATCTTTTAACAGATTGGGTTTCTAGATAACCAAGTTTGATAGATGAGAGTGATTTGAAAGAGAATCTTGGATGAGAAAGTAAATACATGTCATTTAGTGCAATAAATTTAAATTATGGTGATAAAGAAACTCCTCTCAATGATGAATATTTTGTACTAAATGAAAATTATGGTTAATGCAATTTGAGTAGATATTCTATTGAATTAAGTTTCAATTTTTTATTATTTATTATTTATAGATATCACTTCTATCTTATGTATATGTTAAATTTTATGTGTAATATAAATATAGAACTTTTATCTATAAGTATTTTTGTTTCAGGTCTCATTTCTATTTAATTGTGCTCTTCGGCAGTGGACTTATTTTATTCTTACTATATGATTTTTTGATGTAATTATTCTTTATTATATGATGTAAATTGTAACATTTTAAATAATTTGCATTATTCTTAGGTTATATATGTATGATGAATAAATAGTATTTTTTATATTAATTTTGGTTATTGTTTATATGTGAAAAGTAATATTAAATATTAGTATAAATAAATAGATAACTGTTATTTCAAATTTATATTACTATGATTTTTGGAGACATCGTTGATATAAATTAAAAATTATATGGTACAATATATTGTGTCTCCGGTGGCACTTGTAAATGGACGCTTTGTACATATTTTTTTTCTAATATATTACTCTGATTTATCAAAAAAAATATTGAGACACTATTTTGTAATTTTAAAACATTTAGGAACTATTTTATATTTTTTAAAAATTACTTGAAATGATACTCGATATTGATCGGTACTGATACCCTACCATACCGAAACCAAATCTTTTACTATTACCTTTATGGTACTCATAACATTGATGTCAAATATAATTATAAACATAAGTTCCCGTGTGGTTATTAATTCCTTGAATTTGTTTTCTTCTAGTTTCCTTTCATTTAAATTGTAAAGGAATTTGAAGACCAAAATGATAATATAACAAAATGTAAGGACAATCATCCTTTTAATTTTTAGTTAAAAATGTTATTATGTATATTTTAGTTATTAAAATTTTAATTTAATTAATTATTTTATGTAAGATTTTCTAAAACACAAATTGTATGTAACTACATATATGATATTAGATGGCATATATGTACAATCAAGATGTAATGTGTTGCAAGAAATTTTGACAAAAGATAATTAGTAAAATTGAAAGATTAAAGAATGAATAGTTAAAGGATTTTCAATAAGAAATGGATTATATATTTAATTTTAATGCAATTTATTAGTATTAATTTGGAACATAACAAGAAATGTTGGGTCTCACCTTTATTTATTAAACAGCCAAATTTGAGGAATTAGGAATCCCTAATTCTGCTTTATTATGACCCTACTCTTCTCTCTTCTTTCATGCTACTCATCGCCACCTATTTCTCTGTTTAATTTATGGTACACTAGTTTAATTACAAAGTATGCTCTATTGATATTTTTTTCACTTTCTTCATTGAAAGTATTTTAACATATCCTTCTTAAAGAGATAATTCCACTACATTTTTGGTGTTAGAGGTGTTTGGTTCCTATTCTTATCATTGGTTGTAGAGGTGTGTAGTCCTTTTTCCTTTCTATAAACCTATTGCATTTGATCTTGATCTTGTTTTTCCTATTTTTTATTTAACTACATGTGACATTATTTGTTGTTATCTAAATTTATTATTCAATATAAAACATTACTCATAGTTTTGCTGTATTTCTCTTATCAACATTTAATAAGTAACTATGTATTCATTTTACTTTATTATTAATAATGTAACAAAATTAATAAAAGATAATTCTCTTTAAAAAAATTATTGTTTCTCAACTAAATTTTTTATTTACAATCTAAAATTATCTTTTATTAGATTTCAAAATGCATTATCAAATGTTATTGAATATTAGGGCAAATTTCCTTGAATTTTTATCAGAGAAGATATAGAGAATGTCAATTGTATAGACTAATTGAAGCGTTGGAATTTTTCATTATCAATAATCAATGCATAATATAACAAAACAAACAACAAATTTAGAAGATGATTCATGAGTCTCACTTTCTATTAAATAACAAGAAAACCCAAAGTCCATTAACTGCCTAATTATTCAAAGTGCAAGTTGATTAATTAAAGAATGCATATCTCTATTTTGATTAATATGATATATTCTAAGTGATAGTTAATTAATTAGATATTGCAAATATATATTTCCACTAATCTGATAAATGAAACTAACTTTTTAAAACGTGATTATTAAAATAATTATTAAATGACTAGTGATGTCAGGTATAACTTAAATATTGACATATCTAATACAAGCAATTTTCTTTTTTGAAAGGGGCTCATATTCATATATATAAAAGGCTAATTAAGGCTACTAAAAGATAATGGTGATATTCTTCCATTATATATGATTATAAGAGCATTTATACATCAACTTATCTTAATTTAATAAAATTTATGTATTTAATGGTATAGAATTCAATTATATTTAATATCGATAATATAAAATCGTTGACATTTATAGGAGACATTATCTAATTGTTCTAGTGATTATAAGCATATTTATAATGGTTCCACTGAAGTTTGCAAATTCCAAAGATTTTAAAGATCTTGTGGCTTATGTAATGTAAACATAGTTCAATATGAGGTAGAAAACTGGTCAGAGTAATAAGAATGAGATTGACTATATTAAAGGATGTCAATGAGAGTTTTATATTGGATATAACGGGAATGACAAGTTTTTCAAAATGAAGACATATAAACTTGATTATAATTATTTTACAACTAAAAAACTGAAAA
>JANKOE010000001.1:18627378-18641455 GCA_026284465.1 Erythroxylum citrifolium | reverse complement strand
GGTAGTTAGTAATGGAATGGAACGGAATATAATATTATTCCATCATTTGAGAAGAGAGTTTATAATAGAATGAAATGGAATAGGGTAGAAGGGAAGGGTTTCACATTACATCTTATTCCATTCTAAACAGTAAAAATGAGTTACCTCCAATTTGGGGGGTTTAGAATAGAATGTAAAATAATAAATATGTACTACCTAATATACCCTTAATAATTTTTTTATAATATCAATTATACCCTCAACCTTAATAATAAGTAGCAAAACAATACATCTCATTATTCAATCAAGGGTAGAATAGTCTTTTTTTTGGGTAAATAATAGTCATTCATTATTATTATACATACATTATATTTCATTCCATCCATCTTCCAAATAATATTTTACAATATTACATTATGAACTTTTCCATCCCTCCGAAACAACAATTTTCTAATATTACATCCATTTACATTGCATTCCATTATAAATCATTCTATTCCATTAAAAATCTTATGTCCAACCAAGTGTAACTTAAGACAAGCAATTATGTATCCAAAGTATTCACATGACAACTGACCCACTAGAGTAAGGTAATGCCATCTGAATTCAAAAGTAAAGCTAAACCACATACGTTTCCAAGCATAAGAAATTTGCCTTAAAACAATCTAGAAAATAAATGAGAGACGTGCTTATGAAAAAAAAATAAGCACAATATACTTAGAGCTAGTTAATATAAATCTATTATCTGAAAGGATGCCTGGGATCATAAATTAAACAACCACAATAGTATGACTTTTTTTGTGCATTGGAAAATATAATCACTCACAGCTATTGTGCAGGCAACATATCCAGGTTTCTCTCTGTAATCAACTCGTACACAAAGAAGAACAAAGGCCCCAACATACCAAGGAATGCCACCTAAAAAGAAACCAAAGAAAAACCTGAAAAAGAAAGGAGAAACCGTCAATTATAATTGTTAAAGTTAAAAAGAAAAGTAAATGAAACTATACAACAACAACATCCGGAGAGAATCCTGCTAAAATGCAGAGTCTGGGAAGATCTAGTAATACGCAGCCTTATCCCTACCTTGTAGAAAAGTTGTTTCCGATAGACCCACAGGTAATGCAAAATATTGATAATTCAAAATATAAATACATACGAAAAAATAAAAATATATAAAAAATAAAAAAATGTAATGTAGTACATAATACCCTACATATAGAATATGGTAAAGATTAACAATAAAAGATACAATAAGTAAATAAATACACAAACTAGAAAAAAAAAGAAAAGTACACAAATAAATCAAACTAACCATCACAAGAAAGTAATTAGGTTAAATAAGAAACTGTTCAGGCTAAATAATTAGGAGGGAAGTACTACGTACTCAAATTATTAAGGCTTAACTATAAAACGAAAGGCTCAACAGCAAATGTTTAACAGACCTAAGAGAACAAGAATGACCTCTCTAAGAGAGATCCTTAATCCGTATCTTAGTACACCAAAACTTTCTATTGCCTGCCTCGGTAATTTCTAACAGAGCCATATCATTCTTGAAACTATAGTTAAGCTTATTCAAAGTGAAGTTATTTATTCATTCATGCACTGAGACATTCATTGTTAGGGAGAGTGAATTGGTAACTCTTGACAACATAAGTCATGTTTCATAACTAACTAAGCTATCCTATGCCAGATTTACCCCAAAAGTGCTACTATGGTGATTGCCATTTTGATCACAATTGTTAAATCCAACATGATCACTCATAATATCAAAAGGTGCGACAATGTTCATTTGTCCCTTGCCTCAAAAAATTAGCTCAAAAGAAATACCAAGCATGAAAACACTACGACAGCACAAGATAATGTCCAGCAAGAACCATTTTTGTTGTGTTCACTTTTTCATTAGTTTTTCTGTCAGCTGATGTACTACTAGATTTAGAATTACGATTCCTTTTGATTGATTAATCTTGTTCATCTAATTCCGAACATGTCATGGAACCTCAGAAAGTAAAGAATGGAATGCAAGAGGTAAAATCACAAACTTACAAGAACCATCCCATGCCTATACCACAGAACGGAAGTCTGCCTTCTCTTGGAGGTGGTCTGGTGTCACATACCGCATAACCTTGGTGAATAACATAAACAATCCTAAACACATAAGTTCCCAATCTAATTAAGCAAGCATATCAAGCACTTGATATCAATAACAAGAAAAGCCCAAACCTCAATCACACACGCACAGAAATCTCAGAATTTGTCCATCATCCAAATTCGAAATAAGATGGAGCAAAAGAAAATGAAACAATATCCTGCTAATCTTAATAGAACAACTAATTTGAGAACGAATTTCAACTTCATAAATCATTTAAATTCATTCATATCGAAAAACGCATACTAATTATTGAAAGAGCGCTTTCGTAAAATGGTAAGAACCTGTTGCGATGGTCTGGTAACCATGGGGATAGTATTGGGGAATGGAAGTAGCGCCCGGTGGGACAGCCGGCTGCGGGAAACCAACCACCTGCGGCGGCGGAGGTGGTGGATAATAGTTGGCAACGCCTTGAAACGTGCCGTAATAGTTTTGTCCCTGCGAATTGCCTGTCATCAAATCCCTACTCTTCCCATCTTCAGCCATTTTTTGTTTTCTCAAATTGGTGCCTTCAGTTCGGTGTAGAAATCAGGAAATTTCAAATTTTAATTTTATATTCTCCCTTCGTCTTCCTGTTCCTCTTCATAAATTTTTCAAAGCGAAGGAAGTCGACGATTGGCGGTGACTTTAAAGCATGTCTGTCCGCGGGCGAATTTTGCTGCCCGTACCCGATTCCTGCGTTTGCGGATTCATAATTGTAATAAATACATATAATTAAAGGAGAGGAGAGCAAGTACCTCAAGTGGCAAACATTGGTATAATAATAATAATAATGTTGTTAGCGGGGAATAATTGGTATTTTAGTTTTTTTAATTATTACTTTATTATTCTAAATTTATATTTTCAAACCAAACATTACATTATATTATTGTTAGAAATTTTTAAAAATAAACCAAACTAAATAAAGATATTCAGTTATATTCATCATCTATTCTATTTTTAAAAAATCACCATTTTATTTCTTATCTATTCTTACAGGTGAACCAAGCACCTTATTAATATCTCGGATAATTATATGCTTTGCAGTCAAGCCTTTCAATCAATCAACCACCCACTCTTTGATTATAGTTTCTCCTTATTCACCTGGCCAAGGATTCAGATCTTCAGCAACTTTATAACTCTAAACTTAACCTAGCAGAGCTTCATTACAATGTTAGGACTTAACTAAGAAGACAAAGATATCCTGTCTCTATATCAGATAGTTAAGTTTCGACTTTTAAATAAAATCTTTTGACTGATTTAGTAATGTTATCATGTAGAACTAATTTCCAATTGGTTAGACTAGTTTCTCCTCTCATGCTATACCTATTCTATTTATTTATAAAATTTATTTAATTTCTAAAAGGAATAATGAGTTATAAATGGTATATCTCTTAGAATTATATGTAAAAAAGTATGACAAGACAATTATTAATAATAAATATCTTATTATTTATTCCAATATATTATAGCTAAGTTTTTTTTTAAAATTAAAAATAATATTGTCTTACCTTGGCAAAAGCTATTACACAAATCCTTATAATGAGTCATATTATCTAAAACAAATTAAACTAACTAACCAGTACACAATTTAATTACAATAGATAGCATTATAACAACCAGCTCTCTTTGAGTTCTTAGCTAGCTAAGCTTTGTTTGTCATTGGCTATAATGGCAGCTATTCAGAATCTCTTTTATTTTCTAGTTAGCTATTCAGAATAAACTTTCGACTGCTGATCGTCTTCCTTATGTGCAAATGGATCCTTCTTGCCCGATGTGTTCCCTTCAAATAGAATCTTGTTCTCATCTCTTTTTCGAGTGCCCCTTTACCTATTCTATTTGGAGAGCTGTTTGTGGCTTATGCTGTTGGACAGATCCTGGATCCGATCTTATGACTCTTGCTAGTTATGTGTCTTCCACTGCAGGTTCCAATAAATCTGTCCAACTTATTGTTTTAGGGGTCTGTTTATATTCTCTTTGGCGAGAGCGCAACTCCCGACGCTTCCAGATTTCCTCTTCTACGAAGGAGAGTTTGATATGCTTAATCATGTCTGACGTTCGGGCAATTATTTTAGATAAGAAAGTACCTTGTAACTCTAATGTTTGTCATGCCTTATGTCTATAGTTGCTAGATGGTGGTTCTATTTAGGCTCTTTCTAATGTGGTAGCTGATTTTTTTCTGCTGGCTTTTCTCTTGTGTTGTATATAATGTGTTTCTTCCTTTGATGACCTTGTAACATTGTTTCTATATTTATACCAATTTCCTTTTTCAAAAATAAAAGATTAGAGTTTTAATAGTTAATATGTCTTGTAACTTATGTCCAAAGCTTGCGGATGTTACTATGTCTTATAACTTATGTCCAAAGCTTGCGGATGTTACTAAGTTTCATTTGATCTATATTAGTTCTCGACTTTGTTAGCTTGTCACCTACTAAAAGAGGTTTTCCAACTTACAATGTGATTAAAATAATTTTTAATCACATTAAAAATTAACTAATCGTAGTAACCTTCCTAAACTCAACTCTATTGTCAACATTGTTTTCATCTATCATTTCATTGTAAAGATTAATACCTTTCCATCACATGCACCTCTATATCAATAACTCTAGAACAATAATCCAACCTCAAACTTTAAATACTAAATTGAGTTTTTGACTTTGTGGCGAGTCCCTTTTCTTTACTTGCCTACATTATTAAAAAGTTTAAAGAGAGCTCTATGACTGGTACAAATCAAACATGAGTGTTATGAAAATGAGTCACGAAGGAAAAGAGTTTCTTTTAATTGTTCGAAAGGTTGAGCCTTATCTTAGGGCTCTTTTAAATATTCATGAAGATTATGTTATTCTATTTGTTTAAGGCCGTGGCATTACTCAGTTCACTTTGAGCCCTTTAAATATGTGCAAACATGATGATTATATTGATTATTTGATTATTGGTTCATAGGGTGATAAGGCATTCAAGGAGGTGCAAAAATTTTGCAAGTCAAAGGTGATTTGGATTAGGAAATCTGAGAAGCACATAAAGATTCAATCTAATACTTTTAAGAGTAAAATTCAGATGTTTAAGTATTTGCATACTTATGCCATTCATAGGGTTGAGTTTAAGGATTATCTTACTCCAAAGATTAGAGTTTTAATAGTTGACATGTCTTGTAATTTATGTCCAAAGCTTGTGGATGTTACTAAGTTTCACTTGATCTATGCTAGTACTCGACTTTGTCAGCTTGTCACCTACTAAAAGAGGTTTTTCAACCTACAAAGTTCTCTTAAAATATTACTATATAAACAGGGACGGAGCCACAGTGGGGGCACTGGCTCCAAAAATTTCCCTAGCTCCCTTAAAAAATGCCCCCACAAATATTTTTTTTTAAGTTTTGCCCCACAAAAAATTTTTATTTTAAGTTTTGCCTCCACAATTTTTTTTTTAAGTTTTGCCCCCACAAAAAATTTTTCTTTTAAATTTTGGGGACAAAAATTTTTTTTTGCCCCCACTTAAAAAAATTTCTGGATCCGCCCCTGTATATAAAGCTTTGACCAAACAAGATTCTTTTTTTACGAAAATGCACGTTCTAAATATCCTTTTCTATACTTTACCTTTCAACAATCTCATGTCTCTTCATTTGAGTTTGGTTATCTAAAGAGATTTCTCACAATTTATTATAAGATGAAACATAGAACAAAACTGAAGAAGACAAAGGGAACCACAAAATAAGCTAATTTGGAAAATTAGGGATCTATGTTGGGTGTCTAGCACGCAGTAACGAGATCCACCTCATAATTAAGTTCCATCAATTTAAAGATGAAATTTTGATAACCACAAAATGTTTGAAATTATTTTAAACACTTCTAAATATTAGAGCCATATACTTTAGTACTAGAACAAAGTATTTAATTTTTTTGAAAAGAATCAGTTTAAACCCTCTAATTATTTTTGATAAACCTTTAGGTTTAAAAGCACCTTTTTTATTAAGAAATTACATCATTTGAAAATATGTTTCTCCCAGAAAAAGCAGATAAAAAGCTTTGCTTGGAAGGGACTTACCAGCATAACGAACCGAGGAATCAAGGTGACATGGGGCTGTGTTCATAGAAATTGCTTGCAACATTCCATACAATTGAAGCAGTGGACATACAAACACTAATTCCATACAATTTAGAAAATGTAAGACAGAGACACTGAAAATCATGCCAAAAAACAGGAAGACAGGCATAATAGGCTACATATCGCAAGAACTGCAGAAGGATCAAGATTAAAATCCTGTGTTAATGGATACTTAGTTGAATGGAGTCTGGAGAGGGGAGATTAACTGCTGCAGTTCATCTGTTAATTCTTGTAGCTGTCTACTTGAAAAATGGAGTTAGTCCTTTTCCAGCCTTGCTATGTACTCATCATAGAATCTCCCAGCTCGTTCAAGATCTCCAAGCTCAGTGTAACAGTCAGCTATTGCTCCATAGGCCTCTGTGTTACCAGACTCCTCTCCTTCTCGCTTGGATATTGCAAGAACCATTGAATGATATTTAATAGCATCACGGTATTTACCCTGCCTTTGCAGTGAGGCTCCTAGATAAAGCACTTTCAAGTATAAGGACATTGAGTTGAACACAAGTATTTGATAAAATAAATGTTAACAATGAGTCAATGGTGGATGAATAAAATAAACCTAAGCCTCTTGCTGCTTTCTTCTCCTCTATTGGGTCCTCCAAAGTCTGAGCAAGCTCAAGAGCTGCCTTGAACTCCAAAAATGCCTTCTCTGGATCTTGATTCCTCAAAAAGTTCTTTCCAGCCTTTAACTTTGAAATCAAATCTTCCTTCCTAGGATCAACAATTAGTTCATTTTCTTGTATTCTACTGCCTACTGGAGCATAACTCAAAGTGGGAGCATAAGACTCAATCTTAGCTTGTCTTCTTAGAGCTGCATTTATCTGACGCAGTTGCTCATTTAGCCTCTTCAACTCTCCTCTTCTCTGCCTTGCAAGCAGTCCTGTGATACCAGTTTGGATCTTTAGCAAAAATAAAAATTAAATCTCACACGGCTTAACAAATAGACCTCTAACATTCCATACATGGATTCCATACGGGCGAGAAAAGCCAGTCAAAACCTTTGCATCTTGAAACTCACATTTGGTAATTTTCCAACTATACATTGATAGAAAGAAATTAATTGAGAGCGAGTTATGTTGACTTTGATAATTTTCTTATTTAGAAGAAGTGGTCTATATACAAGAAGGCATATATCTCAACCTAAAACTTTAAGGTCATTCAACTATAAATAATTGAACTTACTTATTCGATAAGCATTCTTTTTTCATATATTAGGCTCCTATAACTTGCTCTGTTATTATGTTCAATTTCATAATTTTCTTATTTAGAAAGAGAAGTGATTTATAAACAAGGAGGCTCATATTTTAATCTAAAACCTTAAAGCCATTAGGTTTTGGATATTTTCTTCTATATAAACTGATCTTACCTTTCATCTCTTTTGGATGTTGGAGTTATTAAGTCTTTTTAACATATATCTTTAACTTAGGCGGAAAGCAGGAGCTCAATGTGTATAGTATCAATACCTCCAACAGTGGCCCCAATGAGAGCCACAAATAGCAGTAAAGGCATGTTGAAGAAAGAGTTGTCTGCCTCGCATGTTTCTGCCAAAGCTTGCAATGGCATTGTCCATATCAAGGCATTGCTAACTAGAAATGCCGTTGCAGATACATTTTGATGTACTTTTCCCTGCAAAGGCTATAATCACTCAACCAGATTGAAACATGTGAGATTGATGAAATATGTCGTGATAAAACAGAAGACCCAGGTCTATCAAATGAAAGCATAGTAATGCATCAAAAGAGTATCATAAAGTACATAAGTAATCCTGAACCCTTATTCTGTCTAATTCAATCAACTGAATCTGTTATATTAACCATGGTAATGATGAAAAAAGGTTATAATGAAGTGCATATCTAATCCTGAACTCTTATTCTGTTAATCATGGTAATGACGAAAAAGAAAACGTATCATGGAACACATATGTAATCCTGAACTCTTATTCTGTCTAATTCAATCAGCTGAATCTGTTACATTAACTATAGTGATGAAACGGGGAACTCACATTAACTCATGGACCAAGTTAATAATAGCTTGAAAGCAATCATTACGTTGATATCAAAACCCAAACAGTAATTAACAGCTTTCAATCTCAGGACAAATTGGTTGTTGAACTATCAAAACAGAAGGTTTACTAGATTTAGATGCAATAATTTGATTGAAAACATTCACAAAAGAGGCATCGACCTCCATGATTCTCCATACTAAAAAAGGACAAGCATTTTGCTCATTGAGAGCATGCTAAATGGCAATTAAGAATTACCATATCCAAATCGTGCAGAAAAATAAAAACAAGAGTACATGTAAAACTGGAGAACTCACCATCATACCTGATGAGTTGACAACTGTTTGAAAAGAGGCAGTACTTTAATGATATCCGAACACTTTCTGGTCATAGATTTTAGATGTACACTTCTGTCAATTAACTTAAGATAACGTCCATAGCTTGGTGAAAACTTTTTCACCTTAAACAAAGGGAAATCTGAAAAGAAACAAAATTTCATTTCAGAGTCCATTTTCATAACAGAAAATTTTCATTCAGAAATCATGCAAAGAGAAGAATCAAATGTTCATTTAACGTTACCCACCACATCCATTAGTCAGCTATTTACCCACAAACATTTAGCCCACGCACACAAGCAAACTTGTGAAAGTGAATTTCACACGATAAGAACTAGCATAAAGCTTGAAGTTTTCTGAGTTATGGAGATCGTTAATTTTTAAGGGTAATTCGTTCGAACTCCACTTGCAGACATCTCCATATCCAGCCGACACTGAAATCTAGTTCACCGTTTCGTGTAAATCTAGCAAAAGAAATCACCGTTGCACAATCTCACAAACCACATTGTATATTTGATCTCTATGACCATACAGATGAACATTTTCAAACAAAGAACTACGAACACTAGAAACTCAGTTTTCAATTTTCATTCAAACCCAGTTCCTCATTCCTTTGTATCTTTGAGAAACCAAAACAAAAAAGCATACCGCAAACCAAGCATAGTTCAAAGAAGTCAAGGTTAAAGGAGTCAAATCATCAGAACATATCGAAGCCAAAGAGAGATCACAGAGAAGGTAAAAGACCAACCAGAGAGGTCGGGTTTGGCTGAGACGATTGAGGGTGACGGTGGAGAAGAGAGAGAATAGTAGCGGTTGGTAAAGGAAGAGCAGAAGACTAGCTCTGCCATATTTTTTACACCCAGAGGATAGAGCCGACGTTGCCTGTTATTGTACTATTTGTCTTATGGATATGGTGTTCGCGAATGGGAGATAAACGACCTTTATTACTCTTTAAATTGCCCGAACGCCACTTTAATGGACATGGGATGGTGGGAATTGAGCTGTGGAGGCAGGCCCGTACGAGGAAATGCTTGGACATTTATACGGAGGATCAAACGCGAATTAGGTATTAAAAGAGTACGGGTTCACTCTGGCGTTGTCAAACAAGACACTTGGTAACCACATAAAATTAGGACAAGGATTAGGAGTATACGGGGCCGGTTAGGAATTGCATCAGTATCAAATGATTGTGGCGGAGATGTACTATATATATGTATGTACGTATGTATATATATATATCCAAATCCTTGCCTCCATATGTCTATATATATGTGTGTGTGATAAAGCAAACATGCAAGAAAAGGTGAATTATGTGTAACAATTTTTTTCGTAAGTTATTTCAATTCGTATGATAAACAAATCCTAGTTAACGAATAAAAATAGTAAGAGCTTGTCAGATAATAAGACCTTTTAAACGACCGGAGCCTATTAGACAATAGGAGTCTTTTGTGTAATAGGAGCCTGCTTAAACGAAAGGAGCATTTATAAAAATAGAAGACACCTATTAAAATTGAAAGGACTAATTTCTTGTAAGTTAAAAACAAAAGGAGCCATTTATAAAATTGAATGAACCTCTTGTTAAAAAGAATACACATATAATATAATGGGAGAAAAAGGACGCAGTCATTTTATACTAATTTGGCTAACAATCAAGCCTATATTTAAGCTCAAAGTATCCAATTTGAGTATTTCACTATAAGAATCTGAGTATTAAATCTGACAAGCTTTTTCAAACTCACAAGTACATATTTTTTAAGATTCTCCAACTTTCCACACTCAAAATGTATAACAAGCTTTTAAAAGCTCACAGAAAAAAATAAAGTGTAAAATCAAAAGTAAGTTTTCATATAATAATTTATCTCATGATAGAGTGATTTCACTTTCTAAAGCATAATAAGAATGATATAACTCTTAAGAATATAAATGCTGCTTAAATGTTTCGAAAGTCTGAATATGTTCATTACTTTACAAGTATTGTTGCTCTTCTTTAAATAGTCAATTTCTTCAAGTAGCTGTTAGTTCCTCTTAATTCTAAGTTGACTTTAGATTTTCAATATTATTTCTACTGGAACAAAAATTTCCGGAGTTAATTGTTCGAAAAGGTAAGATCCTCTCGAATGTTAACAAGGAAAGTTTACTAAGAAGGTTATGCAAGAAATGAAATAATTTTCCTATGATTTTGTTTCCTTAAAAAATATCATTATCTATGCAAGAAAATAAATTCAATTTAAAATTTAAAATATTATATAATCATCATGTTCAATACAAACCTTGATTTAACAATATGGAACATTTAACTTAACTTAGGCCTGCGTTGAAGGATGTTGGATTGTTTCACACAAATAAGCTGGCTCGTAACTCCCCCTAATGGACTCTACCAAATTAGGGCATTTCTGGAGGAACCAACAAAAGAAGCCTCGGGTTGGGTTAAAGAATAGAAAGAAGGGCTAGCATCCATGATGAAATGGAGCATATTGCTAAAGAGATACATACGAGATTTAAGCAGATTTGGGTGTTTGAGATTTAAGCATGTAGAGATGCAATGCATTTTGGACTGTTTGAATATGTACGTGTAGAGAAACTATAGTTTTCCCATTCAAGGTTTTAATACAAAATCTTAATTTACAAAAAAAAAAAAAAACTAGCTGGCTCATTTGTAGACTAAGCTGTTTGAAGTTTGTGAGCTAAGTTGATTAAAGTTAGTTGAACTGGGTTTTGGGTATCTCTTTAGGTACCTTCATCCCTTTGACGATGAAACATGAGAATGAGACCTATTTTTCTTTTCATGGAGTTTGAGCTGGGCTAGGACAAAAAGGGAGGCGTTCTAGAGGATGGTTAGTATTGGTAACCTGTAGAGCTGAAAGAAATTAAATTCTTAACAATTTCTTTCAATTCAAAGTTCATGATGAAGCTAATATAAGACTAACCAAGTTCCATCATTAAGGTCGCGGGACTTGACAACTTTTAGTCCAACTCAAAAGAGAAAGAAGAAGTAGAAAATACATGATTCAATTGTCTTTTTTGCTATAGTGACTTTATTGATTTTATTATGTTTCGAGTTTGGCTAGGTAACGTAGCATTTTTTAGAGAGCTATGCGATTGAAGTTTAGGGTAAGCATATCGTAATTTTTATGAGAAAATGATAAAAATATAACTGTTGAAAACATACCACGACTACTAGCTAGACATAATGAAAGTAAAGTGAGTAAAAGTTTAGGACTAAGAATCTCATGTCAAGTACGCTAACAAGTTGGATTTCACTATGAGATTAACTCTTGCATGGCCCTGTGTTTTTTGGAATTGTCCATTCAATCAAATATGTGCCATTAGGGGTCATACATGAGTGAGGTGTTGATCATGGTTTGTCCATATTTGTAAGTTCTAATTAATAACCTGGATAGTCCGCAAGTGTGCGGGTCATTCATGTAGTACTTAAGGTATCGATCCCACGAAGAGGGATAATCGAATCCTAAAAACTAAGGCCAAAATAATTTGCAGTAATTCAAAATGTACAAAACTAAGGCAAGAATTTAATTCAATCATGTAACTCAATTCCAATGATCAATTACGAAAATATTAACAAAGTAGCAATTGTAACACACACTCAACAATCAACCTAAAGGAACTATCAATTGAGAGAAAGGGAAATTTTTACGTATCTTTAACACTAACCTAATCCATTATGAATTATTGAATTATTGGTCCTAAACAATCCTAGGGTTAATTACTTTCTCTCGAGTTATAACCGTTAATCCTAAATTATAAACCCTAATCAGATTATGAAAATTCGCAATTTCTCAATTAACAATCTATCCAAAACCCTAATTAGATTTGAAGTTGTCCAATAAACTATCGGGAACCTATGCGAGATCTCTCTTCACACAATCACCGATTTGATTAATTACTCGTTTTTATTAAATCACCTATCTCTCGTTAGCCCAATTTAATTATTTTTCATTCAATTTACCCTCTCAGTCTATTACCAAATCAGAAATCAATTACAATAATTCCAATAAATATAAAACAATCACATTCTATTAAATCAAAGATAAAAATTTGAAGGTGAGTATAGAACATCTCAACATTCACAATTCTATCATCAAACTGCTATTTCCAATTCTATACAATAATAAAAATGGAAAAAATAGGAAATACGATTCTAAACAGATACGGGAGGTAGCAACATTGGAAACTTCTGATCCAGGAAGTGTGTCAATGTCGACTTCTTCTCCACTTCTCTCTTCCTTCTTCTCTTTCTTAATCCCTCAACAATTTTCTCTAGGGTTTCTCTCCAAAAGTGGTTGATGCAAAAGCTTCTTCTTCTTCTTTGTCTTATTCTTTAAATGCCTTTTGTGTTATGAGCAACCTTAGGGTTTTTATAGGGTCTAAAGGTCCGAAAAATATCTTGAAACTTGAAGTTTTTGAGTGTTTGTGCATTTGCCCGACGTAGGCCACGATCGTGAGCCACATCCTGGGCTTTTGTCACGATCATGGCATATGAGCCACGATCGTGGGCTAACTCCAATGCTTTTGTCACGATCGTGGCCAATTGTGCTACGATCGTGAATCTTTGTTTTGGCCCTGGTGTCTCCGAAACTTCTCCGTTCTTCAATGTTGACCTCGAAATACTAGCAAACACATCAAGATACCTTAAAAACATAATATTTAAGTGCAAAAGCTTCTACTAACCTATAAAACACTCAAAACAAAAATAATTAACAAACTAACACAATTCTAACCTGAACACATATTAAATGATCGAATTAACGACTAAACACCTATCAAAGTATGCCCTAAAATACGATGCAATTTATACTTATCAACATCCCCACACTTAAATATTTGCTTGTCCTCAAGCAAACAAAACAACAAATAATACAAAAACATAAAGCACACAATGCAGAAATGAGACAATGGCTTCAACTTTACGAAACAAATTTAACTCTAAACACAATCATTCAAGTTGTTTTAACTTATTAACAAGCGAAATCTGCGTCTAAGCACCTTGGACTAAATATACAAACTAATCAAACTTTTAATGTTGAGTCCATTCACCTCTATCACTTGCACACACATTGATAATTATTTAGTCAAAACAAAAGTGTAGCCATTCCTTAGTAGGTTTTCATGAAAAACAAAGCTACTAATAAGTTTGGTAGGTTTTTATTGGAAAACATTCTTTTTGTTGATTTTTTTCTTTAAGGACATGAACCTAGTCCTTTAACGCGAAGGCAAACATTTCTGATGAATGTCTACCTTATTACTCAACAAAGTCATGTTGTTATTAAGATGTTTGGTTGGAATGTCATTATAGCCTTTTTTTACTTGAAGGCACACATTTGTGATGCGTGTCGATCTGGTTACTCAGCTACATCACATTCTCAACTAGCTCTTAGCTCTATTCATAATCCAAAGGCCAATGGAATATTTATTTTAGTTAAAATTGTTGGATCGAAAAAAGAAAGCATGCTTAGTTTGGAGAAACGATAGATTTCAAAACTTTTTAAGAAATCATTTTGCAGCGGAAGCAAC
>JANKOE010000001.1:18595032-18605305 GCA_026284465.1 Erythroxylum citrifolium | reverse complement strand
CTGGTTAGTATGGGCACGCTATGGAGTAAATTGTGAGAAAATTTTTGGGATGTTGTAAAGAAAAAAAATTAGTGCTGAAAATGAATTGATAATTGTCCAATAAGGGTTCAATGAACGAACCACTCGGGGTAATAGCCACGCTCAAGGTTGTTCATAAGAGGGTTGGGTTCCGGGAGCGGGGTCTAATAGTTTACATATGGTATATCAAGAACTGGTGAATAAAAGGGAGGGCTGGCGTTCTTTTCTTCAATCTTTTTCCTCGTCTCTTAGTCTTTAATAAGATGGGGTTCAGTTTGGTTTTCCATTGGTCCTTCTGGCTCTTCCCCATTCTTAGGTGCGATAGCCTCATATTACTCTCTTTGATGTATTTCCATATTACTTATTAGAGAGTCTTCCACACTTCTCATACAAAATTCACAAGAATGTTGTCTTACTTGAATTTCCAGGTTGTGAATAGAAGCGACATGATTTTCCGTTACTTGATCAAATTGCTCTTCCAGTATCTTTTGGTTCTCTTCCATGTTTATTAGCTTATTCATGATTTTATCCAATTTGGAATTCCATGAATTGGACTCATCTTGCTGAAATTCAAATAGGTCTTGACGTCCTAAGTGAGTCCTTACATTATTGGACCAATAGAAATTTGGGTGGTTTTGTCACCCCAGAGTGTACACGTTCCAATAAGGATCATTACTTTCCATTTCTTTTTGGCATCTAGTTCTTTAGATGTCTCATTTCTCATTCTAAGATGTCTTGTTGTGGCCCAAACTTCTTTCTCTATTTTTTAAAAACAAAAGATAGTGAAATAGCCTTAGACTAAAGACCTAAACTAATAGCCTCTGTAACAACGGCGCCAAAAACTTGATCGTGGTTTTTTTATGTGTGTAAGTTGTAATTAATAACTTCGATAGTCTGCAAGCGTATGGGTTGTTCGCGTAGTACTTAAGTTGTTGATCCTACAAGGAGAGATAATCTAATCCTAAAATCTAAGGTCAAAACAATATGCAGTAATTCAAAATGTACAAAACTAAGGTGAGAATTTAATTCAATCACGTAACCCAATTCTAAGAATCAATTATGAAAATATTAACAAAGTAGCAGTTGCAACACACACTCAAGAATCAACCTAAAGGAACTATCAATTGAGAAAAAGGGGAATTTTTAATTATCTTTAACGCTAACCTAATCGATTATAAATCATTGGATTATTGGTCCTAGACGATCCTAGGGTTGATTACTCTCTCTCGAGTTATAACCATTAACCCTAAATCATAAACCCTACTCAGATTATGGAAAATAGCAATTTCTTAATTAACAATCTATCAGAAACCCTAATTAGATATGAAATTATCTAATAAACTATCGGGAACCTATGCGAGATCTCTCTTTACACAATTACCAATTTCATTAATTTCTCGTTCTTATTAAATTACATAACTCTTGCTAGCCCAATTTAATTATTTTTTCATTCGATTCACCCTCTTAGTTTATTACCAAATTATGCAATCACAGAAATCAATCACAATAATTCCAATAAACATAAAACAATCAGGTGAGTATAGAGCTTCTCAACATTCACAATCCTATCATCAAACTGCTATTTCCAATTCTATACAATACTAAAATGGAAAATAATAGGAAATACAATTCTAAATGGAGACGGGACGTCGGAAACTTCTGATCCGGGAAGTACGTTGATGTTAGCTTCTTCTCCACTTCTCTCTTCCTTCTCTTTCTCAATCCCTCAACAATTCTATCTAGGGTTTCTCTCTAAAAGTGGCTGATGCAAAATCTCCTTCTTCTTTGTCTTAGTCTTTAAATACCTTTTGTGTTTTGAGCAACCCTAGGATTTTTTTGGGGTCTAAAAGGTCTGAAAATCCCTTAAAGCTTGAAGTTTTTGAGTGTCTGCATGCCTTCCCGATGCAGACCATGATTATGGCTGTAGGCCATGATGGTGGGCCATATCTTGGGCTTCTGTCACTATCGTGGAATATGGGCCATGATCGTGGGCTAACTCCAATGCTTCTGTCACAATTGTCTGCCGTTGTTTTGGCCCTTAGTGTCTCCAAAACTTCTCCGTTTTTCGATTTTGTCCATGAAACACTAGTAAACACATCAAGGTACCTAAAAAATATAATATTTAAGTGAAAAAGCTTGTATTAACCTATAAAACACTTAAAACACAAATAATTAACAAACTAATACAATTCTAACCTAAACATATACTAAATGATCGAATTAACGGCTAAACACATATCAAACTATGCTCTAAAATACGATGCAATTTACACTTATCAAGTGCTTACCATCTCTACCATGTTGCTTTGCATGATAATAACCTCAAGATTGTCCAATTGTATAAACCAACATTTCCACATAGAGCATTCATCTTGTCCCATTTTTCTTCTTTTTAAAATTTTTTTTGTAGTTCTGATGGAAGCTTGTATTTATTAAATATTTACTCCAATCACCTTTCACTTTGCTAGGTCCACAAATAGTGTTTCTATTAAGCAACATCTTGCTTGCTTATGACTTGGTATGCACTATCTTTTGTTTCCTGAATCAATTACCCAGGTTCTAGGTCTAAGGATAAACCTTATGATGATACTAATTATTCCTTTAATATAGACTTGCATCGTTAAAAGAACTTTGTGGTTTTAGTACGAATTTCTCAGTAACTAATATTGCCAATCCCCATGGGTAATATAATAGGATGCATAACTAGGAAACAAAAGATATAGTTTGATAGTTGCATGAGCATTTCACATTTTGATATGTTTATTTTTGGCACCTCTCCACGGTACTAAGTGTGGTAACAAATGTTAGTGGCAATGTGTCAAATGAGAATGCTTTGATAGTAAAACTTTTGGAGCATGAACCTTTATGTCTTAAGCTCTCTTTCATTGGTTGCTTCGTTTATTGGTTTATTATCATTACTTTGGTTATTTGGATTATTATCAAAAGCCTATTTATATATTTTTTATGGGTGGTTGAAAATTGTTTCTTTCAAATATGCAGAAATATTTTTAGTGCTCTTATAACAATATTTTTTAGGATTTTGTTAATGTAAGAGAACTTCTATGTTTTGTGGCAAATCATTGGTTTGGTCTTCAAGTAAAAGCTTAGTAAATTGTATTGTGCCAAGAAATTGGACCACCTTGGAAGTCTTAAAATTACAATCAACTGATGATCAATTATATTTGGCATGCTTACTTAAATAAAATATGTCTAGTTGGAGATTTATCTTTAAGAACCTCTGCTCATCAATTATAAAGACATAAAATACTACAAAAACAATATATGTAAGAGACATGGTAATAAAATGAAGAGTGCAACCTTGGAACGGGTATAAAATTGGTGCCGTATTGTAGAGAACATCAAGCATGAAACCAAGTTCTATCTCTAGCACTTTGATTGCCTTTCTAAAAGACATATCTTTAAGCATGGATTAATTGTGTTCTTGATCCCATAAACTAAAGATGAGACCAACAAATAGATGTTTAAAGGTCTTAGAGTTGTCTCTTACATCAGAAACATGTATCGAAATTTGTACCTCAATTACCTCTTCTATTTCACATATAACCGATCAAACTGTCTTAAAGCATATTCCAAAATGAATTTAGGATAGTTAAGACTTGGTTTTGAACTAGTTAGCATAGATTCTTAAAATTGCTCATTGCTTATAAACCTTAGGGCTCATATTCTTTCTCTACATTTTGTAAGTCCACCCAACACATTAGTATGGTAAGAATAGAAAGATGATTTCCATGCTAGGCCAAAAAGAAATGTAAAGGGCTACCCCTATTTGAACTATATGTCCTCTAAAGTGCCTTAACTATAGCTTATTATCTTCAATAGAATAGGATGTAATGATATAAGGGCATGCCAAATGTAGAAAAAGAATTAGTGCTCAAATTGTGGTAAGCTCACTATCAGCTTTCAAATTTATGGTTCATCTCTAGAATTGTTTATTTCTCCTATGAGGTTATTGGAAAGTAAACCAAAATCTATAGTTGTTACCTAGTTCTACATTAGGTAAACACCCCATAGGACAATTCTACGCAAAGTTTTACTTTTGAATTTCCTATAATTCCTGAGAAGAATGAGTACAATCTATAAAATAAGGCTAAGTAAGACCAAAACATGTAGCTCCAATCTTTTCACGTTTTTATTATCAATGAAGGAAACAGTTTCATGATCCTCCTATTCTTTATAAAAATTAAGTTAAAAGCAATTAAGAACTACATCCATACTTCAGGAACAAAATAAGAATTTAAGAAAACAATAAAAGTGACAAAGGTTAATCAAGTTCAAGATTAGGATAACATCATAATTTATTTAAACTTTGATAAGGATCACGATTGATGATTGGAAAACACTAGCAAAGCATTTCTACTTACTTGATAGTGGTTATTATGTTGACATTTTTTGTATCACTACCAAGGCATCCATATCCAAGCCAAGGTTTGACCTATGTGGTTACAGGCATTGTTAAAAGAAAATTAGAAAATCATCCTCTTGTGAATTCCTTATCCCTTTTTGGTATCACTTGTTTAGAAGGTGAAATAAGTGTCTTACATTAAAAAGTTATACTTGATCGATTCAGTAACTATTTATTTCTTACTTCTTTTTACAATCTCTATTAGCATTAGAAGGCTTTGGAAATGAAACATAAATCTTAGGATGTTGAACTTGAATTTTAAGGTGTCCTTTTAGGGTTAGGGTTTACTAACATACTAGAAGTATTTACCGTTGATTGTACCAAAATTTTCACCTTTTCTTTTAGGTTTTTTAGTAGTGGAGTAGGATATCATAGATCTTACAAACTAAGAACTTAGGATTAAGGAGTGAATTAAGGAAAAGCTAAATCTGTTATCTAGTTCCACCTAAATTCTTTACTTAAAATCAAATAAGTAAGGAACCATTTAGTTTCATTTATGTTTTTTTGTTGTGGTTTTTAGTTTACGTTTTTATTTTTCGTTTATGTTTTTCAAATAAAAACAAAAACATGTTTGATTGTTAATTTAAACGTAGTTATTTTTATTACTGATAATAATTATATACTAAGTAAACTTAAAGGTAAATTATTTAATTAATTGAATAAATTTATTTTAAATCTCTTAGATAATATTTATTAATAAATTATCAATAAAAATTTAATTTTATTAAAATAAATAATTTATTAATTAAATTATGTGAAAAACAAAAATAGAAAATAAATCCACTTTTATAGTTTTCATAAGTTATGAAAACTAGAAGAAATCAAAACCAAAAATAAAAATAAAACTCAAATAAAAAATTTACTAAATTTAAAAAAACAAAAATGTTAATAAAACAAACAGGTCCAAAAGTTTTGTAGCCAAAAAAATATTGTTTTTGGATGCACAGAAATGAGCCCTTTAATCATGCCTTAGTGAACATTCCAATTATATTACATTGGTTACATTATGCTTATTTGGCTATTAGGTAATTAGACTATTAATGAATTGCATAGAAGTCAAAATTGTGAAACAATAATCATAAGTATTCAAATTGTAGGTTGCAAAACCTTACATGTGTTTACATTTTCAAACTTGAGATATGGTTATAAGCTCTTGCCTTATTAAGAAATACAGGTTACTATTGTACAGGACTTAAAAGGGTTGAACAACAATTCTTTTACATATTTAATAAATAGTAATATCACTTCAGAAAGAACATCTTAAGCATGGTTGATTTATAAAAAGATGATGAAAATATTTGTCCTCATCATTGGTGAGCCTACTTTATGTATGCATCTTATTATTATAAATGGAAATAGTGCTACTACTTTGATGAAAAAAAATTAACATCCACTAGGCTATGATAACTAATTTTTTAAAATTAGAAGCCTAACATTTTAAACAACATCATCAAAAGCTATCAAGACTTGTGACTATAATAATTGAGTTTAACATACTGGAAGAATGCCATTACTTTCTAGCAACAAAATAGCAATTTGAGTCACACTCACTAGCTTTCCATTGAGATGTAAAAGCTAACAAATATGGTGATTAGTGACGATGATTTGTGTGAAAAAAAGAAAAATGACTAATTTCTTACCTTCTTAAATGTGTTATCATATAATAGGTGTCATTGTCTTTGTTAATATTGGTCCCTAACAGAGTAGAAAGAAATTCAATTCTTGACAATATCTTTAAATTCAAAATCCATGATAAGGCCAATTTAAAAGCTCATAAAGCTCCATTAGTGAAAGGTGTGGGAGTTGAAAACTTTAGTTTAAGTTAGTCTCTTTCTACAACTCAAGAGAGAAGAAGAAAGTAGAACATGTATGATTCACTTGTCTTTTTTCCTTTTGACTTTCGGGGAACATTATTAATTGCACTATTTTTGAGTCTGGTGAGATATCATAACATTTTCTAGAGAGTTATGCAATTGAAGTTTGGTGTATGCATAATGTAATTGTTATAAGAAAATGACAAAAACATAAATGGAGGAAAATACCATTATTACTAGCTAGAAAATGAAAGTAAAGTGAGTAAAAGTTTAGGACTAAGAATCTCATGTTAAATGGTTTTGTCATTTCATTATGAGCTTAACTTTTACATGGATCTATTATATTCAGAATTGTTCAATCAATTCTAAATGTACTATTAGTATCCAAACATGGGTGAGGAGGTCACCACCTTCTCTAATTGACTTTGAATGATAAGAGCCTCAAAATTTCCTAACTATTTAAACCAACATTTCCATCTATAGAGTAGTATCATATCCTATTACTCTTTTTTGTTTGAATTTTTTTATAGTTATGATGCAATCTTTCATGTATCAAATAACACACATATAATTTTGTCACCTCTCATTTTGCTTGGTCCAATAATAGCATTTATCTTAAGCAACATCTTGATAGCTTGTGACTTGTCATACACTATCTTTTTTGTTTTTTAAAAAAAATTCCACAATTTCTAAATCGAAGGATAAACTTTATGATGATAGTAATTAACTATCAATATAGACTTACGTTCTTTGAATAATTTTATGGTTTTAGCACGGATGTCTAGGAATGTGATATTGCCAATCCCCATAGGTTATATAGTAGGATTTATAACTAGGATATAAAGCATATAATTTGACAATTGCTTGATCATTTTTCATTTCAGTATGATTGTTTTTGGCACCTTTACAAGATCATAAATGTGGTAATAAATGTTAGTGGCAATATACCAAATGAAAATGCTTTATTCGAACTTTAACTTAGTACTTCATTTAAATTTTGGGTGGCGAAAATTTAGTACTTTGATTAGTGGGATCATTATTGAAAGCCTCTTTATATATATATATATATATATATATTGTATAGGTGGTTGATAATCAGTTCGTTTAAATCTATATAAACTTAGTTAATGGTCTTACGGTGATATATTTCTAGGATTTTGTTAAGGTAAAAGAATTTTTGCAATTTGTAGCATATCACTGGTTTAGTCTTCAAGAAAATGCTCAACAAGTTGTATTGTGTCACGGAATTGGATAACCTTAGAAGTTTTAGAAGTCATAATCAACTAATAATCTTACAAATGGTATGTTTGGCATGCTTACTCAAATAGAAATACAGAGGAAAGTAGTATAAGCACAACATAAATCTCATGAATAATACCCACATCTAGTAACGAAAAAGTGAAGGTGAGATTGATCTTTAATAACTTATACTCATTAACTACAAATATACAGAATACCTTGTAGATAACACATGTAGGAGACATGGTGATAAAATAAGGGACATAACCTTAAAGTGAGTATCAAATTGGTGTCCTTAGTGTAGAGAACATCAAACATGAAACCAAGTTCCATTTTAACTACTTTAAATGTCTTTTAAAAAGACATATGTTTAAACCTAGATTGATTGTGCTTTTAATATCATAAACTAAGGATGAGATCAATAAATAGATGCTTAAAGGTATTAAACAACTCAAAGGCCATAAAAAATTCAATGTTATCAGGGATGGATATATCTCCTATAGCAAAAACATCCACCAAAATTTGTACCTAAATAAGCTCTCCTGTTTTTATATGGAACCCCTCAAACTATTTCAAACAATATTCATGTACGGATTTGGGATAGTTAGGCTTAGTTTTTGACTAGTCATCATAGAGTCTCAAAATTGCTCATTGCTTACAAACTTTATCATTCATGTTCTTTATCCATATTTTATAAGTTCAACTAACACATCAGTTTGGTAAAGACAAAAAGATGATTTTCGTACCAAGCCAAAAAAATATGTAAGTTGAGCAAGTTTTAATCTTATAAAACCCTCAATAAACTGCAAGTGCACAGGTCGTGAATGTAGTATGTAAGGTGTCAATCCGTCGAGGAGTTGGTGAACTAATCTAATTCTAGGTTATCTAAGGCCTAAAATGATTGTTAAAATAAAAAGAAAAATAAGCAAAAAAGTAAATATGTGAATATGAATTGATTGAAAATTAAATTGTAAAATCAACACACAAGGGATTAAATTGAGCACTATCAAATTAACAATGGGAAATCACACAAGAAAAATTACCAAATTATGAGAAGGGGATTAATCATATCATCAATCCTAACCTAGTCACTTTTATATTAATTTGGTGTCAGTTCTAGACTATCGAAGGATAGATTACTCTATCTCGAGTTATAATCACTAAGCCCTAATTAATAAACTCTAATTAAGTTGAGTTACCTAACATGTAATCTCTCGATTAACAATCAACCCATAACGTAATCAGATCTTAAGCATTCTATTAAACAACCAGGTCCTCACATGATATCTCTCTCCATATAATTACCGATTTGATTATTTGCATGGTCTATTAGGTCATTTAACTCTTATTAACCAACCTAATCATTTTGCATTTGGTTCACTCTCTCAATTTTTTACTGGAGCATGCAATTACAACAAATAATCACAACATCCAAATTAATTAACATAAAACAACTAGATTAACATTGAATTAAGTTAAAATCCCTAAAGAAGATTTAGAACATCCTTGAATCAAGGTTCATCATCATCAATCCTATCTCATACATCATATGAAAGAAATAAAAGATGGAAAGAAGAAAATACAACTTGAAGGATTGGAAGTGGAAGCACCCAAGGTAGATCCCCTTCTTCTCTCTCCTCTTCTCTTTCTCTCTTCTTCTTCTTCCTTGGCTTTTTCCTAAAGTGGCAAAAATAAAACTCTCCTTTAGGTCTTCTTTCTTTTCTTTATATATCTTTTCCATTTAGGGCAAACATTAGCATTTACCTAGGCCCAAAAGTCCAAAGTATCCCTAAAAAAGTCACATTTTAGAAGCTGGTTTGTGTCTGTTGTCACACAGGCCATGATTATGGTCCATAGTGCGATGATCATGGCACTTAATTTTGATCTTTATCATGATCGTGGCAGATGGAGCCATGATCGTGGCAGATGGAGTCACGATCGTGGCAGACCCACCAAGCTTCTGTCATGATCGTGGCCCTATGTCTTGCTCTGGTTTTCCTCTGAATTCTCTCCATTCTTTGATATTTGATCTAAAATATTAACAAACACATCAAAGCACTTCAAATACACAAAATTTAAGCTCAATAGCATGCTCTAACCTATAAAACACTCAAAACACAATTATCTAACTAAATAACACAATCCTAACCTAAACATGCACTGATCATTTAATTTAACAGCTAAGCACATACTAAACTACTACTAAAATATGAAGCAACCTACAACTATCAACTTCCCCATACTTAAACTTTTGATTATCCTCAAACAAACACAAAACACACCTAACAACAAAACACATATATGCAACAATGGTATAATGATGTTAAACTTCACGAAACAAATTTAACTATAAACATAATCCTTTAAGCTGTTCTAACTTATTAACTTGTGAAATCTGTGTCTAAGTACTTTTGACTAAATATACATACCAACCAAGACCTTGATGTCAAATTCATTCACTCCTATCACTTGCACACTCATATTGATAATTATGTAGTCAATCAAACTTTTAACTATCCCTAAGTAGCTTTTCATGAAAATTTAAGTTATTCACAAAGATCGGTAGGATTTACTAAAAAACACACTATTTTTGTCAATTTTAATTGAAATGAACCTAGCCTTTTGATGTGAAGGCAAACATTTGTGATGAATGTCCCCTGGTTACTCAACTAGGCCATGTTTTTATTAAGCGGCTTGGATGAAAGGCTTTTAACATGAAGGCAAACATTTGTGATGAATGTCCCCTGGATACTCAGCTACATTCTCAACTGGATACTAG
>JANKOE010000001.1:18383978-18413801 GCA_026284465.1 Erythroxylum citrifolium | reverse complement strand
CATAATCAATTGATCGGGCCTAGCACGAGCTACCTACGAAGCATGCTGCGTTATACTTTTATACTCCTTCGATCCTTCCCTCGGCTCAGAATCGAGGAGTAGGGGGGCTTATGGTTAGGTCGGCTATGCTAGGCCCAGGCCCATCTCTATACGTACACGGCCCGTTCGGCCTTTCAGGTGTTAGACTCCCATGTAAACGCAAAGATCTACGTAAACCTAGCATCCACGCCATATATAAGATATTATTCTACCATGATTCAGGTATGAAACTGCAACCTTAGCTGTTCTTCTACATTCTCAGCTACCAAAATCTCTAAAAAATACTGACTTGAGCGTCGGAGGGGCTTTCCGGGAATCAACTCCCGGCCCGCCGTTATCTGTTTTGCAGGTGTCTCACAGCCAGAATCGTGCAGCCATGGATCAAAATAACGACGTCCAACCTCAGCAGAATCCGGCTGAACCAATGATTAATAAATTAATCATGATATAAAGTTAAAAAGATTTTAAATATCGAACAATTATAAAAAAAGTTTTATTTTCTTCCATTGCGCACGTTATGCGATTACGTTATGATTTTTCAACAACAAATTACATAGATTTCAATCACTACAAACTTTAATTTAATTTAACTTCAGTATCATGTCAAAATTTCGACCTTGACGGGCCTTTAGTGACTAGAATTATGGATCATAGAATACGCAGTAAATATAGTTTGTCAAACTTTGTGTCATTACTTCAATACAAGAATTATTTTGTGGCCCGCGGAAGATATCTTGCCTCTCAGCCACGATCAGACCGATTTTCCAGAGCTAATGCAGCTGAATCGACATGACCAAGTAAACAACCATAAAGCTTTTGCTTCAATCTGTCAATTGCATCCACTAGTCCATTGTTATTTTCTGAGTTCAGTGAGTTCCTTTGTTTATCTAGCCATTCATTTGCTTGCTTAAGTTGTGTCAGTGTTACAGCAATATGGTTGTTCTCTGGCTCCAAACGTCGCCCCACACTGTCTCTACCTTTCTTTTCTTGGGTGGCGACTCGAAAGCCGGCATCCAATGCTCTCTCCAAGAATTTCAGAAACCAAGCTCTTGTTTCATTCAATAGAGTTTCTTTTAATTCCTCCATGTCCTTTACACCATCTCCTTTGGCCCATTCCAACTTCTCAATTGAACTTAAATCCGCTGGAGGCTTTGGAGATTTTAGTGTATTCGAATAATGAGCCAGAACTGGCTTTCTAGATGTTTTCTCCGTGTCTGAAGCAGACAATTGAATTGAGAATTGGAGTGATTTATCCGCTAATGCTGTTGTGACCTTTTGCTGATCAATTAACTGGTGAAGTGAGAAGAACTTGGTGAGAGATTGATGGGGGTTATCAGGAGAGGCAGAGGAGCTGAGATCAGCAAACATACTGCAAGAAAAGATTGAAAAGTTCTGTAATTTCCACCTTTTTGAATGAATTTATTACTTCTCAAAAAAAAGAAAGAAAGGTATGTGAAAATTAATTCTGATAGATGTCAAGTTAAACATGTTGGATAAGTGGTCCCATGAACTCAGCCATTTAGTTTACTTGAGGCACTTGATGAGAGTTGCTGCATTAGATGCTTCTTTCTGAGCTTCTGCTGCAACTTGAGAGGCTAAATATTTCCTTCTAAGTAGTCCCTGAGAGAATGGTGCTCGATCAAGAAAAAGAAAGCTAAAATTTTCCAAAACTAATCAATACAAGATCTTGTGGATAAATCAATCACCTAAAGAACTGTCACATGCCAACCTTGCCCCTGAGAATGAAGAAATTTGTTGGAAGAAATGACAAAGTAAGTTGAAACATACCTTTCCTGGCTTCATGAGGTTAACAGGCAGAGATGTCCAAGCTGGTGTTTCAGGCAAAAAGCTTTTGCCTTTACTGTTTGAGAAGGGCGCGAAATTAGTGATGTCCTGTTTATTTGATGAGAATCTTGCAGAGGTGATCTTGGAAGCTAGTTGAAACTCCTTGATGTTGGATACAGAAATATCTGATTTTGCTGAGAATGCATCAGGTCGACTGCGCAAAGGAGTGGTAGGACGTGCCTGCAATGGTTGGCCTATCAGTTGACAGGGGTTTTCATTTTCCATAATACAATCAAGCCTTCATCCAACGAATTACTCACTATATCAATCAAACTGGGAGAGTAATTGCTTGGAATATATCGAAAGGAGATGGAAAAGTACATTTGATTCCATGCCAAAATGTAATTTACTAGATTACCAAGGAAAGAGACTATAGAACACCCTACAACATTTATATGTTATCGGCCGAGAAATCTTACCTGACCTTTATTCTCTAGCAGCTTGCTTCTCACTGACCCAGATTTCTTACCTGCTCCAGAATTCTCATTATCATTGCTCTTCCCAACTCCGTCAATATCTACTGCGCTAGCTTTAGGAGTTGCTGTCAAAACGCCCTGCATATACCTGGATTGAACAACTGCCTTTTCTTCTTTGATAACAATTTTCTGTCTCGAACTCTCTTCTTTAAAGTCTAGTGACTCTCTTAATCTCGACCCTTCACTATCAACTGTTACAGGACCCTCAGACGGTACCAGCATTTGCATCAAATCTTTCGGATTACCCACAAAAGGATTACGTCCTGGAAGTGGTCTGACACCAATCAGGACTGGAACAGGTGTTCCAGCTTCCGCTTTATCAACATAGAAAAATTGCCCAAGTTGCAGCTTATTATTCAATATTAGCTCATTGTCATCCTTTGACAGTGAGACATACGTCGAATGAGAGGAATCAGATACTTTTACAAAGAAGCCTTGGTTAGGCCACAGTTCTGAGCCACTCAAGGCAGGGACAATGCTGATAACTTGTAGCAGAACAGACCTGTATTCTCCTCGAACCTTTACATTGGAGTTTATACTCTGAAGAAGCTTTAGTAGTATTCCTGGTGTGAGAGAGGCCATGCCCTTCTTTCTTTCTCAAAGCATGAACTCTCCTTGTCTATTTCCTTCCTTCACTGAAGCCTTTAGATAGCTGATTGATGCACCAAATTCAAATCTAATTTGTTTCAGGTTGAAAACGCAATTCCCGAGCATGTCAGAAGAAAATAGGAAAATCAATGGTTTAAAAACCTCAATTTCCTGGTATCATAACATTGCTGTGGAAAAGTTGGTCAATCAATTGTTGCTTCCAATATTCTGAAGCACTGACTAGCAAAAAACGGCTTGCTTAACCACGTTTTCACGTCCACATGATAGAAGAACGTGATCCCGACTAGGTATTATCTTTTTGAAGATTTTCCTCCGCCCACCACTCTCAACCTTATTATATCAGTAATGAGATCCAAGGAATTATAATTTTAGGATTCAGGAACTTGTAATAATAATTAAGACATGTCTGCAAGACATAGCATCTCAAGCATTTTTTTTTAAAGAAAAAGAAAAGAGAAATATGAAAGCAATATACCTGAGAGAACCAGCAGACCGTTCCAAGCATAAATGTACAAGACTAGAGAATGTTGAAGATTCTGATATTCATTGAAGACACAGTTTTTCTTGGTTTCTTTTTCCTTTTTTCCTGGGATAGAGATGAGATAAAAGAACATCCCAAAGACAAAGTTGTTCTGTAAGTTAGGAGTCCTAGGCAAAGCTCACTATCTTTGCATAACAGGCACGTAACTCTCAAACATCCCTTGGCTTTAAAGGCAAGAGACAATGGTTATGCTATAAGAAAATATGTACCCTTACCTGAAATGCCAAACATAGCCCTGAAAGATTATGGTATCATGAATGGAGTGCCTTTCTGTCAACTGGTCAGGGGTCTTTTAATTGGAGGTCAAATTTCCCTTTAGAGCTTGGAGAGGGTATGGGGATCTTTCAATCTCTGATGTCCTAGATCAATCATTAGATTAACTATTAAAAAAATTTGTTAATTAAGATTTAAGCATACTATATAAGTTATCTAATATTAGCCAAATGGTTAAATATATCTTGAAAGCTAAGCGACTTGAAGTAATTGAAATTGTGATAAAAATGACACACTGAAGTAGATAAGCACACTAAATTCACGTTTTATGTCATTCATGACTTAACACGAGTGATCAGAACATTTTTTTTCATCCACATAAAGATTAGTCTTGAAGATTTGAAGAGACTAAGAATGGAATGGAACAGTTCCTCGAATTAAGAAAATGAGCAGATGAACGAATGGCCCCTTTATAGGCATCTAACATTTATTAGGCTTTGCATCAAAAGAATGTAACAAGGGTAAAACATTCTCCAGAACTGTGATGATCCATCCAAGATAATGCCAGAACAATCAATTCCCATTCATCTACGAAAGCAGATCTAGGTACACTCAAACAAGATTAATTGGATTCGTTTGAAACGGCCCATGGCCATGAGCATAAGCAAAATCACATTGAAATTGGATGGTGGCTTTGCTGTGCACACAGTTTCAAGGCCCAGCTAAGCAAATGCAGTGGCTTCGGCTTCAGCACGAACCAAGCTTGCATATACCCCGTTACGATGTGAATTTAAGAGTGCATCATGACTACCATGTTCCACAACTTTGCCATCTTTGAGTACTGCTATCAGGTCAGCTTCTTTGATAGTAGATAGCCTGTGAGCTATCACTATAGTTGTGGTCCTCCTAGAGATCTTTCTTAGTGCCTCTTGGACATGTTTCTCTGATTCTAAGTCCAATGCACTGCTTGCTTCATCAAGTAGTAACACCCTTGCTTGTTTCAATATCGCCCTTGCAATAGCTATCCTCTGCTTTTGGCCTCCAGATAGTTGCACTCCACTTTGACCAACCTGTATAATCAAAGAAAGAGCAAATGATCAAGTTGATCATGTCAAAGACTGGTTTATCCATGTCATGGTTACTTGAACACCATCGTATGTTTATTGGTTAAAGTCCATACCTGAGTTCCATAACCTTGAGGAAGGCTACTGATGAAGTTGTGAATGTAAGCTTCCTTTGCTGCTTCTTCAATCTCTGCCCATGAAGCATTTAGATTTCCAAATGCAATGTTTTCCCTTATAGAGCCGGCAAATAATGCAGGTTCTTGACCAACTAAAGCGAATTGTGTTCTCAAGGACTTGACCTTAAACTCTCTCACGTCCACTCCTCCCATTGTGACCTTTCCTTTGTTAGGTTCATAGAACCTCTGTATCAACCAAATAATAGTTGATTTCCCTGATCCGCTACCACCCACTAGTGCCATAGTGCTACCAGCTTTGACTTTTAAACTGAAATCCCTTAAAACAACAACCTGAGGCCTAGAAGGGTATGCAAATGTTACCATCTTAAGCTCAATATCAAGTGGTTTCGATTTGTCAATTTTTCTAAACCTTTCCTTATCATTGTCGATCAATGGCCTACGGTAAATAATGTCTAAAACAGAAGGAACTGCAGTTGCAGCCATGGAAGTATCCGGTGCTAGACCAGCTAGCTGTCCCACAGAAAAGGAACTCAAAACGAGGATGAGAAAAATTTTATATACCTCACCAAATCCCGAATAACCTTTTTTCACAAGGTAGGCACCAAACCATAGTAAAAATGTATATGATGCATACATTGCACCCTGAGAGACACCAAGTGCTAGGCCTAATGCCTGTGATCTTTTCATTGACTTCATCCTGGGCTCATCCAAGGCTCTATGGAATGACTGAACTATCTGTTCCTGAGCAGAAAATGTCGCTACTGTTCTAATGTTTGAAACCGCGCCAGCAGCAATGTTACTAGCTCGGGCAAAAGTGCTATTATCTATTTTTGGTCCAACGTTTATGATCAAGCTTAAGTAGTTTGCCCCAATAGTGAAAGGAGTTAAAACTATAGCTAAAATGGTTAGCCTCCATTCAAGATAAAATGATAAACCAAAACCAACAGCAGCTGAGCTCAATCCCATGAGTAAAACTGAGTATCGATCACCAAGAACAGCTCTGAAAATGACACATTCAACTGAGAGCCTTGAAACAAGTACCCCAGGTGAATTCTCTTCAAGATCAAACCAACTAGGTTCTTGTTTTAGTATAGACTTAAACAACATTTCCCTGACTCTCTTAGTTAACTTAGTTCCAGCAAGTCCACAAAAACCTTGTTGACCTGTCATGGAAATAATGCATCCAACACCAAGACCAACAATTACTAAACAGAGATTTCCAATGTCATTCTTCATCTTGTGTGTGTTCTTATCGAAGTAGATCTCAAGGGCTACGCCAAGGATATATGGAAAGACTGTTAGAATTGCACCAGCAATCATCCCCAAAATGAATCCCAGAAAAAGCACAAAAATCTCTGGTTTTTGAAGTTTCCATATATCTGACATTTTTAACACTCTTGGCTTTATTTTTTGTTGCAAAATCTCACTAATCTGGCTGTCATATTGCATGGACTTAAAGTTTATTGATCTTGATATGTCCTGTACATTCTTTGATGCAAAATCTTGATATGGTTTTTCGTACCTGGAAAATTCTGTGTCCTTGAAGCTATTCATTTCTTTTGGTGCAGAATTCGAGACTGCTTCAGAAGCAAGCTGGACAAGATCATAGTATGCTCCACCTTTTTCTATTAGCTGGTGATGGTCACCAGTTTCAACAACTGATCCACGATCAAGAACAGCAATAGTGTTGGCATTTCTTACGGTTGCTAACCTATGAGCAATGACAACTGTTGTCCTAGTGGCAGAGATCTCTTCAATCGCTTTCTGGACAACAGACTCAGACTCTGGATCCAATGCACTGGTGGGTTCATCCAAAAGAAGGATTTTTGGATCCTTAATAATGGCTCTAGCTAATGCAATCCTTTGTTTTTGCCCGCCTGAGAGTTGAGTTCCCTTGTTTCCGGCCTGCCAATAAGAAACATTTTCTTTTAGAAATTGAACCGTCAATGTTTTAGCATGTTCAAGCTTGTTTAGTCCCTCCCAATTATAGGTAGGATCTTTTGGAAATTATTCTCATTATACCTACCTGTGTGTCATAACCTTGTGGAAGGCTTGAGATAAAGTTATGGGCATTAGCAACAATGCAAGCATTAATTGCTTCTTTCTGGGTGGCATTCTCCTTCCCCATCATAACATTTTCCAGTATGCTGGTGGCAAACAGAATCGGCTCTTGTCCAACCATGCCTATTTGGTCTCTTAGCCACTTGACTTGTAATTTACTTATGTCATGACCATCCAAGGTAATAGTTCCTGCAAAAACCTCACTTCTACTAGTTATGAACTTGTCTTCAACTTGTGGCTAAGAAATAAGATTGGAGTTTGGTTTCACCGACTGAAAACTAAGCCAAACAGATTCTGATCAAAGCGATAGAGGGCTTACCCTTACTGGGATTATAGAACCTCTCAATTAGACTAAAAACTGTTGACTTGCCACCTCCACTAGCACCAACCAGTGCAAGAGTCTTTGCTGATGGGATAGCCAAACTTAAAGAGTGAAGAATGATAACATTAGGACGAGATGGGTAAGCAAAAGTGACATTTTTTAATTCGATTTTCCCTCGAACACGTGAAAGTCTCCCACCTTGGCTGCTATAAGGATCTATATCAGGGATCCTATCTATGATCTCATATACACGGGTTGCTGCCACTGTGCCTTGGGCAAATTGTGCAAAATATGACAGTGATAATGCCAATCCCCTGCCAAAATGGACATGCTGATATTATTAATTTTGCAAGACTTTAATTCCTATGCCAATTATATGAAGCAAGCTTGCGCTTTTTGGTAAAGTACTACCTTCCTCCTACATTGACACCAAAGAAACAAGCAATGGCATCACCTCCACGAATCTCATTTCTTGCAACTAACATAGATCCATACCAAAATGCTAAGGCCCATGTTGCATAAGTAACCAGGTAGATAACTCCCATTCCTCCACCTTTTGCAAACCCAATCTTTGCCCCAATGGGTACCGACTTCATCAACATATCAGCATATTTTTGGGTAAAATGATCCTCAGCAACAAAAGATAACACAGTTCTAATTGCACTAATTGCTTGTTCTGCAACTCCACCAGCTTCCCTATACGAGGTCTGCAATTTCCATTTAAATGAAAATCCCAGACAATGAATCCTTCAATAATTACTTGAACTTAACGACTTACCTCTTCTTTCGTAGCAAGACCAACATAGATGGCCTTATAAGCAATGCCACAGAACATCATCAATGGTGTGACTGAGAAAACTACTAGAGCTACCTTCCACGACCTCAAGAACCCGACAGTATAACCACAAATGAAGGTAAATATATGGTGAACAAAATGTGCTATCTGCAATTATTTAAAAGTTATTTCATTAGAGGATATTCATTGGGATTTGTAAGTCTAATCTGTTAACAACGAGAACAAGTTTAATACTTAAATGTTTAAATATTATACATCTTTGCAAATTCTATAATATGTGCTACGGTAAAGGTTATAGCTTTCAGGTTAGAAGATGTAGGATGGACCTTCTCTCCCATGACTTCTTGTATTTGTGCAACATCACTTGAAATTCCATGCATGATATCACCTGTGCTAACATCAGTATCAAAAAAGCTAATTTCTTGGCGTAGGACTGCTCTTAAATACTTGGTTCGTATTCGATGAGCTGATCGTTCCCCCACCAATCTCCAACAGGTGATCTCTGTTCCATCCAAAATCCAAAACTTTTCCTTTTTATGAAATGATACATGTTGATCTTGGTAACGTAGAAAACTACTGTTAAGATCTACACTAGATATGTATAGTTATTATAGAGGTATAATCATTGGTTTGATCATTGATGTATTCTCCATCTTACCTAAATATGCACCAACCACAACTATTGCTGATAGACCGATCATCATCAGACAAATCTGAATTGCAGAAAAGAAACATCGCTACATTGTCATACAAATTTGATAAACAGTCTAATACATTGATCATTTTCACTTGTAAGCATTTTGTTTACCTTCTCCACTTCCTTCAACGTCTGAACTTTGTCAGTTGTTTCATGGGCGATCTTGTTCACGAACTTTCCGAAAAGATAAGAATACCATGGAAGAGATCCTCCATTTATGAGAGCTCCTAAACAGCCTAAAATCACAAGAACCATATCCCATTTGGTTGAGTACTTGAACAAACCAAAGAGACCAACCTGCTCTGGCGGCTCCTCATCATCTTCTTCCTCTTCACCAAAATCTCCTTGTTCTGATCCTTGGCCATATTCATGGTCTCCTAAATGTAGCTTAGCATGATGAAGGCCCTTACTGACATGACTCAAACTATCTTGCTCTGTATCCTTGTAAGCATTTGAGACCGCAAACCAGCTAGAACCTTGGCGCCCATGAGGATCAAGGCTAGGATTTTTTATGAATGCTGCCTGTCTCTCCACATCTTCACTTCTTTCAGAGATATGAACAAGCTCACCTTGAGAAGCCATAACGTCGCTATTTCTTGCAGACCCTTCCTTGATGATTTCCAAGCCTGAACTCTCACCACGGGATTTACCATATCCAGAACTCTGGCGATAATGCCTGACATGGACGGCCGAAATCTCTGTATCTCGAGCGGCATAACTCTGTAGTTCAAGCCTACCAACAGGAGCTGCACTATAGCTTGAATAGTCACCGTAAAAGTTTCGGTGTCCGCCATGAGCATGCGAACTGTAGTAATCATTAGCTGTTCTTCTAAAGATACGACTTGTCACTGGTGAATCAATCCATGGACTCAAAGCTACACCCAAGTTGCGACTATCTTGCCAACCTGTTGGCTCAAACTGCCATGATACCTCACTTTCCCAAGAGACGTTATCATTGTTTGTAAATGGGGGTGAAGCAAAAGTACGAGGAGGAGCATATTGAAAAAATTGTGGTGTGTGTGAAGAGCCTAAATCTGTGAATGAAGGTGAAGCAGTGACTCCAGAGATAGAAGCTGGTGTAGGGTGTCTTCTGTGTCTGCGTCGATTGTTTCTTGGTCTGTAGTAACTTTCGAAAGAAGAATCAGACATGATTGCAAGTATGGAGATGGAAGTGTTTGATGGTCTTAAGTCCCTGTACTATGACAAAGCAGACTACGAGGAGCAGAAACCAATGGACATGATGAACAAGGTTCAGCCTTGAAGTTGTCCAAAAAGGATTATTAAATTAAACTTTGAGTATGCCGTCTGATTTGATGTGTCCAAAGAATAGTATTGGTCATCGATGTTCTACTTATTTTCATCCTTAATTTACCAAGCCAGCATAGATTGCTGCCGCTTCTCTTAGTCCTCCTCTCAGCTTCCTCTTTGTGTATTGCCGGAGAAATACAGCTGACGAGACAATATAGCTCTCTATCCCTTTTTTTTATTATTTTTTGATTAAGAGACCCACCTGGTCACTCTGCAGGCTATGTTTGGGGTATGAGAAACATGTAATCAACACGTAAGATTGTCTAATGAGATTAAGTTGACTGGTACAAGAAAGAGGGGTGTGTATGCGCCAAATGATGGGCATTATCCAAATTATATCAAGGGGTGTGTATGCTAGATAAGAATGCCGGCCATTGGATTGTTGCTCATAAGATTTTGCCAAAAGCCCTTCAGTTTAAAACTCATAAATCCATTCTTAAAGCATTGTATTAGGTGAAGTGATTATGTGTTCCTTGACCCTGCTGTTTTGCCGATCAACGAGAGAGAGAAATTCAAGCTAAGAAGCTGCATTTGATAAATATGCTCTTATAAAGACTTAAGTTACCACACACAATGGTCCCATTCCATTTGTCACCTTTGGCAAAATTAACCAACCAAAGTTGCCCTTACAATTGACCAAGATGCTTTCTCTGTCTGATCTGGCTGTATCAGAGGAGCCTGTCACTGGACGTGGAGATAAAGCCTGTAAAGACAAAAGCTCAGAGACGAAACAGAACAAATAAAGTGGTTTGATCAATGTACTTGACGGGCATCACAAGCGTAATGTGCCTCAGGGAATTTATATGCAACCATTACCAGGTCGTTCCAAGAGCTAATGAAGGTACAAGAAGGATTTGGTGGTCTTTTTAGCGTGCATTCATGCTAACTGTTAGTGGCGTAGAAAAGCTTATTATCAGCAGTTGATGACATGCAACTTGATAAAGAACAAAAACAATGCCAGCCACAAACAGGATTGTCTACGTATTACTAAAATGAAGTAGTCCGTGTTTACAGGTTGCTCCGCATAATCACATCATTCTCGTACACCATTAACAACTCAGGAACTTCAACGATAGGATCTCATGTACACATCACACGATACTAAAACAAATGGAGAGAAGATGAAAGAATGCTCCTAGACTACCAAAATCATACCAACACCAGTAGGTGATTTTTTTCGTAACAGCATTTACAACCAGTTCTGGCACAAGCATGTCTTCTCCTCTACGTAACCCTTAAAGCTTATCGTAAGAGCTGATTTCGAGCAGCATCTCCAAACTTCTGGTAAAAGTATTATCGGGGTTTTGAGTCACTTCCCTTGCTTCGAAATGTGGAAAGTGAAAAGAATGATCTTGGAGCTGTAAATTGTAGGCATCAAAGTAAGTATACCATAAAAAATCAATCAATTTCCAACAGAAAGGACTGTATAACTTTTTAAAGTGGTGCAAACTTATAAACAGAACAGGACTGTATAACCTGCAACTGCCTATAGGATATTACTAAGTACATTGTTTATACGTGTAAGATTTGTCTTCTTTTTCCCCCACTTCAATGAGGAGCACAAAATCAAGGCAATGAATTTCCTCAGGATCAGATCTCTGAAGTGGTCCATATTGATTGATTAGACATTAATATAAAGATGCCCATTTATCTAGCTAGAAGGCTCTAATATGCTTAAGGCGATGAACTTTGATTTAGGACAGCAGGCTGTAGTCAAGTTACAGCTATGCAGCGCAGAATCCCATAATATGGCAAGGACGATTCTAATTTGGCAAAACTTCAATGTTCGTGATTATCTAAGCCAGATAAGTGCAAGAAAGCCTAAGTTTGACCGACCATACAGTTACCAGTGACATCATGCTATCCACTAGACCAAGGACTATGGACATACATCATCAATAATCAGTGCATCTGAATATGAATGCAGTTAGCGACCAAGAAAAACAACAAACAAAAGGGCAAGGGATAACATAAGAAATCACCTTTAATGGAGCTTCCAAATATATGATCATCCCTCAATTTGAAATTTGCTGGAGGTGCCGGTATAGAGCTACGCAATACTTGAACTGTAAGAAGACAGGCGCATGGTCATATTCTTGAAAATTTCAGCATATAACAAGAGCATAAACAACACCACAAATCCCCACCTTTGCTTTTACTTGGAATCCAAAGAGGTATAAATGAGAAAATATAAAATAGGACAGGAAAATCTATATGGAATCAAAATGTTAATGAAGTATTCATTGTCAAACTCATAAACTTGTCCATTAATTCTTTGCTCACCTGAGGGACTATATTGGAAATCATCATTCATTAGTACAATAACGATTTAGCAAGCCAGAATTCCAGTGGATTCCAAAACTTTCAGCACTGCCTAATTTAGGAAAGATCGTATAAAACATGCAACATAATAACTTTCATCATGTGAAAATAATGTGACCTGAACCAAATGGTTAAATCTTCTTGGATAACAAGTTTAACAAGCAAAGCTGTAATATTAATTCAATGAAATCAACAAATACTAGATCAGTCCTTTGCAAAAGCCAGCAAGGTGTTTTCAGTCTGAGCTATCGACAAATGTTTCACATACAACAGCAAAGACAAATCTTTCTGAACGTCACTGCAATAAATAATCTATAAAGAATCCTTGCTTTAAATCCAGCAGAAAATGAGCAACTAAACTTCTTATATATTCAGCGGGATAATATAAAGCACCATAATATCAAACAAACAATGATATATTTATAATCATTGAATTAGCTACTTCATCAAAACTGGAGTAAAAGACATCAATTTCCAAGCTAAGTGATAGCACATATGATACCACAGACAACTGTAAATACATGCTAGAACCTAGTTTTACTAGAATAGGACTTTTAAGTAATCAATGAATCTGAAAATGGGATGTATAGGTTACCATGTTCATTGAACAACTCGCTTTCATTGAAGCTATCATCAGAAGGATGGCTCTGTGAGAATCCCATTCTTGACTTCCTCAAATCTTCTGATGATCGACTAGCAGGATCTCGCCCATCTTCTGTGTCATCGTCTCCTTCAGAAGTTGTAGCAGAAATCCAATCGACTAGATTATCTGTTCCACGACTTTTCCTTCCAAATTTTAACAACCTCTTGAACCCTTTTGTCACATCCTTGCGGGACTGATTGTGTGAAGAATTTGCTACAAGGATAGGTTTCTGAGCACTTCCCCACTTCTTCCTCATTCGAGCTGCATCAGCTTCTGCTTGGTTGAGTGAGTGCAAATTCCAGGATGCAGGACTTCCTATTGGTGAGTCAACAGCAGCATCAATGTCTGAAGTCTCAAGTTGGTAGGAGAATGGATGCATGCGTGAATTCCATGACACTGGGCTCTCTCCTGGGGAGTCCTGAAAGGACCCCACAGCATAGAATGATGACGGCACTGAGGCAGGCAATTCAGCAACTGGGGAAGGATCAATATGAGAAAGAGATCTCAGAGAATCACCATTCTCAGAACCAGACGTAATCATCTTGTCAGACTCCTGGCCTAGGTTTGCCTTGCCATTATCCAATTTAGCACAATCTTCAAGCTCTGGACTTTCAAGCCTGCCCTCATCCTCCTCCTTCTGCTCCTGCTCCTCCTCCTCCTCCCTTTGTCTTGCATGATTTGAATCATCCACTTCATACAGAGATTCCTTAGATTGATCTTCATGTGCAAAAATGTGAGATGCCGCTGAAGCTTTCAGTTTATCAGCGCTAGCTCCTCCACGAAGGCCTCGACCATCACCCTTCCTGAGGAAAGGCCTTGGCTCCATAGGTTTTGCAAACTTCTCATGAAAGCCTCGTTCACCATCATCATCATCAAACTTTAAAGGTGCCAAAATAACATTATCAGCATTTGAAAAGGAGATATCCTTGCATTCACCAGTAACAGCCACACTTTTCCTCAAAGACTGAGAACGTCGAGGCTTTTCTTCTGTGGTAAGATGTATATCTTCATTGGTACTCCTGCTACGAGTATAGGTTCTCAACTGTGTTCGATTTGCCATTTTGCTTACACCAGAAGAGGGTTTTGTGTTTTCTTTCCTCAAATCAGAGAAGTTTGGAACAGATTGCGCTAGAGGATTTTCCAATTGCATTCTCCGTCTCCCTGTATTGGAGTTGGAAATTTTGGATGATGACCGTTGAACTGGTACTACTGTAGTGCGAGGGTTGGATGAAGGGATACTTCTATTTGTAAAAGGCCTCTTGTTTGAGTTCTTTGAAGAACCATCAACAAAGGATGCCTCACTGAAGGATCTATCTTGTCCATAATATTTCTGTTCTGAAAACTCGGAATTTTCATCCTCTTCACTCTGAGCGAGATCTACTGGCTGCTGTCAAAGGAACACTTGTGAGATTGGCAGCGTCAAGATTCCAATTACTAGAAACAAAAGCAAAATTGGAAGCCCAAAACTTATCAGCCTCATAAATTATCTCTTCGGGAGTAATTATTAATGCTATACCTGCTCTTTCTTTAAAGTTGAATGCACATTGGACTTTCTGAGACTGTCTGCCTGTCTTCGTGTGGAATTCTGTTTATTTGCAGATGCAAAAAGTCTGGCCTTCATCTCAGATCTATTCCGCTCAAGGCTATCTTGCATAGCCTTTAACTTGGCTTCTTTTTCAACTCTTTTTGTACTCCATTCTTCCCTCAGTTTTGCATCTCTTTTTTGCATGTACCTCTCATATAACTTTCCTCTGGAATCATCAGAAAGGCTAATTTGAGAAATATTTTGGTCCGGAGTAATGTCATAGTCTTGATTGTTCACCATCTTCATTTCAGGAGTTCTCAACTCAGATGTATAATTGGGATTTTCAATTGGCTCAATGGTTGGCTTTTTCTCCTCAAATTGCGCCAAGGGCATCGCAACCACTGCTGGTTTTGGGTACTGTGAGCTTGCTGCCAGTTTTCGTGTAGAAGCAGATTGATCGCCAGGAATCCGAAGCTTGTGTTCTGCAAAAAGCTTCTCAAGCTCATTAGCTTTCATTTTCAGTTCATCATTGAGCTCTTGGTTCCCTTTGGACTGCCTAACCCTTTGAATTGTCTCCGTTGATGATGCTTGAGCAGCACCTAAGCTCTCTTGGATTTCAGAAGCCTTTTTACTAGGCAAAACAGCTTCATCCAAAATGCGGCCACACTCATCCCTACTCTGCATCTTCCTTATCTGTTCTGGACTAGCAAAAAATGGTTTCTGGACCTTCATTTTTGGAATTTCAAGATCTTCCTCTTTGGGTTCCTTTTCAGGCAAAGTGAAATCCTTCTTTCCCACTAGCTCACTCTCCCCAGTAGGCAATCCCCACTCCAACTGAGAATTTGGCTGCATACCCTCTGCCTTTTTCTGTAACAACTCTTTAACTCCCACCCCGATACCAACTTCAAATTGCCCTGAAAGAGACTGGGAATGAGAATGAGAAACCCTAAACTTATTCCGTGGCTGATCCTTCAAATTGATACCTTCAACTCTATTCCCAAGTTCAGCTTCACCCACCCTACCCACTGAACTTCCAATCTGGCTCTGCAGACTAGCCTGGTTCTTAAATGTAATGTTCTCCAACTTTTCCTGAAAACCTCTTAACTTTCCTTCAGATCCCACTAAATCTGTAACTCCAATTGTCTTCTCTTCCCTGCCAGAATTGCTCTTATCTCCAACCGAATGATCTTCAAGCACTCGTTCCCCTTTTTCAGTACGAAACTTCACTTGTGTCTGAGAAGCCACTTGATCTTTCCAGCTAATGTTCACCTTACAACCCACCTCCTCATCTTTCACATCAAAACCACTACATGTCAGCAATTCAGTCTGATCTTTCTTGGCCTCATTCTTATATGAGCTTGATGTATCATTCAAACCCTTCTGGTCCTTATGATCATCTGATGAGCCAAAAATCACACTACTTCTGTTCTGAGACAGAGAGCCTGAAGAAGGTGTTAATGCAGGGCTATCTGTAAAAATGCTATCTTTCCTGTCATTCCCCAAGTCAATGCTCATGTCACTGGCGCCACTCCATCTCCTCAGCACAGCTTTTTCAGGTCCAGATGCCGATGAGGTATCAGAGGATAGTCTTCTCAACTCAGCAGATCTCCCAACAACTACAGGTTTCCCACCTGAATTCTCTTTCTGCTTATTTTCAAACAGATTAATCCTATCCTGCACACTCAGTCTCCTTCCTGGTTGGCTTGGATGATTCTGTGATGACGCAGTGACACCATCTTTCTTTGCCTCTTCTTCACTGTTCTGTTTTTGGTTAACAGAGACTGAGGAATTAGTTTGTTCAGAGGCTGAGGGTCTGGATTGGTTGAGGCAGAGCTGTGCTTTTTCGAGGTTTTGCTGCCCCTGGCCAGCTTGATGGTGTTGGAGTTTGTTTTGAGAAGGGAGTTGGTAGGCTCTTTCAGTGTGGGACCCAGTTGGCCCTTCTGTCGGATCATCAATTGACATGTCCGATCCCCATGAAGAGCGAACCACTTCATCCTCAATTTGTGGCTTCCATGGACTAATCATTTCGGGCCTTCTCTGGCACAGTGAGAAAAACTTGGTACAAGAATCACTGTAGAATACATGTAAATATGTTTATTAAAGCTTTCTCAGATAGACCAAAAAAAAGAAAAAGGATTAGCTTGGGTTGGTAATGGAAGAGCTAAGATATTAGATAAAAGAAAACGTGACAAGTACAAGGAAGTTAGGACCTTTAGAAATAGAAAATCATTATTTAACTGCTAAACCAGCTGAACAGTGACATGGTAAGTTATGAAGAACCAATGCCATCTTTTTTGGAAAAAAAAAGAAATTTAATTAAGCCAATAAAAGACAAATCAAGATGAATTACAATCTCACCAAGAGGATGAGAGTTCAAGAACCAAGTTAGAAAGCTATGCTACTTAAAATACCAACAATTGTTACAAACCACCTCCTTGTACCACCACACATCAATGCAATTTGAATCTAAAGAAAGCTTGTCATGAAATAGGTTGATGTGTAGTCTAATTGCATTTACAACTCCTTAGTGAAAGCCTCATAACTCCTTTTGATGTTGCTGAAAATTTGCCTGTTTCTTTCATCCCAGTCCTTATTTTTTTATCGATCTATGATATATCATCTCAAAATGGAGTATAATATATTGTATCTTCCACCAGAAGATTCCTTTTGTCTCAAGTGATAAAAATTGAGGACTTAATGCACAAGTCAATAGGTTGATAAGGGTAACTTGTTATCCAGTAACAAATGTTAACAATTAGCCCCAGATTCACCCAGGAAAACACCCTAGAAAATCTAAAAAACCCTCAAATGGTCCTGGTATCATATACTTGGAAGAAGGAGAACCGCATAGGGAACCCAAATACTTGAGACTAAAATTTCTGAATTGGTAATAAAAGAGAATTAGAATGCAAAGGAGTCTCATGCCGAGTGCAAAGTACAACTTGCATTATCCTGATGAGATGAAATATGAGGGACTTAAGTTCAGCTGCATATATAATCAAGAATTGTATTCAGAAGGGGCTTTATATCATCAAGATGACTAAGTTGTACCTGCATAAAGCTCATAAATATCACTTACCTTACACATGGTGCAACTGTGGCTCAATGAAAAATGTAGTTCCACCAAATAAAATGCCAAGAACAACAGATTTTATTTCCCTATGTAGAGACCATAACTACTTTTCATGTAAATACCTATGATGTCTAGCATAGTGGCTATCTATCAAGGAAAGATATAAGAAGATACTTTCATATATTGATGATAGCTGCACTTTTCAAGATAGATAATCAAGAAAATGCTACTGAAGACCATCTAAATATGATATCCCACAATTTCAACTCTTACGGCACTAAGATCATATTTACAGGACAGAATGGAGCTGGTATAGCCCAATGATAATATATAGAAGATCTGAAAAAGAACGAGACATGTTCCATAAGTTTCAATGCTCTACTATAGTTTATTTCTTTCCTAGACCTTACTTCTAACCAATAGAAACTACGCACTAGAGCACATAATGTTTGGGAAGCCACAAGTCAGGTGTTGAGAATCCTAAGCCAGTGCTTTGATTGTTGACAGATCTATATAGCCTTAACTTTGATTTCTTCTATTATCCTTACCACAAACCCCACAGTTTCAATTCCAGTGACTTGGCCAGAGAGAAAGAGAAAGGTTAAGGACCCAAAATAGGTTTAGGAAATTCCTCAGGGTACTTACTTCAACCGATGGGCACCAAAACAATCTGCAAAGAGCTGGAGTTCTGTTACAGTGTCAGGGTTGAAACCAGCAGCTGACGCACGAGCACATGCTGCAGTTAAATCCTGCCTAACTGCAGCAAGCCGTACATCCATTGCCCTCAGAAGCTCCTTCCTGCATCATGTAACACATTGCTTTTAGGAACATGCTAAAATCATAGTCATAGTCAGGTGCATTTTGCAGAAAACTATGGCCTCGTTTCACTGAGAAGTCTACACTATAATCTTTGAAATCATCACCGTTATCATCTACTTTTTTCATAATTCACTATCAATATTTCCTTGCCTATTTCGTATAGTAGATGAAAATGCTAATATCTGGCTCCACATCTTCCAAATATTAGATTCTCAGTCTAATATTTTGACAATCATTAATCCCCCACTTCCCACCGTCCAAGCCAAGAGGCAAAGGAAAGAAAAACAAATCTACTTCTGTTGCAAAGGTTTCAATGAACTGAGTTATAATGAAAAATCAACAGTAGATGAAATCAACCACCCTCACATTCCTAACCCCTCCCCCTGGGCAGCACCAGGCCTTACAGAAACAGAAAAGATTAAAATCAGAGACTTACTTTGTTGCATCAGCTCCTGCAATGATTCCTATTCCATTGCCACCTGTAGCAAATAAAACAAAAGCTGAGTTATATGATTGGGAACACATAATTTAATTGTGCTTTGGGGTAGGAAGGAACATTCAGCATACAATGTCTCAAACAAAAGTGTGGTCAATAATATTCAGAAAGAAAATATCAACACTTTTCAAATTTTCTTTCATGAGAATGTCCATTGGAATCAATGACATGCTCATATCAGAGGTAATATAAAAGCAAATATTTCATCCTCCAAAGAAGCAAATATCTTCTAACCATAGTTGCATTCCTCAGTGCTGTTGAATTATAGCATTATTGTCATATAATTTTGTAGGAGCTTCTACACAAATGAGAAGAAAAAGGAGAAAGATACACACCTAAAGCACCAGAAAACTGATCTCCAGCGCCCTGAATAAAAGCTTTCAAGTTCAGATACAATATTTTCAACTGCACTCAGAGGCTTTTTGCTGCCTAAAATGGAAGTTTACCTGAGAGTATATTTTCCTGGCTGCTTCTAACTGAGACATCTCCACATCCAATGTATTAACCATTTCCAAAACCTCAGGTGTACTGACAAACCGCACAAATCTAAAAACACGAAATGCAGATTACATCAAAAGTCAAATACAACATGGTTTAATTCTCCAACAGCCATGAAGGTATCCCAGAATTGCATATACCGCTCAAGTGTTCCTTTCGTAAACCACCCATCATGATTCCTTTGACCTTCAACTTCAAGTTTAATTGAATGAGCTGCTTGTGCAACATCCTCTTCTACAAACTTCAAGTGGGTGACAAAAGGCTTTACAAGTCCTGAAGCAAGTTTCTCTGTGTTTCCCTTACTTGAAACAAACAACTCGCATCTGCAAAAGAAACAAGAAACCAGGAAAGATAAGCCAAACAGTACACTGTGATCAAAGCTGGAATAAGAAATTGAGGAAACTAGAGTCCTTACCGTGTTCGCTTTGGTGACAATTGAAACACAGCATAGTCGATAGGCATGTCCGATTTCATTTTTCAATAATATTTTTAGACTACTTGCTTCTTTATCCTCCTCCTAAACTCAATAATGTACATGTGCAGATATATTGAGAGATCCCCAGCTTGCAAAATAATCAAGGCCTTAAAATTTCATGTCAAAAACCTCCAACCTCCACTGCAAGTTCTGGAAAAGGAAAATAAACATAAAACCCAATGTTGACCAATTCTATGTACTGAATTCGGTTCAAATGTGGATTATGCTCCATATATGGAAATCAAAGACAGAAACCAACACTTCACCGATCCACATTCTGAATTCAAATGACGACAAATGGAAAAACAAATGACCATATTGTATACTCGTTGGTAAAAATCTACTAGTTTAAGGGCATAAATGTTTACAAAAACATTAGGCATAAATGTTTACAAAAACATTCACCCATGGATCTTACTCCTTAAACCCAAAATGTAGCTAAAGTTAGGCAAAGAAGTCTATTTTTCAAACAAACTAAGCAAAACCCAGATCTGATTCCACAAACATTCCAGCCTCAAATGCTTCAACCAAACCAAACCCGCTCGCAGAAGCATCCCCACAAAAGTCAAATTCAAATGACAGAACAAAAAGAACCGTCTGCACAAACATTCAACGAACAAGTAAACAGCCAAAAATGCACCAAGTTTGCATGCTAGAAATCCTAGAAGTTTACCCCTTTGAGCTCACAATTTAAGAACATGCGGGGGAGTTCATACCTTTAATACCAACCAGATATGTGAGGAAGCGAAAAGGTAATGATCAAGTCACGAAAAGGAAGGAAGGAAGGAAAGAAAGAAAGGAACTTTAGTGAACCCATCGACCAGTATGCAATAAAGAGGAAATCAGGAAATGGCAGAAATAGAGTATTCAGAATCATCAATGAACACAAAATAAAAAGGCCTCGTCAGAGACCATGCTCGAGTGTCGAGTCTCACAGTTTCTTCCACAAGTTTCAACAGTCCTTTATGCAAGAAGAAATTCCCATGGTTTATCAGCAACAAAAAGTATAACTGCAAGTCATGGCTGCGTGGAGAAGATGGCGGCGGCGGCGTGGAGAAGATGGCGGCGGTGTCGTGGTCCTCGTGGAGAAGATGGCGTCGGCGTCGTGGAGAAGAACCGAAGAATTGAAATATTAGGGATTTGGGTGGCTTTGGCCTTTGGGTGGGTTTTATTATGTATATATATAAATGGCAAACTTGTAATTAATACATAACGGGTAAACGGGTAAACGGGTATGGGGGGTGGTATCCCCATACCCGCCGGGTATTTTAGTCATCCCCCCATACCCGCCCCATGGGTAAAAATTTGCCCCCCGTACCCGTCCCCATTCGGGTAATTTTATCGGGTACCCATCGGGTTCGGGTACAATTGCCATCCCTAGTACTTGTTTAAACATTAATAGTAAATTGAATTATCTTTTATTAATCTACCTTGTTGTTGATTCTTTTCATTACATTTTTACTTTTGTGTTTATTTTATCTTTCTTCAATCAAAATCTAGCAACACATTTTTATTTATTTATTTAGTTTAGACTAGTTAGTAGTTTAGGTTTTCTCCTCCAGATCATTTCTTTGAGGGATCGACTTCTACTTTGTAATCTATTGTTAATGAAAGGAGCAGTTGCCCCAATTATATATAGATTAATAATATAAAATTTTATAACTTAGATAGAAATTATATCCTCTAGTTTTATTACATAAAATCAGGAAGAGGGGTGGTTCTATTCAAGTGAGAGTAATATAAAAAAATTGTTGATCTTAGATGGCACATAATAGAAGAGTGAATTATGTGTATTCACTTCTTTTTCCTATATCTAAACTAATAAATGGTTATGAAAAAAATTCACATATTATAATCACAAACTAATTAAAATAATAAATAAAAGAGAGTAGTGAAAGAGAGACAAAGTTTATTTATAATGGTTTTGTCAAACTCCCATTAGCGTACATCCACTTCCATAGCTCCACTTAACGATTCACTATCTTCTTCCTTTAATAAGTGAAGAGTTACCATCCATACAACATCTTCTTTGCTACAGGAAAAAAGAAACTCTTGCAATCATCTTTCTTTTTCACGAATGAAGAGTAACTGTTTACAAATCTTATTCAAGGTTAAGAGGAACCCTTTAAAAATGCATCCCTTATAATTTTCCCAATTTTAACAATTATACTACTTAAAAATTCTTTCTCTTACTTATGTTGATCAACAAGACTCACCATATGTAACGTAATGTATGCATACACTCTCGAACCTCTTAAAGCTCTTAGCAACTTTCTAGTACACCCAAGGTTACTTCCACAACTCATATGTGGTCTACTTATACTAAAAGTAACGTAAAATAGTACTTAGAGATAAAAACTAGCTATTATAACGACTAATAGTAATGCATTGTTCAACTATTTTGCATATTATTTGACCAATATGGTCACAAACTTGCAGTATATTATCAAAAGATATTAGATGGCTATACTTCCACCTAAAATTAGTCACCTAAATAACCATACTAGTTGACTAAACTTCCTTTAAAAAAATTTCCAAAACTTTATAAGTTTTTCAAAGATCAAAATATATTCTTTTAACAAAAAATTCATCCAAAACCATTTCAAAATTTTCCTAAAATTATTTTAATATCTTAAGAGAGTTTTCTTTAAAAGTTCCTAAATTTCTCTTAATTATGATGTAGTATATATACTATACCCCATGTACAAAATGATCATGTGATGATTGAACCTTTAATTAGATGACTAAGATAAGGTTACAAGAATGATTATAGTGATTTACTTGATTCCTTATTATTCTTAATTCTTCTCTTGAATCACACATGTGCTCCATTTTTCTCATTTTCTTCCTCTTTTTATTCAAATGGCTCATTCTCTCACTTTACCTTTCTATTAAACTTCATAATTCATTTATTACTTGATTCCATAATAATAGAGCTATTAATATCACTAAAAGTAAATTCATTAATAGCAACATATTTTATTATCATTAAAACCATAGTTAAGACATTTGATTAGTCAAAATTGGATAATCAATCCTTTAAATGCATACATAAAGAATAATGATACAAAACTTAATAAGTCATGATGTACCTAACATTGTTTATAAATTCTATAAAAATTCTTATAATTTAAAACAAACTCTTAAAGCTTAGTACGATTAAGTTTATTTCTTATGAAAATAGTTTTATTAAAGGTAAGGATGATGTAACTCTTTTCATTAAAAAGCATAAGCATGACCGATGCCTATAGCATATAGATATATATATATTTCATTAGTCTTTTACATTATTTTTATGCTTAAATTGCGCGCGCGCACACACAAAATATATTTCATTAGTCTTTTACTTAATTTTTATGCTTAAATTACCTTAGTTTTACTCATTTTATGTGCTTCTTTTAATAATTGTGAAAGTGTTACCTTGAATTGAGCTTTATCAAGAATTGGAGAATATTTCAAGTGAAAAAATAAAAAGAAACACAATTATTAGCTAGGCATAGCTAAGCACATGAATATGTGGCAACTTGTATCCTTCATTTACCATTTAAAAATGAAGACACGGTCAGATAAACAGCCTAGATGGAGACTATATGATACATAGAAATTTTGAAGTGCATTATAGTCTAAGACATAATTGTGCCTTAACTCATGCCAATACCTTCGAGTTGGTGAGATATTATGACTAATATGCCTCTCAAGATACTATACAGTTGTAACTAGATTATATTAAGATATAGATAGGTTGTATATAGTTAATATAGAATAAGTTTGAAATCCCTTAATTTAAGGGATTAGATTAGATTAGATAGATCTGGATAACTTTCCAAATTTAAACTTCTACTTGTAATAGCCTATATATGGCTGTATACTTTCTATTCAAGTGACTATTCCCCACTTTGCTCATGGTATCAGAGCCATAGTAGAACACTCAGGAATGGTTTTGTTTGGGTCGATTAGAACCATATAGGTCGAGTCGGAGGAGATCTCTATCGCTGGCTTGTCTAGTGTGGCTCCACCAGTATCGAATCCATCCTCTCTCCAAAATAGTGTTGATAACTCCCAAACTAGTATAGTCAATCATCTACTGAATGGAAATAATTATCTACCATGGTCACACTCGGTGCTTATATTCGTAAGAGGGAGAGCGAAAGAAAAATACTTAAGCACAATGTCACTTGCTGGATCCAACCTGTCAGTCCTAAAATACCAGACTTGGATGACTGGAAATAACCTTGTTATGAGCTAGTTGATCAACTCAATGACCCTGGAAGTCAGCGAGCAGTTCGTCTTAGCCACATTTCCACAAGAAATTTAGGAAAACACTAAACAAACTTATTCTACTATTGAAAATACTGCTACTTTGTTCCAAATTAAGTCTTCTGAGAGAGACCAAACAAGGAGACAAGATAGTGACTTAATATTACACAGCATTGGTGACGTTATGGCAATAATTGGATCTTTATGATCCTCACCAATAGATGTGCAATGAAGATTTGACTTGTTATAAGAGGATTGTGGAACGGGAACGAGTGTACGAGTTTTTGTTGGGCTTAAACTCAGTTTATGATGATGTTCATGGCAGAATCATGGCTATCAATCCTCTTCCAACAATCATGGGAGCAGTTAATCTTGTTAAGTGTGAAGAAAGAAGGAGACAATTGATTCATGGGACTCTAAACAACAATGAGGTTCCTGAATCCTCAGTTATGGTTGCCAAGGGAACTACTAGACCAAAATCAAAGAAAAAATAAAGTAAGCTTTAGTGTGAACACTGTCAGAAAAATGGGCATACCAGAGATACTTGCTAGAAGATCCATAGCAAGCCGTCCAATTTGAAAAATTGAACCAGAACAGAAAGTAAAAGCTATGCAATTGCTGGAATTGACAAGGTAGAAGGTGAAAATCTACTGGTGAGCAAAGAGGAGGTCGAGCTACTTAGAAAAATTCTGAGTAAGTATAATCTAAAAGTTGAAAAGGTTGTATCTATGAGTCATATGGAGACCATATGAGCCTTGGGTGTTAAAATCCCAAATCATGGTATTTGGATTGTTGATTCAGGGGAAAATGACCATATGATTTATGACAAATTTTTATTTGTTGATATTCTGTCTTGTCAAGGTCATAGAACTGTCAAGGTAAGAAATAGAAAGGTTCTTAAGGTTGAAGGAATAGGAACTATTATAATAGCTTATAAACTTCTCATAATCGTTGTTCTTTATGTACCTATTCTGGACTGTAACCTATTGTCTGTGAAGAGACTTACTAAATAACGTAATTGCACAGCTAACTTTTACTCTAATGGGTGTGTTTCAAGACTTGGAGTCGGTGAAGAGGATTGGTAGTGCTAGGGAGTTTGATGGATTATATTATATTGGCAGCTCGAATGGGAGTAAAGCAAATGCTACTTTGTCATCCCGCACTAAAATTGCACTTTGGCACTATAAGTTAGGCCACCCTAGTTTATCTTATATGAAACAATTATATCGAACTTTTTTCAATAATAAGGATTCATCTTTTCAGTGTGAATTTTGCCAACTCTCTAAACACACACGAAATTCCTACTTACCTCGTGCTTATAACCCACTAAACCTTTTTCTATCATATATAGTGATGTCTGGGGGCCATTAAGGATTAAAACCAAGAAAAATGCGAAATGGTTTATAACTTTCATAGATGATCATACGAGGTTGACTTGACTTGGGTATATCTCATAAAAGATAAAACATAAGTTTTTTCATATTTTTAAGGACTTTTAATCCTTTATACTGAATCAATTTCATGATAAAATTCAGATTTTTTGAAGTGACAATAGGAAAGAATACCTAAGTCAAGCTTTTGACCAGTTTTTTTAATCACCAATGGTATTATACACCAAACTTCATGTGTCAATACACCGCAACAAAATGGTGTATCTGAGAGAAAAATTAGGCATTTACTTGAGGTTGCTATAGGCATTTACTTAAGGTTGTAAGGTCTATGAGGCTCACTACAAATGTTCCAAATTATTTTTTGGGAGAGGCTATTCTTACTTCTGCTTATTTAATAAATCCAATGCCTTCAAAAACATTAGGCTTCCTTACATCTTTACAAAAATTACTTAAAAGCTATCCCTCGATTTCGTTTCTTAATCAACTACCTCACAAAGTATTTAGCTGTGTTTCTTTTTTTCGTAATTACCACGGTGGAAAACTTGAATCCCGAGCTCATAAGTGTATCTTTTTGGGCTATTGTTCTACGCAAAAAGGTTGCTTATGTTTTTCTCCTACTCTCAACTAGTTCTTTGTGACAATAGATGTAACATTTTTTGAAAATCAACCCTATTATCCAAAACCACCCATTCAGGGGGAGAATTATGATAGTGAATGGATGTTTTTAGTAAATGATGGCACACCAGACATACTATCCAAAAAAAAACTTTCTCTTTCACCTTCTACACTTACTTTGATCAAATAAGACCTAAAACTTTCACTTCAAAGGCCACTAAACCCTTTGAGCCCACTGTAACAAATGATTCCAACTTCCAACTGATAAGAGTTCCGATGAAAATGGTGAATATGATAAGGAGATGGATACTAAAACTAGGGTGGACAAATCAGAAATCTATACCAGATTTTACACAAGAAGGAAGGGAACAAAACAAGGAAATGAGTAGCAAGTAGCACGTGAAACTAAACAGAAGAAATCCATCATACTTTCCGAGTAAGGTCATGAATCAAAACATGCTACAAATTCTAAGGAGTTGGGTTGGCCTATAGCTTTGAGGAAGGCAGTATTGTTAAGTAAAGAAGACTTTACGTCTATTAATTTTGGTGACAATCAAATAATAATAATATTAGAGATAAATGAACTGTTTTGATAAGTGTGTTAGGCGTGCAGAAGAAGTAAATATACAGACGACACATCAGCACAGAAGAAGTGGAAAACATAAAAGAAGCGCAAAAACACAAAAGAAGTGGAAAACATAGAAGAAGTGGGAAACACAAAAGAAGCAGAAAACACAGAAGAAGTGGAAAACACAGAAGAAGCGCAAAAACACAGAAGAAGTGAAAAACACAGAAGAAGCAAAAAACACGGAAGAAATGGAAAACACAGAAGAAGCGCAAACACATAGAAGAAGCGGAAAAAGACAGAAGAAGTAGAAAACACAGAAGAAGTAAAAAACACAGAAGAAGTGGAAAACACAGAAGAGGCAAAAACACAGAAGAAGCAGGAAAACACAAACGATACGGAGATGAAGATACTCTAGTATGTTGGACAGTTAGTCAGTTGGAGTTAGTTACAAAACTCAACTGAATAACAGTTTCTACAAGAAACAAGAAGCAATTATCAAGAAGCAGTTAGAGACTTAGGCTATAAATACTAGTCGTATTCAAAGATTGAACAACTTTGAACTTTGAACTTTAGAGAAATAATTATCATTTTTCAAGCTTTTACTTAGAAAAATTCTGTATTAAAAGTGTGATACAAGAAAGCAAACTCTACTGTAACAAAAAGCTCACAATATCGTTCTAGTGAGAGAAAGAAAAGGCTAAGAGCCTGAAGAGGCTAAGATAGCAGAAAGAATACTTTATGTAAGAGACTTGAAGAGGCTCTAGAAGTGAAAAAGAATACTTGTAAAATTGGAGAAGTATAGTGAAATCTTAGACGAACTCTGAGTATTGGACGTAGCCCAAGATTTGAGGTGAACCAATATAAAATCGCAGTGTCTATCTTCTAACCTTTTACTTTAATTTCTCTTGTTCTTAACAAGCATATAGAAGTTTTTTGCGATTTAATTACGAAGCTATTTGTGTATAACATTTTCGATATTCATTTAATAGTTTGAAAAAGTTCTTTTTAATAAATATTAAAGGTTTTTGTATTCACGAAAAGAATACACAATTCACCCCCCCTTTTTGTACATTTTTTATATTGTACGTGAATTCTATATTAACAAGTGATTTACTTCAGTTGGTATCAAAGCTCGGTTTCTAAGAACCACATTTACAAAGTGAGGACAAAGATCCATGGCTGAATCACATGTTTTTATAGCTGAAAGTGCCTCCGTCACAAGACCTCCTGCATTCAATGGTGAGGATTATCATTATTGGATGGACAGGATGCGGCTCTTTATAGAATCCACACACATTGATCTTTAGGATATCATCGAGAATGGACCATACATACGAATGGATGATGAAGGAAATATCATTCCTTGTATTAGATGGTCATCTGATCACAAAGCTAGATTTCAATTAAACTCAAAGGCCAAGTTCTTTCTATGTTGTGCTTTAAGCAGAAGTGAATATGATAAAGTTCATAGATGCGAAACTGCAAAGGAGATGTGGAACACTTTATCCATCGCACATGAAGGCACAAACTAGGTGAAAGAGTCCAAGATCAGTATTCTTGTACAACAGTATGAGCTGTTTAAGATGAAAGAAGATGAGTCTATTGATCAGATGTTTGGACAATTTCAAACTATCGTTAATGGACTTAAAGCTCATGAGAAAATCTACGATAATCAAGACGATGTCAGGAAGATTCTCATAAGTCTACCTAAAAGATGGAGACCCAAAGTCACTGCAGTACAAGAAGCCAATGACTTAAGTGTATTAAAACTAGATGAATTGCTTGGTTCTTTGAAGATGTATGAAGTAGAGCTTGATGCAAAGATAAACCTAGAAAAGACAAATCTATAGCATTAAAGGCTGGTCAGAAAAATCACAAGACTCAGAAAAATAAAAGATCATCATCAAAAGCGTTAAAGATTGAATGATGATACTAGTGAATCTGAACAAGATTCAAGTGAAGATGACGATGAATTATCTTTTATCTCAAGAAAGATCAGAAGAATGTGGAAAAAGAAAGCAAAGAGAGATAAAGAGTTTTCTTTTAAGAAAAATAGTAAAGACAAAGTCAAGAACGAGAAGACCTCTATCATTTGCTACGAGTGCAACAAACCAGGATACTACAAGTCTGAATGTCTGTTGCTTAGAAAAAAATCGAAGAAAAATAAAGAAAATAAGAAGAGCATGATGGCAACTTGGGAAGATTTGGATCCGTCCGAATCTGATTCTGATTCAAAAGCATCAGTACAAGCAAATATATGCTTGGTAGCCGAAAAAGAAGGTGACGAGGAGGTAACTTCTAACTTTAATGAACTTTAAAATGCATATTTAGAATTGTTAGAAGATTCACATATTATACTAAAGCAATATAGATCCTTAAAGAGGAAGTTTGTCAAAAACCTGAAGAACAAGGAAGTGTTAGAAAAAGAAAATGTCTGCCTTAAGAAACAAGTAAACGATTCGAAGAAAAAAGTAACTATAGATAGATATAAGGAAATTAGTCAGTTGAAACAAAGGATTAATACTCTTTCAGCAGATTTATCAACCTTTACTGAAAGTACGAAAAAAATGAATGACATGATTGGAAGATATAGACACCCTAATGATAAGAGTGGTTTAGGGTTTACTAATAGCAATACTCGTTACAAAGAGAATTTTGTTCCTTATAGAAAGAAATATCACGAGTCTTCTTATTATCATTGTATGAATAATTTTAAGACAAACCCAAAGGACCAAAGAAAATCTGGGTACTTAAAAAGAACATAGTATCTACTGCAGATCATTTTCCTTGGAAAAAGCGACAGCACCAATGGTATTTGGACAGTGGATGCTAGCGACATATGATGGAAAGAAGGTCTATGTTCCTAGATCTTCAAAATAAAAAGGGAGGATTAGTAACTTTTGGAGACAACCAGCAGAGCAAAATAGTTGGAATCGACAAAATCGGCAAAGATTCCTTTGCATCTATTGATAATGTTCTGCTAGTTGAAGGTTTAAAACATAATTTGATTAGTGTAAGTCAATTATGTGATTC
>JANKOE010000001.1:18216899-18238991 GCA_026284465.1 Erythroxylum citrifolium | reverse complement strand
AATTCTAATAAATAATAAAATATCTATCAGTAATAAGAATAAGAATAATAGTAATAATAATCATTACAACAATAATATATTATTATTATAAGTATATATACTCCAGTTTTAAAAATTCTTATTAATAATTAATTATTAATTGAATCATTACATTATTAACAATAATAAAGTCAATAATAATAACAAGAAAATTACTAATTAAAACAATTTTCATATTAATATTAGAAATTAATATAATTAATAAATTTAATAATCGTTCCGAAGATACTAATAATAATAATAATAGAAATATTAATAATAAATTATTAATAAGAAAATTTTAAATAACATTTATATATAATAATAATAATAATACACTTTATAATCATAAGGAATTTAATAATGTTATGAATAAAAATATTCAATTTTAAGTATATCAATAATAAGAATAAGGATTTTAATATTAACAATAAGACTCATATTAATGAATAACCGTTAGTTAAAAATGTTTAAGATTTATAATATACAAAATAAGGTCGGATGTCATCATTATTCTTATTAATATTAATTATTAATACTAATAATAACAAGAATAATAATAAGAATAAAATAATAATAATAATAATATTATTATTATTGATATTAAGTTAATTAATTTGGTGTAATAAAATTATTTATATGAATAATGATAGGAATAGTAAGTAGAAACTTAATAACAAAAATTAATATAAATAAATAATAATATTATTATTATTATTAACAAATAGTAATAATTATAATAATAAATTCATAATAATAAGAATAAATGTCTAACAAATAGTAATAATATGAAATATTGAAAATTAATAATAATATTATTAATTTAATAATAATAATAACTTATTAAAATTAATAGTAATTGTAATAATTATACTCATTCCGAAATAAAATGAATTATCATAAGAATAACTTAATAAGTTTAACAACAACAACAACAACAATAATAATAATAGTAATAATAATAATACTACTACTACTAATAATAATAGTAATAATAATAATACTACTACTACTAATAATAATAAAATTAATAAAAGTAATAATAATAATAATAATCATCATGATAATAACTTATACAAAAATAATAACAATAAGAATAACTTATGAAATTTAATAATAATAATAATTATAATTATTATTATTATTATTATAAAATAATAATAATAATTATTATTATTATAAAATAATAATAATAACTTAGTACTACTCAACAACAACAACAACAACAACAACAACGATAAGTTATTATTTTAGCACTACTCAACCCGGTACTGGTACAGTTTCGTTCCAGAACTCAATCCGGTGCCGAGCCCGATACGGTATTCATAACATTGCCCAAGATAATTGATTGACACTATTGTTTGGATTATCTGTGATTATTTATATTTTTGTCACTAATACAATATTAATTGTGGCAATTTAGTATCTTTTACAGTTAAATTATCACTATTAATATATTAATAGTGTTAAAATTTATTTTATTACTAAGTTTTGTTAGTAAAAGCCTATGAAATTTAGCGCCAAAATAATTTTGACGGAAATTAATTGTAATTGTGACAAAACATATGTTGGTAATTAATATTTTCTATTTGTTGTAACAAAACATAGTTTGGTCACTAATATTTTTCCTTGTTGTGACGAAAATATTTATCGTCACACAATATTTTAATTGTTGTGACAAAAACTTTTGTCAATAAATATTCAATTAATTAGTGTCTACTTAATATTGTCACAATCACCAAACTATAACTATGGTCACTGCCATTTGTAATTTAGTGACAATTTTTGTGTTCCTAAATATTATTTCGTCACATATACGAGATTTATTGTGATAAAACAATTGATTTATATTTTTAAAAAAAATTAAAAAAGTTAAATAATAAATGGATATTACAATCAAAGAGATTAGTTCCAAATGGAGATATACGCCATTATTCGACTGTGGCTTACATAGAGTGCTACGACATCGTTAAGAAGTAAAACCCAAAACTTAGGGTCCGTTTGGTTCCACTTTTATTTTTCTGTTGTTGTTTTTTATTTCTGTCTCCTGTTTTTAGTTTCTGTTTTAAAAAAACGAAAACTGTTTAGTTGAAATTTACAATATAAAAACTGAAAACAAAAACTTGTTTGGTTGAGATTTCCAATACAAAACTGAAAACAAAAATATATTTGGTTTATTATTATTATTATTGTTATTATTATTATTAATTTTTAATAAGTTATTCTTATTATTATTAGTTTTTAATAAGTTATTATTATCATTATTAATTTTTATTTATTCTTATTAATTTTATTAATAATAATAATAATTATTATTATTATTAATTTTTAATTTTTAATAAGTTATTCTTATTATTATTAATTTATTATTATTATTATTATTATTATTGTTATTCTTTATTGTTAATAATATTATTATTATTAATTACTATTATTAGTAATTATTATTAAATATTTTTATTTTTATTAATTATTGTTATAAATTTTCTACTTAATGTTTTTAATATTTTTAATTTTATTATACCAAATTAATTATTTTATTATTATTATTTATTATTTATTCTTAATTATTATTATAAATTTTGTACTTTATTATTATTATTATTATTATTAATCGAGATAGAAAATAGGGATATGTTGTTTTTCTGTCGAAGAAAACATGTTAAAATTAAAAGAAACAATGTTTTGGTTTCTGTAAAACTGTTGTGATTTTTTTATTTTCAGAAACAAAAAATCACAACAGAGTAAACCAAACACGTTTTACTTACCTGTTTTTCTTTTTACAAAAATGGGAGCAGAAAATGGAAGAAAAAAACGAAAACAAATAGCCCTTAATTTCCTCCGTAATTAATTTCCTCCGTAATTAATAGTGTGCAGAAGACGTTATGAGGACATTTTTGTTAGATAAACAACTTTGTTTTTCTCTTCACTGGGAACTATCAACAAACAATAATTGAGCAAACTCAAAGGAAATCTATCTTTTCATACAGACACTAATTTACCAAATGGACTCTAAGAAGCTCTATAGCAGGTCTGAGTGCCACCTTCCAGTAGTCTTGGATTTCCCCTTTTTACACCTTACATGGCTTGATTGTGTGAGTAATGTTTCTTCCACTATACCTACTGCCTGCTAATTTCACATTTTACTATTAATCAGACCATTCACAATAACAAGACCCATTATGAGAGAATGATCTACACATGCCTCCACTACCATTGTCAAGACGTCCTTTCCCAAAGCCACTCCACTTCTTGATTCCTTTCTCTTGACCTGCAGGTTATGTGCTGTTCTTTAACATAAAGAGGAAGATAAAAAGGAAGTTCATATAAAGGCGTTAACAAAGTTTACCTCTGCAATCACCTTTCCGGTCTTGTCAATTATCTTGAAACCTGATGACCCTTTGCTCCAGCTTTCTATCATGCACTCATATGATTGATCCCTATCAGAACCAACAATCACTTTGCTTGCTGATGTCTCTCCCCTCAGCGTCCTGAATGCTTTTCTCACTTGAAAATCTGGTTTCCTGACCTTACCAATTTCTGCGTCAAAGGACCTGTAGCCTTCCCATGTCCCCAAAAACAACTTCACTCTCTTCACAGACAGGTAAATTAAGGCAAAGTACATGTTAGAAAAGAAACTGAACCAACTTCCGCTTAAAGATCTATGATACAATAGGTTCCTCCAATATGTTACCTTCCTGAGTATGGTGCACAAGACCTGGCCTTTCAAGTCCATAAGCTGAACTTCATTGCTACACTTACTGTTGTAGTTATCTACTCGATACACAACTTGACCATTGGCATCAAACACAGTGCAACCATTTCCATTGAGTATCAGAGATTTCATCCATATTGTAAAGGTTTCTCTTCGAGATGTCAAATAAGAAGGGACATCTGAGGAATTATGTGCTTGGGGGTGAATCTTTGCCATCTCGAAACAGGTTCTGTGTCACTTGTCAGTACTGCAATATTAGCCATTCAGGTCGTTTTAAATGCTTAAATACAAAGAAAAGGACTAGGGATTAGCTGAAAATTAGTAATTATATACTACAACTTGGAATTAGTTAGGTTTACTTCAGTTGTTTGTCGTGGTATACTTAAATCCTCGTTCTTCATTGGGTTCAAATAATGCAACTACCGAACAAAAAGAAGCAATATATGTTGATTATGTAAAAGTAAATACGGGAAGTGTAGATTTATATTTAAGGACTAACCTTAATGCGGAAGTACCGGATCGATTTGTTGATTGTTAATCTCGTTTTATGGTTGGTTACTAGAGTCACCGATTAATCAACGTCTCAAACTCTAAGCCTTTGATAATTGCTCACGTGAGAGAGAATGGAAGAAGAAAAAACATATATTTTTTGTGTTTCGTAATCCTTATTGAATGATCCGTTTTACACCCTTTAATCCTGAATTAGGACAAATAACTGTTACGGAAGTTATATAAAGTGGCCGTTATCTTTCGTAAACTGCCAACAGAAGCATATCTAGTTCTTTTTTATCTCTGGATGATGAGGTCGAACTTAAGACACCTGACTGATATTGTAGATGAAGTCCTGTATATTGTTTTTGTCTATCCAAAGGCTATTCATTTGTCAGGAAAGCTTAGCAGGTGGTTTTGTTTTATCTCTTGACTTTTGTTCTTTCATTAAACAAAGATATCATCAACTGAGAGTTGCTGAATTTCTAGTCACTTTATCAACAAAAGGAACCTTATCCCTTTATCAATGCCTCGTCATATGGTGCTTTCACTGTTCCAAAGTGGAGATTTCGTCAGGTCAGTTCTTCAGATTACGCACAGATGCACCAGAACTTAATATAATAAACACCTGCTTGTGCTTTATCTACTTATAATATGTACACCTACCGTGGCATTATTAATCTTTTGTTCGTGGGATAATGAAAACCTATAAATTAATTTCCCAATAACAAAAAAAAAAGAAAGTTGTCTGAAAGATGATACCGCGTGAGTGATGACTGATGATAATGTTTTTAAGACCCATTAAAGAGCTAAGTATTTACAAGAAGCCACAGTTAGTTTACGAGACCGTAAGTCCGAATTTGCTTGCTGACACAGATTCTACTATGTACTTTTAAAGTATAATATATATATCATCTTCCATAAGACATAGAAGCCAAAGTCAGTGTAAACTCCACTTGCAACCTTCATAACTTGGATGTTATTGACCAGTGTTAGGGTAAAGGAGAGAGTTCTGACATCCTCTTCCACCAAACCACAACGCTTTACGACAATTAAATAACTTACATACAATTGAAAAAGGGATAATATCAACATGTATAAAAGCATTGGGGCTGCTAATGGAAACTCTTATCTAAAGCTTTCATGTCACTAGAACAACTTTGTCCTGATTCATGTATAGCGACCTCTACCTGATAACAATTAGCAATAGTTTCTACGGATTGCCGATTAATCAATATCAGATTTTCAGTAAAGTGAACCTCTGGTTTGATTATGTGTCTCTCTTGTCACTTGAATATTACTTATTTGTATGTTAGAATGGATTTTGTCTCGAATAAGATGAGCCATGGGTTACTCTGCATTTTTGTTATCTTCGAAAACTCTATCTCCTATCCTCCCAAGATTTAGACTCTGGTAAGAACTAAAGTTCTAAGCACTTGCATCCATAGAAGCCAGATGGTCAAGAAGTATAAATATAATGTTCCTGACAAATTTGCATAAAAAGCCTTGAAGCATGTCTAGGTTTTGGTTATCTAGTTAAGGCACCATACCTTGTTCTCTTGGACTTCTCCCTTCAAAGCCCAGCTTGAAGAAGTGGCTTTGGTTCTTGTTTAATATACACATGTCAGGTGGCCCAGTTTATCTTCTAGACACCTATAATTGAATTGACCTTATGCAATGTCCCGGAAGCTGCAAGAAGACAACTTGTTCTTTGCTTTCCCATGTGAACCAATGTCAACGTTAGAATTGTTGGCCTTTCATCCATTTCTGGCACCGTTAACAACTTCAAAAAGTACCTCTCTGAGGAAGGAATGGAAGAATTGTCATAGAGCTGTGTTCCAATACACGTGAACCTGAAAGAGACCAATATCTCAATGACTCGTTCAAAACTGGCAAAACTGTGATACCAGCTTGCTTTCGTTTGGGTTAAGTTACGTGGTAACCGAAGACAGCTAAAATTTGTTGGTTTAAGTTCCAAGAAGACAGGGTATCTATGTTGGATACGACAAAACTTTGCTTGCTCTGCAAAACTTCTACATTCTTGTTCTTCATAAAAAAACGTTAACAGACTTAAAAAAGAGAGAAATCGTGACTTCTAAAACCCTTATGGTCGATTTTTCCATCCAAACTTGACAGTACCAATAAAAAACGTAAGAAAGAACGACAAAAGCAACCAACATTTGTTTGTCACTGTGTTACAGTTGTCAGAAGTCAACGGTCTAAACTCAAAACCACCTAACACCGACTTCACGAATCCAACACGAGCTATCATTAATACACAGACAACAACATCATACACCACACACATTCCTACATACATCTGTATATACACACACGCATAAAATACATACATAATATACCAACTATTCATCGTGTCTGCATCTACAATTTATATATCCGTATGTCTGTTCCCTTAATTCAATGATATTTCGTTCCCCTCTTTTCTGCGGAAATTGGAATAAATATTTTGATCATCAAATGGATTTTTTTTTTATCTACTCCCCTTATGAACCATTAAAGTTTGGATCTTTTTAATAATAAATAGAAAAAGTTTGAACCTTTTTATAAAAATATTAATGATTGGTTAATTATTTAATTAATCAGGGTAATAGCAGATTTCAGTGGAGGGCGAAACTGTGAGTCATATTCATACATGTCAGGCTCCCACGTTAACAAAGGGCCAAACTTGTTCCCGTCCGTCCCACAGGAAAAAGAAATCAATGGATAATATATATATATATACATACAAGTTCATGTCGAGCGAGTAAGAAATTGGGGTCTATTTATTTTGTGGGTTGAGAAGAAAAAAAAGAAATGTTTGATTGACTTTAGCTCCTTAATGGAAAATTATATATAGAAATTTGAAAGATTTATCTGATCGTCAACACCAGACAATTCATTTAATTTCAGCTGCTGTTATGTTTGATGTTGTTATTTCCGCAATCTTTTATTAGTTTTCTCAAGATGGGGCGGACTTTGTGTTTGGAGAGCGAGAACTAAAAAGATCACGATTTTCATCAAAGTGTTGAATCGTTTGGTTCACTGGAAAGAATCGCTATCTGGGTAGGCGTGCTTTTGCCATGATCGCCACCTACCCCTCTTTCACGGGTTAGTTCTCTACGTGGCACTATTCTGTTGGGAAAGGAAATCTTTTGATTGTGATATTGTTGTCGTTCATGTTGATGATCGTGTTCTCAAGGTAACATTGCTTGTTTCTTCAGATTTCTGCTAGCCAAAATTCGTTGGAAACTTTGTTCCTTTCGTTGGCTAAGATACATATAGATAGATGTTGGAGATTGATTCTGTCAGAAATAGTTCATGAAGATAGGTGATGTGAGTTGGTTTCTTGCAGGAAGCAATCTTTCGATGCCACTCTAGTGATTGTGATTATTTGTATGGTTTGATTCAGTTTTGAGGTTCTGGGTATTAAGAAATCAGTGTTTTTTTTACCACTTTTTTGTCACTCTGCAACTTATCGAGGCTCATGGATTGGATGCTTGTAGAGTAGCGAGGTTTAATGCTTCCTTGTGGAGTCGTAAAAAGAAGAAATACAATGTATTCGCGCTAAAAGTTGCAAAGTGTATGATTGAGGTGATCAAGAGTTTACGACTTCTAAAGGTCGTTAGGAATTTAGGATAGTAGACGCTCCATGGATGCTGTTTATATAGCCTTGGAAGGTCTGACTTGCAGTAGCTGATTATGATTAATTAGTTTTCTGAGGATTAATTTTGTTGATTCAAGTTGAAACCTTGATTTTGTTTCTTAAGAGTGGGAAATGAGTATAGCATAATGAACAGGACTGTAAGGAAAGTGTGTAGATGGATTCTCCTGACAAGACATTATCTGAGCTAGTTGGCATATGTAAGTCGTGGGTTCCTTGGCGGCCTGAGCCACCTAGTGTTTCAAAGGATTTTTGGATGCCCGATCAGAGTTGTAGGGTATGCTACGAGTGTGATTCCCAGTTTACAGTTTTCAACCGCAGACACCACTGCCGGCTCTGTGGTCGAATTTTCTGTGCCAAGTGTACAGCTAATTCCCTTCCGGTTCCGTCTGGTGATCCAAGTAAAGCACAGGACGAGTGGGAGAAGATTCGGGTGTGTAATTACTGTTTCAAGCAATGGCAGAAAGGCGTTACTTACTTTGATCATGTAACTGAGCTTCCCAGCTTGGATCTTAGCAGTTCACCTTCAGGAGCAAGTTTGACCAGTAGCATCTCTAGTGGGACTGCTAACAGTACTAGTACCTTAACCCTTGGGTCAAGAGTTGGGAGTTATCAACAAACTTATTGCAGTTCAGGTCCCAATCCTGCTCAAAAATCTGAAATGGAGAATACACCAGTTAAGCCCGGGGAACTTGCAGTTAAAAGAAGCGATATCCCTGTTGCTGATGGAGGATATCAGTCTTCCCATCAATATTCATTCTCAATGAACAGGTCTAATAAAATTTTTGTTAAGTTCAATCTTCATCTATTGTTTGGGTGTTCTCCAGAAACAATAACATGATATCTGGAAACACTGGCACATTCACACATACATCTCTAAGTATATGAAGAAACTATTATTATATTGTTAAATACTTGAGTTCTATTGTTTAATGCTTGACTTTTCTTTTGCATTAGGAGTGATGATGATGATGAGGATGATTATGGGATATATCATTCTGATTCTGAGACAAAACATTTTCCTCATGTCAGTGGCTACTATAGTCAGTTAGAGTTTGATGACTTGTGCACTGATGGATCACAAAAAGTCCATCTTGATGGGGAAACTATTGAGTCCAAAGGTACAAGCAGTGCTTTGTTGAACCATAATTGTGGCTTGCAGGGTTCTGAAGGAACATCGCCCTCTAGGATAAAGGATGATAATGATATCAATGTTGAATGTGAATCACCTTCCTCTATGTATCCAGGTGAAGATGATAACATGGAAATTGTTGATTTTGAAAGCAATGGATTGCTCTGGCTCCCACCTGAACCAGAGGATGAACAGGATGAGAGAGAAGCTGGCTTGTTTGAGGATGATGATTATTTTGAGGGGGAATCTGCAGGAGAGTGGGGATGTTTACGTGCATCGAGCAGCTTTGGAAGTGGAGAATTTCGCAATAAAGATAAATCAACTGAGGAGCAGAAGCAAGTCATGAAGAATGTGGTTGATGGGCATTTTAGGGCATTGGTAGCACAGCTGTTACTTGTTGAGAATGTTCCCTTGGGTGATGAAAATGACAAGAACAGCTGGTTGGAGATCATCACATCTCTGTCTTGGGAGGCTGCTACACTTTTAAAACCAGATATGAGTACTGGAGGAGGAATGGACCCCGGTGGATATGTGAAAGTAAAATGCATTGCTTCTGGACACCGCAGTGAGAGGTAATTGCTACTATAATTTATATTCTGATATATAAGATAGTTGATTGCGTGCCTGTCTACATTCTTGGGCAATCTTGAGTTGGAACTTCCATTATTATTTGTATCAGGAAAACTATAAAAACTTGATTAATCACTTTCAAGTGTCAATTGCTCCATATTTGCACTTTTCATTTGGTTGCTGATAAATAAGTAGCATCAATTAGTCTCCCCTGGTTTAATTCTATCACAGATTACCCTTGAATTTAATTGAAGAATGATCAGTAACATGCTAAACCTAAAAGGAAAACAAAATTATGTGATCATGACAAGGAAAAACAATTACTTATAAAGAAAAATAAATGAGGATATGAGTCTTAAATTGATACATCTCACAATGGAGTAGACTTTCCTTTTGCACTTGCTGATTGCAGCAGTTTCTTAAGTAGAAAATTTTGCCTAGATGCTATCTAAGAAACATACTTTTTCTTCTCCAGAGACCTAGAACTTGAAATGGAAAACTTTTTTATTGCTGAACTAATTTTAGAAATTACAGAACACATGTTTTTAGTTTCATACTTATCCTTGCTTTAATCTGCTCATCTTTTTGAATCTCACTGTGCATAATTCCATGTATGTGTGTGTGTTCATCAAGTTAATCATGATTCCTTTTCCTATAGTGTTGTGATCAAAGGAGTTGTTTGTAAGAAGAATGTGGCTCATCGTCGAATGATATCCAAAATAGAGAAACCTCGATTGTTGATTCTTGAAGGGGCGCTTGAATACCAGCGTGTTACTAATCACTTATCAAGTTTCGATACTCTGTTACAGCAGGTTCTAAAACAAATTCACCTTCCACAGCCACTTGTTTTTCTCTTATGTCGAATTCACTCCTTGTGCATTTATTTCCTACTCGCTACTTTTTACTTGAACTTTTCCCACATCTACTTGAAATACTTATCCTCTTTCATTCTCATTTTTTGTTTTCAATATCAAGGAAATGGACCACTTGAAGATGGCAGTGGCACGGATAGATGCATACCACCCTAATGTCCTCTTAGTAGAGAGATCAGTCTCTCGTTTTGCGCAGGAATACCTACTTGCTAAAGACATATCTCTTGTTTTGAATATCAAGAGGCCCCTTTTAGAGCGAATAGCACGCTGCACAGGTGCTCAGATAGTCCCTTCAGTTGATCATCTCTCTTCCCCGAAGTTGGGTCACTGTGATACATTCCATGTACAGAAGTTTTCAGAAGATCTGGGTACTGCTGGACAGGGAGGTAAAAAAACAGTGAAGACATTGATGTATTTTGAAGGCTGCCCAAAGCCACTAGGTTTTACTGTAAGTCACTCAACCATTATAGTTAATCATATGAATGACTGGAGTGCATGCATCAGTTTGCATAAATTATAATCCTTTATCATTTTGGCATGCTGATTGACTTGCATCGAAGTTGCAGTTAACAACTTATATTTTCATTTTGAACAGATTTTACTTAGAGGTGCTAATGGTGATGAGTTGAAGAGAGTAAAACATGTGGTTCAATATGGAGTTTTTGCAGCATATCATTTGGCTTTGGAGACATCTTTTCTTGCTGATGAAGGTGCCTTTCTACCTGAATTGCCATTGATCTCTCCAATCACTGTGGCACTTCCGGATAAGTCATCAAACATTGAAAGATCCATATCAACTGTACCTGGTTTCACTCTCTCCACCAATGAAAAGCCTCAAGGACTAGAAATTAGTGGTGAACCAAAGAGATCCAATAGCATTCCTATTACATGTCTGGCCTCAGCTAACCACAATTCTTTCAATCAAGTTGAAGGAGAACTGCCAACTGATGGCCCCAGTTCTGAATCCCCAGAATGTACCTCACCTTTTATCAATTTGACAAATATTCTTGATACTGTTCCATCTGCAATCAATTTTGGTACAGATTCTTACCATAGTTACACTGAGAAAAAAGAAGGATCTGGAAGTTCTTTTGTGCCAGAAATTCCTGCCGTAAACAGTGGTGTAGCTACTATGACTGACCAATTTGCTCTTAAGGGATGTGAATTGTTGAAGAAAGTTGAAGCAAATCCTTCCCAAAATGATATCTGTGAGATCGCTGCAACTCAGCAACATAGTTCAGAGGTGTCTTCACAATTAGATAGTAACGTTAATAATAATTTTGAGGACTCAGGACCATTAAAGGAAGAGTTTCCTCCATCTCCTTCAGATCATCAGAGCATTTTGGTTTCCTTATCTTCACGATGTGTGTGGAAGGGAAGTGTCTGTGAGAGGTCCCACCTCTTTCGAATCAAATACTATGGTAATTTTGACAAACCTTTGGGTCGGTTTTTGCGTGACCATTTATTTGATCAGGTAAGCTTCTTTTTTTTTATTTTCTTAATATTTAAAATCTTAGGTTCCTTGGAATTTCATTTTCAAACTGAAAAGATCATATGTTTTGTCAGAATTATGCTTGTCCATCCTGTGATATGCCATCTGAAGCACATGTTCATTGTTATACGCATCGACAAGGCACACTAACTATATCGGTTAAGAAGCTATCAGAAATACTTCTACCAGGAGAAAAGGATGGGAAGATCTGGATGTGGCATAGATGCCTAAAATGCCCTCGGACCAATGGTTTCCCTCCTGCTACACGAAGAGTTGTAATGTCGGATGCTGCTTGGGGTTTATCTTTTGGGAAGTTCTTGGAGCTCAGTTTTTCCAACCATGCGGCTGCAAGCAGAGTGGCAAGTTGTGGTCATTCTCTGCACAGGGATTGTCTTCGCTTCTATGGGTATTTCCATCATCTCTTTACCTTGTTATTTTTAAGTGCACAAAATTTATACCTAATCTGGTTTTCTCTTTCTTGGAGATCATGGCAATCATATGATCTATGCCTTACAACATAAGATTATCTGATGAATGTTCTCAAGTTATGGAGTTGATCAACTTAATGGTATTTAATTTACACAGATGACAAGGTCCCATATTTCATCCCAAAAGATGGAAAAATAAAAAATTAAACCATTCAGGTTTTGAATACTTCGCTCACTAGCTGTCTTTTACATGCTGGCAGATCTGGGAATATGGTTGCTTGTTTTCGGTATGCATCAATTAGTGTTCTTTCTGTCTATCTTCCACCTGCAAAGCTTGACTTTAACTTTGAGAATCAGGACTGGATAAAGAAAGAGACTGATGAGGTACGGTGATGACTACTTGCATTTTCTAATGATATATCCTTCATCTCTCTGCTTGTGTGTAATTTGGTTGTCTAATTTGGCAGGTAGTCAATCGTGCAGAGCTTCTATTTTCTGAAGTACTCAATGCTCTAAGTCAAATTGCAGATAAAAGATCTAGGGTTGCGTCAGCAAACAGTAGCATGAAAACTGAAACAAGACGTCAAATTGCAGAACTTGAATTAATGTTACAAAAGGAAAAGGCAGAATTTGAGGTGAGGCATTAGTTTTTATTTCTGTTCTTTCTTTTTTGGTTTGTGAGAAAGTGGAAAGGATCCACCAAGATTAAAACCCTGGTGGCAGAGGATATCTTTGAAATCTTCTCCCAAATGAGCCAGAAGGCATTCAGTTTTCGGATACTCCTCTCTCTCTGTGTTGTGTGTTTGTGTGTGTGTGTCTTTTACTTGTTTCTAGTCTTTACATAATTAACTGTTATACAACACAGAAGGAAAATAGCTTATGCATGCACATGAATTGGGAGTCTAAGCAGCATTTCCTCTGCCATCTTTCCTGTATTCGACAACAACTTTAAGATAAACATGATTAGTTTAATTTTCTACACTCTCTGCACTACATCAATGTAACCTCTGCCATCTTAAATCTACTGCTTCATTTACAAGTGCACCTTTGCGTATTTTAGCAGTTAATCAAAATCTTGAATGACTCTGATGCTTGACCACCATCATATTCTCAAAATTTACCAATCCTATGCAGGCCAAACTGATAATTTCGTTCATGTGTATTGAATATAGAAACGAAGTTTCCTGCTTAGATTTTTTTGTCACTCAACAAGTAGTTGTGAATTTGAAGCTGTGTACTACAATTGATAAGATTAAAGAGGGAAAGAAAGAGAAAATCTTTTGTATTCAATGATTTGTTTTTAATATCGCGATATAATCCTATGTGATATTTGTTTTAGGAGTCGCTTCAGAAAATATTGAGCAGGGAAGCAAAGAAAAGCCAACCTGCCATTGACATACTTGAGATCAATAGACTAAGGAGACAGTTACTTTTTCAGTCTTACATGTGGGACCATCGCCTAATTTATGCTGCTAGTATACACAACAGCAGTATTCAGGATGGTTTAAACATTTCAACTGCTGAATATGAAGGAAAACCACTTTCTAATACTGAGAAGCTTGACGAGGTTGATGCTCTAGAAAAAGCTTTTACACATTATGATTCTCTGCCAGTTGATCCAGAAGTTTTTATTAAAACTGAACAGCAAGGAGAATTTAATGGCAACACTGATGGATCAGATGCTTTTGATGAAGAAACAGAAATCGATGGCAATCTTGATCATTTGAGACAAGATCAAGCTAAACTTTCTGCCGCCATATCCTTATCTGATAACTCTGTCACTCTGGAATCCAGCAACAATATTTCTGGGACTTCGTTTGAGGATCAGGCTGCTATCATGGCAAATTTGTCCGCTAGTCTTGATGCTGCATGGACAGGTGATAGTCACCAAGGAATTGGGGTACCAAAGAATGATGGTAGTGCTCATTTTGATTCGACTGCGGCAGATTCTTCAACCAAAGTTGTGGAGCCAGAGCATGCAGATTTGGAGGGCTACATGGAAGACCAGAAAGGGCCCAAGTTTGGCTACTCCCTTCCAACTGCATTATCCACCAAGGGCCATCACAATACGGAAGATTATACAAGTTGGCTAAAAATGCCTTTCTTGAACTTCTACCGATCATTCAACAAGAATTTTATAACAAACTCAGCGAAGCTTGATACATTGGGTGACTACATTCCAGTCTTTGTTTCGTCCTTCAGGGAGTTGGAGTTTGAAGGAAGTGCCAGACTATTACTTCCTGTGGGCACAAATGACACTGTAATTCCTGTATATGATGATGAACCCACTAGTATTATAGCTTATGCTTTGATGTCACCAGAGTACCATGGCCAACTGAATGATGATCTGGAGAAAATGAAAGACAGTGGGGATTTCAGTGCTTCTATGAATTTATTGGATTCAGTCTCTTCCCATTCATTCCATTCTGTTGATGAACTCACCATAGATAGTTATAAAAGCTTTGGTCCTTCTGATGACAGCTTCTTATCTGTTACTGGATCTCGTAGCTCATTGATCTTAGACCCACTCAGTTATACAAAAGCTATGCATGTCAAAGTTTCATTTGGAGATGATGGCCCTATTGGTAAAGTGAAATATTCTGTAACTTGTTACTATGCACAGCGATTTGATGCCTTAAGGAGGATGTGCTGCCCATCTGAGCTTGATTTTATAAGGTCTCTTAGCCGTTGTAAGAAGTGGGGAGCTCAAGGTGGCAAAAGTAATGTCTTCTTTGCAAAAACCTTGGATGATCGCTTTATTATCAAACAAGTCACAAAGACAGAACTGGAATCATTTATAAAATTTGGTCCTGGTTACTTCAAGTATCTCTCTGAATCAATTAGCTCAAGATGTCCAACATGCCTGGCAAAGATCTTGGGGATATATCAGGTGCTTAATTCTTTGGCCCTAAAGTACAAACAAGGGTAGATTGTTGGTCGTTTAATTTAGTTTCACTACTTCAAAATTTACGTTTTGTCTGGGATTATCATTTAAATTATTTTGTGAGCTCTAATAGATATTTTATATTGAAGTATTCACTGAAGACTTATGAAACCTTTCCCGGATTCATTTATATATCATTGGCTACTGCCAGGTAACCTCTAAGCACCTAAAAGGTGGAAGAGAAACCAAGATTGATGTTCTGGTAATGGAGAACCTTCTGTTTGGAAGGAATGTGACCCGCCTTTACGATCTAAAGGGATCTTCTAGATCACGATACAATCCTGATTCTAGTGGGAGCAACAAAGTTCTGCTAGATCAGAACTTAATTGAAGCAATGCCAACTTCTCCCATTTTTGTGGGAAACAAGGCAAAGAGGTTACTGGAGAGAGCTGTCTGGAATGATACTTCTTTTCTTGCGGTAATTACCCGACAGACTGTGCATCTACATCTATATGTGTCTTGTTGCCTTAATCTACCTTTTTTCGTTTCCTTTTTGTGGAGGGCAGGCTAGTAAGTGAGGTGGGTCTTGTGGTGGGATGTTGAAGATTGGTGAAACGAAGTAGTTTAGGAACGGCATGCATGTCTGGTTTCACTTAGGACCACACTATTTTGTTTATGGGTATAGATACCTAAGCACACAAAAGTCATATAATCACACAGAATTCATATAATCTCTGTTGTCCATTTTAATTTTTTGTTATTATGCCAATTGCAGTCAATCGATGTAATGGATTACTCCTTATTGGTTGGAGTGGACGAAGAGAATCATGAATTAGTTCTTGGGATCATTGATTTCATGAGGCAGTATACATGGGACAAGCACCTGGAAACATGGGTCAAGGCTTCGAGAATACTTGGTGGAAATAATAATTTATCTCCAACAGTTATTTCTCCAAAGCAATATAAGAAAAGGTTCAGGAAAGCTATGACTACCTACTTTTTGATGGTTCCAGATCAGTGGTCTCCTCCGTGCACAGTGACAAGTAAATCACAGGCTGAAGTTGGTGAAGAAAACATCCCAGGTGGGACATCAGTTCAATGATACGCTTCCCACTGTGATTGTACATCCACTATGCTCTATGCACATTATTTTTCCCCTCCTGATTATTTTTCTTTTACTTCAATTCTTTTTGATAGGAGATATATAGTTTTGACCAGAGGAAGTATAATTAATTGTTAGAAGATGATAGAACAAGGCTATTAAAGCCGCAGGAATCAATGAGAAGGATGATATTGGATGGCCTCCTCATGAAGCACTTGTACAAGAAAATGTAATTAGTGTTGCAACCTGTACAACTTCTGCAGTTCTTTTTCTTTTTCTTTTGATTGGAGCAACATATTTGGCGCCTACTCTGTCTTGTCCATATACGTAACACACGACACATTTGCTAACACATGACCATCTCTCGACCACCATTGATGACCCCTTAAAAGGTTGGAAGTTCATTTCCCCTCAATGATGACGTCATTTAGATCATTTTCTTTCTTGTGTCATCACGTCCCTCTTCAGCATCCTTGTACATAAAGTTGATTTTAGAATTCTGTTATTTTAAGTCATATAAGAATTTCCAAGATGATTGTTGTCCATCTCCCTCGACCAGTAGATCAGTACTTGCTAAGTAGCCTGAGTTCCTCGTTTTATCACCCTACTTTCTAAAATAGTTAAAGTAACTCGGTGAATCGTCTGCTATTTCCGCCAATTGCGATGAAGCTACGATACTAAAATGTAAAGGAGACAATTTGTAATGGACCTTCTTGTGCACACTTTCTTTATCAGTAAGCTTGAAGCTTGACAAATACTCATTCTCTTATATTGAACTTCCTTTCAGTTCGTCACCTATCCCCTACCTATTTCATCTTATGAGATTTTACCAATTACAAAGCTTTTTTTCTATCTTCAAGTGTTTGATGATCCAGTGTAAAATGGGTTGTTATCACTTGTACGTGCAGAGGTGGTGAGTATTGTCACTTAAATGGTTGAATGATAGATAGCTCGTATTGTACTACCAACCCTATCAGTGGAAGTCAGTGCATCCATTACAGCCTACAGGGATAATCACTCATCAATTTGAGGGTAATAAGCAATTGAAAATTGCAAGTTGTCGCCTTGAATTTTAAAAGTTCCTGCCAAAATAAATTTCTAAAAATAGGGTTGTCGCCTGAAGTATCCCATATAACTTATATGCTTGGAACTTATTTGGTAAATAGCTTACCAACCATTTTTTGACGTATTAAAAGGTTTTTAGCTATTTGACTATTACAAATTGCTGATAATTATGTTTGATAATCAACTAATTAAGTTGGCGAATGTGACAAATTGACCTCAATCCACTGATTTTGAAAACTCTCCTATGAGAATCGTTTTCTTCTAACAACTGAAAAATTGAAGAACTAAAAGGCTATTATATTAAAAAGTTATTATAAATTGCTCAAAGAGATAGAGATGAAATACAGATAATAAGTTTATTATTTAAATTTAATCTTTTAAATTTTAAATTTTGAAGTTAAATTAATATCAAATTTGAGTCATAATATACAAAGAGTTATCATCTTATTATATATATCTTCCTTTAACTTTGAAAGCAAACATAAAGACAATTTAAAGGATCGAGTACATTGCATGGATGAGTAATTGAGGAATGTCCAATATAATACTCGTATCTTTATAATTTTTTTAAGTCATACTCTTATAAGTTATTTTACACATAACAAGTAATAGTAAATAGTTGATTTTATCAAACATTTTTAAATAAACAGTAATATTATTTGCTAGTGAAATCAGCTATATTAATCCGTTATCAATTAACCACTGATAGAATCAACTAACAACTAATGTAATCCACTAATTATCAAAGATGGTCTTAATCAACAAATAGTCTTGCCACATTTACTAGTGAATAGGGGTGAGGTAATGTCATTAAGTGTACATACTTACTAAGACAATTAATTATTATTATCATAACAATGTCTTCCCTTCAAATTTTAGCAACTCTTCAATAAAATCCATATTAATCTATATCCACATTTGATATAAAATATTTAAAGGTTGTAACAGCCCATAAGAAGGTAGGATCCAATATTTAGGCAAAAAGGTCAAATTAGACTTTAACCTATCTGGCAAAGAACCCAAACATGGACTAGTCTAGACTAGACCTACTTGTTTAACCCATGAATTGACCAAGCTAACCAACCATACGACAACGTTTGAGTTTGTCTAGCATTGTTTTTGTAATTATTCCCCAACAATTATCGTTCCTCTTCCCATCACTCCATAATCCACCCTTTATAGATATGAACCCAATTTTTTTTTGTTCACTAAAGAGCAATCCGCTATTACATTCCTAAAAGCAGGGGTAAGATCCCGATCATATCCTCGAGGATATAAGAGATATAATCCGAAGGTGGAATTGGAAGATAAAATATTCCGATATTTAACGACCTGGCATCATGGGCTCTCCGGTTCACTTCCCATTATTCCGTTGGTAATTCTCTTGACCTTCTTACAACCCTCTACTTCATTCACCATCATACTTATCAACTCAGGTGGCTATCAAAAGGGGGAAAAATAACTTAACGAAAGCAAGAGTTCATAGCTGAACTCACTACCATTAGCTGGAGCTATAAAAACAAAATTTGTTTCTTGTTTACGAGTATATACCTATCGGAAGCTTAGAAAAGTACTTATTCAAAGAAGCAACCCAAGGGGCACAGGTATTAAAATAGACGCACAACGAGTGTGAGAAGTGAGTAAGTCATTGAGACATCAAATCTAGCAATATTAATGTTGGATTCGAATTTCAACGTAAAGCTTAGGGATTTCGGCCTGACTTGTACCATCACAATAAGTGAACAAACTCACCATTCGACAATATAGCTTGCAGGAACATTAAGCTACATGTCTCCCAAACGTATTCTCACTGGAAGATCAACTGTGGAGACAGATGTTCATGCCTTTGGTGAACGAAACTCGAGGTTAACCCAAGAACAATGACTACAATAGCAACATTGTGAACTGCCTTTGGGAAATTCACAAGAACAATGCCAAATGTTCCCCAAACGTTGCTATATTGCAAGAGTAAGACTTTCATTATTAATATGTCAACTATATTTTTTATAACTTTCATTATTAATATGTCAACTATATTTTTTATAATGGAAATGTTAAACTGAGGTTTTTAATGTTTGGGAAACCTTAAGGTTATTTTTAAATGAGTTGTGAGAGTTTAAATTAAATTTTGGGAAAAATGTTTGAGTCTAATTTGAACATTTTGCTCTCATATTTATTATGTTGATTTCACACTTCTTAACAAACTCCCTTATATCCTTTACTATATTATTCTTGTGAAAATACATTTACAACTTCTTATATATCCCAAATGTCCTTCATTAGAAGTATCATGAAATTTTGAAATAATTTCCAACTTTATAAGAATATTAAAACCACTACCAATTCATTTTTCTAAACAGAGTTTTTCTTCTTTTCCTTTTGTTATTTTAATCAAACTTGATGTTTAAACTAAATTCCAAGATGTTTATTATGTTCAGGAGTTTCTAATTTCCAAATTAGGGTTTATTCTGAATTTATTTTTGAATTTGATTATTATTATTATTGATTCAATACAAATTCTGGCGTTGTGATAATTGTGCATGCTCATACTTTGACAATAAATCAAGAGAGTAAGCCAAAAGTAATTAGATTAGTTTGCATAACGAGAGTTGATAGTTTAATAAGTCACACAATTATCAAATTAATAATCATACGAAGAGAGATCTTGTGTGAAAAATTAATTGTCCAACAGATAATTTCATATTTACTTGAAAACGTTAGGAAAGTTTTATGAATCAAGAGATTCCAAAATTTGAAAATTTCAGACTCAATTAGGGTTAATTGATTAGGTCTCGCGATAGAGTAATCAATACCTTAAAAAATCTAGGATAGACACATAATTGGATCAATCATAGTTAAGGAAATAAAACAATGAAAAAATAAACCCTAAGTATTCATCCTTGATAAATCCCTAAATTACTTTGGCAGCTCACTTATTATTTGTTTGGTTTATTTAATTTTTTACTTTTTGTTATTATTTTCATTCAAATCATATTCTAATGCCTTAAACAAAGTTAGGTACAAATCGGTTTACTTTTTTCCTTATGGAATCGATACCTGTTGGACCCCGAACTTTTGATGAAAATTAGAAATATTAAAATGAGTTTAAATGAGAAAGAAATTGGTGAGAAAATTGATGAACTTAAAATGAACTTAAGGAAATTAATGAGAAAAGATTTCATTAGTTTTGATGATTTTGATATTTGAGAAGATTTGTATGAGTTATGAGAGTTAAGAGAATGAGTTGATTTGAAATGGAGTTGAAAATTGAGAAATAAAGAGAAAAGTGTGAAAATTTGGAGAATTAAGAAAAGTTTGACTTTTTGGAGTAAAAGTTGACTTTTTGATTTAAGCCAAATGTGAGGAAATGATCTTCATGGAACTTGTAGCCTCTGTCGAGAGCTTTCCGTAGCCATAAAGTTTGATATTTTTCGATATCGGGAGTGAGAATTATGAGCAGTCAAAGTTAAGTCAAAGTTAAGTATTAAATGTTCATTTGCGGGTACTCGACTTTGAGGTCACTCGTCGTATGGATTTAGTCTGAATTGGAGAAAGTGGCCTTGATGAAAGTTGTAGCTTGTATGTCAATCTTTACGACGCCATAAAGTATGCAATTTTTTGATATCGGGGCTAGATATGATCGTTCGAAATTTGGAAGTTGTTTAGGAAAAGTTGTTTTGGACAGAACCTTTGATTGGGTCTTTGACCCCTTTAGAGATGAAATTGATTTTCGAGTTCTTCATGGAAGTTGTAGAGCTTCCTTTTATCTTTCCATAGACACCAAGTTTGTAATTTTTGGAGTTCTAAGTCAAGAGTTATGATTTTTGGAAAATTCAGTTACTTGTATGTATTTGAAGTCCTATAATTTGGCTTGTACTCCAACCCTTTTCAAATCCTTTGTTTATAAATTCTTCATCCGACATCCGATTAACTCGATTTCGAAGCGTTGGATTCCTAAGACTTTTAGATACATTTTCATGTGGAATTATAATTTTTAGGAGATTAAATGGAAGAGATTGATTGAACCAAAGTGAGAGGATTGGTTAAAGGTTATTAGTTAGATAATTTTCTAAACATGGTTCGGTATTTTGTGAAATTCGGGGGCTGTAGAGATCCGATTGAGTTGATTCTTGAGGACAAATAAAATTGAGATATGGGGCTACAAATCATCTGAAGGGATCGAATTTTAATTCATCCCCTAAGATATTCAATTTCTGAATTGAAGTTAGGTTTTGAGTTCAGTCTCGGTTTTGTGATGATCTGATAGTATTTTGGCCATAACGTCCTCAATTTTGAACATAATTGAGTGATTTTGATGCCATTTTTAAAGAGGAGACATAAGGGAACAATTCTATAGAATGAGGTTTTACCAAATTATGTCATTTACTTGCTTAAAATATTGAAGTAAGATGTCAGATTTTAAAATAAATGTTCAGGGGCAATTATGGAAGTCTACTTAAAAGAGTTATGTTGCAAGGCATAAATGGAGGGGTATTATGGTCTTTAGCCAGTCATTTAAATGACATGGCATTAAAAGAGAGGGGCTGTCGGTTTACACAAAGGGAGAGCCAAAAATAAGACAAAAATGAAAGAAAAAACGATGGAGAGAAGAGAGGGAAAGAGGTTCGGACGAAGATGAAGGAGAAGAAGAAGAAGACTCAAGT
>JANKOE010000001.1:18177638-18187829 GCA_026284465.1 Erythroxylum citrifolium | reverse complement strand
AGCACTTTTGTTTTCTTCCTCCAAAACAGTTTTGGAAATTGCTCTGTGGATACCATCAGAGGCTGGACACGTGGACAACTAGTGATTGATCACTCAGAGAAAAACAGTTGACGTTTTTCTCCGGAAAGCGAACAAGGTAGGATTTCTAAATCCATTTTTGTTTTGATTCAAGTTTAATCAATTATTGGGATCTGTTCAGAATCCGTAAAAAATTTTAATTTCTGCTGCGCCCGTGATTCGATCACGGTTGGATTCCAACATGTTCAACTAACTAAAGATCAAAATCACGAATTCTCTTCTTGTCCTGTATCAATGTATATAATTTAATGAATTATAGCATCCAATGGTAAAAATGTTTTAACACACAAACAACAACAAATTGCATACATCTGTTGGAATATAAAGCTAAAGCTAAAGCATATGCAAAACCAGTGGGTTTTACAACTCATAGCGTTAAGTTGATTGCCCTCTCGACCCTCGCAAAGCAAAAAACCTTGTACACTAAAGCAGTTTTTATCACAGGGATCCATCATACTTGACGATGCCTAAAGGCAACCACTCATCACCTTGGATAAAAGATTGAACAGTATATTTCTCTGCAGCATCAACCGTAAGAGTGGACTTGTAACCATCCCATTTAACCCTTTTAGACACATCTGAACCAGGACCTGTGTTCAGGTACTCTGCATAGAAAATGGTGGTTGGAGGATCCACATTAGTGACCCAAGGAGTCCAGCCCAATGGCTGCAAAAATCCTCCAATTTCTGACTGCATAATAACAGTGGTGGAGTAGTCTTTCCAGGGTCTACCAAGATACGTAGGAGCTGTGAGGTTGTCAAAGGCTGATAGTACACACTTGTGAATTGAGATGCCTGAGTTTTGGTCAGTGTTCTTCTTGCCTTGGGCTGTGATGGTGTTGAATTGGTTGTCTAATGGTTGCCTTGGTTGGATTCGGCAGTTCTGAAAAACAGCAGCAGCACTGCCAAATATGAAGTCGATGGTACCAGTAACATCACATTCCCTGTAGAACTGTCGACTGGAATGAGCATAGAGTGTGTCCTGAAATCCATCGAATGCACACCTGTAAAACACTGACATGTCGGATCCACATCGGAAGGCAACTGCTTGATGCTTCTTTGCTCCTGCGCTGTTAACGAACTTCATGTCTTTTGCAATGAACCCCTTACCCACCGCAGCTGACATGACATAAATTTTTTTGCTTTTTCTAGTTAGTAAGCAAACTTACTTTCATCAATCTTGAATCTTAAATCTCAATCTACTCGCCCTCTTTCAGGGGAATCATTATCAGTTATTTTACTTTTTGCTTGCTTTGGCTTTATCTTTATTAATGTGACTTAATACCAGGCCAGACAAGCACATCATCATTTCACATGCCATAACATAATCCATGTGCTTTTCTTCACCTGTCGGCTGTCACTAAAAGAAGAAACGCCTATTGCTATTCGTTACTGCAAGTACACACTTCTAAATGGACAAATTAACACTGCCAACAATCAATACCCTAAATCAATTCTCAACTGTTGAAAACCAAGTAACAGTAATCTACAGCAACCAGTCAAATGCCCATATATCTAACAATCTCACTACTCCTCAGGGGCAGACAGAAAACTATTTCTTTTTACACGTGAGATGCAAACTATCAGACATGCGTATAGATCATCAAAGGGGAGAGCTATGAACAACCAAATTGCAAAGAAACTGGTCAGAAATGAATATTAAGACTCACCGACAGTGGCTGTGTCAAATGTCATTGTCCCATCAACAAAATTCAGACCAGCTGAAACGATAGTTTTGTCCTTGCCGTCACCATACATCATTACATTCCACTTGCTCTTGTCGATAACCACATTCTCCTTGTACGAACCTGCCTTTACATAAATCACAAATCTTGATGCAGTTTTCTCAGGAACAGCTGCCACTGCTTCTTTGATTGTCTTGTAATCACCACTGCCATCTCCCGCGACCGTAGCATTGGGCTTGGGTTTGTACTCCTCAAGCAGCCTCCGATCTCTCAAACTAAACCACACTGGAAACTCTGTGTTGGGTTCACGTTGAAGTCCCAGAAGTCTTCTATGAATCGGGATTCTAAAGTCAGACAATAACCCCATGATTTTTGAGACAATAGCTAAACTGTTGCTCACAAGCTCAGTAGAGTTATCCATTGCAGTCCTCACTTGCTCAATAAGAGTAGGGTTGAGCTTTTCTGTGCTGTTCAAATCTTGCAGAGCATCTAAACACGTTTCTTGGTCAGTAATGGCAGTGCTGAGCCAAGTTTTCAGGTCATTAATCTTAACGGTTGTCAACATCTTCTCTCCTGATCCTGCATTCATTGAAGCTATCGAGTCATTGAGTCGATCCACAGCATCATCAAACGTGGTAGCACAAACATTCAACGCTCTCTTGACCAGAACATCATCATTTCTTTCAATGAGCTTTGCAGGCAATTCTTTGAGCTTGGAGAGCTCGTTCATGGCGACTTGTAAAGATAGCTTGAAGATCACTTCTGGGTCAGTACTGTTAGCTGTTTCAAGTGCAGAGATGCTGGAATAGCAGGAGTGAGGATACTGAGTGACACTGCACACAGCTTTGAGGGAGTTCGCCGGAGTCAACTCAGAAATTGACGAAGGAGCCGAGGATCCGCCGGTATTCCGCTTGTGCACGACGGTTCCGATTATGGCACCAATGCCCACAACCAGAAGAACGACTACGGAAACACCGAGAATGATCATACGCCGACGAGTTTTTTGCCTGAAAGCTCGCTCTTCAGTCTCGTCGACCTTGCCGTAGCCTTTAAAAGAGTTGATAGAATCCATTTTGTTATTTCTCTTGGGGACCTGACAAGAGGGTGGTTCAAGTATTCACTTGTGTTGCGTCTGCCGTTTCTGATAGGGTGGATAAGCTCTTTTTAGAATGAGGGTTGAGAGCTTAGAGTCTAATTCTTCTGTAAATATTGTCTTCAGCGAATCTCAGCTATTTATTTATATGAGTTCCACATTTATTTATATGAGATCCGTATAAATAAATGGCTGAGATTCAGACACCATAAAAATTGAACAGAAAATTTTAATAGGAGTACTCGTATAAATAAATGGCTAAGATTTAAACACCATAAAAACTGAACAGAAAATTTTGATAGGAGTGCCTGAGGCTTTGGACAGTGTGAATGTCTTTTCTATGGGCAAAAACGAGCGGCGAAGTGTCTTTTAATTTACAGGAGAAAAGCTTTACTTGTTTAAGCAGAAAATAAACAAATACATGTTAACGTTAACAGTTAACATAGATGAAATGTCTCATTCTCCTTGATTAATTGACCAGCTACCCCGTCAGCTTAACTACGTGTTGGGTCCATGCACATGAAAGCTCCATGTGTCAACTTGCAATTACGTGCAGGTTTATTTATATTTAATGCTGAACAGGAGGGGGAGGGGGAGGGGCCGGAAGCTTCGTTGGCTACTGGCTATGACACCGACATTATTAAATCAATTACAATTTCATAAGCTACCTTTTTCTTCATCACAAGATAGGAATGGTAGATTTAGCTATGTAACACAAAAGCATATATACATCCAAAAATGAATCCAATGTTCTAGACGCGCCAAGAGACAAAATGGGTTCACACCGTTACGAGTGTGAACTTCTCTTAAAAAACAGCTAAAGCTCAAATTACATGAGAACGGAAGACAAAGTCAACAACATACATGTGGACGGCCGGTCATGTCAATATTTCATTTATCAGCAAGTCTTGGAAGTTGGAACTCAAAGGGATAATTAGGTGACCGTAACATATAAATTTTGAGAGAGCTCATAAAGCCAACCCCTAAAATGTGTACAATCAGATTACACTTAACCTCATTTGACGCATTCCTTTTCTTCATCATCACCATCATTAGACACAAGTTATGTAGTTATCAAGCTTTTCTCAAACCATATAGCTGTAATTGGTATGAACACTCTCTATCTTGAACTCATGTGATGATAGAGAGATCCCGCCACTTGTAACCGATAATTTCGCCAATATCAACGTCTATTCTCTTAATATGGTAATTTCCTAGCTCATTCAGTCACTGTCAATGCATGGTTCTTGTCTGTTTCGTTATTATAAAACCATTGACCTTTTCTTTTGATAAATATATAAAGTAGTAGTCATTCTATTCCTTCACCGCGCTACATCAAACATTTGGAGAATGAGCGATTTGGTAGGCTAGCATAGCATGTCACGTTGTTGGGTATATGTGGCTAATTACGATTTATTAGGACAATTACTTACTTGCTATACAAATATAACTAAACCAAAAAAATGCAATTAAATCCTTGTGATTATGTAAGAAATTGGAGATTATTGTGTTTGGAGAAAATGATGAATTCATTTATGAGAAAGGATATTAAAAAATAATAATAATATTTTGTTTAATTTTTTAAAAATACAGATTTCTTAAATTCTATAATATCTCCACCTATATACCCCATATGTTGTTAGATGCAATAATTGCCACCTGCCGGAGAACCACTAGGAATTGCCACTGGCTACAACACCAAACATCGGCCAAAGGGAACTTCAATAAACTACACAACATGTATCATCGCAAGCCCCTACAAAACAATATCCATCACAGCATCTCGATAAAATCACAACATTTCTCTAACCAATAACAATGTCGCGTCCCACTGCCTCTAGCTCCAACACGCTTCTAGGCCTGTAGGCCACCAGTTGCAACATCCCACTTCAACTTTGCGACTTGAAGTTGCTTTTCCCAATCACGCTTGGACTGCAACTTGAGGCATAACATATTCTACCCAAATCCTGTTTCACCGTGCTTAAAATTACGTCATTTTGAGTAAATAGATATAAAATAACGTAAAATCTAAATCATCAACTTGAAGCCACCTATTGCTTCTGTCACCACCAAATATAAGGAAAGGAGGTGAACCATGAGAAAAACGTGAGACCTATAGTAGTGAAGAATTTCTTTTAGAGGATAATGAGAAGTTAGGTCAAGAACAGCCCGATCACAGGCTGATCAGCCCGTGACTCACCCCATCTTAATCTTATATTTTTAAAAAAAGAATGATATTATTTTTGACGTTTCAATCAAATCATAGGCCCGATTTTGACCCGTGAGTCAATTAATTGAGATCGAAATTGAGTCAGGCGAAACCTGACGATCAGATAAAAATTGACATTCATAATCGAAACAAATATGGTCGTAAAACACTTCCATCAAAATGAAGTTAGGACCACCTCGGCAACCCCGGTACATGAACCCATTGTAGGTCACTGGTGGCAAGCTTTGGGCTTCGTAGTCACTAGTGGCAAGCTCTAGGCTTATTGCGTAGTCACTTGACTGTTGCTTTTGTAACACCCAAATACTCCCTGGAAGAATAAATGGACACCACACAAACAGTACAAACGAACCAAAGCATTCTAAATCTTTCTTTTTAGCAATTCAGACAAACATACACTATATTTCATTCCAATTTGAGTTCCAAACAAAATACATTATACACATTGAACTTAATACAAACATGTCTTAAATCCCAATCCACCCTGTAGTATACTTATTACAATCCTTCAAACAAATTCAAAAGTCATCACTTATCAGATACAACTAAAAAATGAATAAACTCAAGTATACATTTTGTCAAAACAAAACTCAATCTTCTTGGCCACTGCAGTTAATATTGTCCTAGTCTCAAGTCTTCTTAACAAAACCTACACGGGGCAAAATCCACCGTGCTAAGCATATAGTTTAATGGGAAAAAACTAAACACATATAATTCGACGATTGTTTCTAACAATTGTCTAACATTCACATACAATAAATCATATCAAATCTCATATAACCTTTAATTGTTCAAATTACTAAATATCCCAATATCATTTGCATCAGAACATAATAACATATCAAAATAGAATACATAATATACTTGCTTCAAACATACTCATATCTGAACATAATATCATAATCACAAAACAGAACTTTAAAGTCTCTGAATAAATCTTATTTACATCATAACAACATTTAGCTGTATCAGAATAGAATTTAACTTATATTAGACTTGAACATATCAGAACACAAAACAAGTTATTATGTTAATCCTTTTTATAGAAATGGGTAACAGAACTAATACAGGAGATACCGTGATTGGTATCACATAACAAGAGATACCTAAGTCTCATTAACAGATGACACCGAAGTGTTAGTAACAAGAGACATCGTAGTGTCAGTAACAGAAGACACCAAAGTGTCACAGGAGCAGCTGCAGACCTTTCTAGGCATGCCTATTTACCCAAGGCTAGGACTTGACCGTTTTAAAAATAATCCATTTCAGATTTCACAATCATAAGAAAAAGATGTTATGTCATTATTCCACTTTCCTCAAATTGAACTTATAAATACACATCCAACTAATCTTGCCTGATAGCATAATCATTTGCAATAATGTACCATTAAAGGCATTATGTGTTTACACATTCCATAACATGACACAAAGTTCCATTTTGTAACAATCATATTCAATTCACATAACATAAACCTTTTGAAATACATTGGTATTCAAAAGAACACATTCACCTTTAAACATATCATTCCTTTCAACTTTAAACACAAGATTAATTAACCTCACATTCTTTAAGTAATTACCTCCATAAATAAACCATAACTCAATTATCTTTTTCTCCATTAATTTAACATTATCTAGGTTCATTTTAACCTCAACTCAATTTAATAAAACCATTGTTAAAAGTCCTAACATTATATATGTCAATAATTACACAACTAAGTTTAGAATTTTTTTATTCAAGATTTTCTTAGGATAGGTTTCGAGTCAGATTTGTATGGCTATTTTGACATAGAAATTGAGGCTTCTAAGCAATGTGTTCTTTTAGACAAATGTTCTTCTATGTCTTAAGTTTCTAATGAACTATAATTCATACAATTTGATTCAGTATTTCAGAAGTTATACTCAATATACTACAGACTATGTACATTTGAAAATTTGGCTAGTGAATGATCATGCACTCAAAGTTGTATAACTCCTATCTCTCAAGTCCAGTATTCAAAAATTACAAACTTTATACTATTTGAAACCTAAGAGAATAAGCTACAACTTTTGTGAAGACAACTTTGCCTAATTCAGCTTACATCAATACAGTTTATTCGATAACAACAGGATATGATTTCTGTCTCGGGTAGTGCTACAACTAGCCTAAGCCAAGATTCAATTTCAAGCTAAATTTCAAGACCCTTAAGGACATAATTCAAATTTTATTCCTTCATGAAAGTTGTAGACCTATGTATTTACTTTAATTTACAATTAAAACTACCCCATTTGGACATCTTCAGGTCAAGTAATGGCCAAAATACCAATGTCTATATAGTGAAACCAATTCAGTGAAACTACTACAATTAACTCACATCTTACACCTTCAGCAACCCCTTCACCAAAATTCATGAATTCCACTTCAATTGCACCTTATTAATGCCTCAATTACACATCAATTTTTTGTCCAGAACCAATTCCAAAATCATTTAGTAAACAGCTCCCAATCTTTATCTTTCATACATTAAAACCAAAACAGCATATGCCAAATCGTAACACATATTTCTGGGCCTCATTAGGTATCATAAAACTTATATGAATACATGCTATCAAATGTAGAAATCCCTTACCCCTTTAACTTCAAAGAACCAGCTGAGCAGCCCTTCCAAACAACCAACACATACCTAAGTTTAATGTGTAACTTTCAGCATCAATAAGGTAATAATACATAGAATCACAAGACCTATTTCTTAATGAAATAACTTACAAAGCTTCCAAAGGTTGATATCCAAACTCCAGCAAAATTCCAGAAGTTAGAGAGAGCATGGGAGTTTCGGTGGAGAGAAGGAAGCAAAATGAAGAAAGAACAAAACAGAAAATGTTTCCAACAAAAACTTGCTTCATCACCATCTAGGTGTCACTCCCACCATAAGGCATGTGTCTTCTTTGCATGTATCACAAATGTCCTGCACTTAAGCTACCATTTGTCACACTTTCGTTAAACCATTTGTGACTTAATGAATGCAGCCAAATGCCACAATTTAATTAGGCCACTTGTCATTTTATTAACAATGCCATTTGTCACATTCTTGCCAAGCCATTTGTCACACAATGGATGATGCCAAATGTCAAGGTATTAGCTATGCCAAATGTCATTAATTCTTAGGCTTAGTCATTCTAATTTTCATGTACCAACTTAACTTGTCACTTGATAATTTTTCTAGTCCAAATATACATTTAAATACCTCAATTTTCTAATGGTGTCAATTAATTTCAATTTACTAACTATAATCCATCAATACTAAAATTCAAGTCATATGCCTTTCACATTCAAATTATAGCATAATTTTAACTCCTATCTCATATGTGCTTTCATGAACGTGTATCATTTCACCTTGGGTATATTTTGGGGCCTTACAGCTTTAGTTTCAGTTACTACTAAAAACCAATCTAACATATTGCACAAAACCACAATAATCTTAATCCGACGACTAGCTTTCGACCATAGTTTCCAAAAACCCAAATAATATGTTGATAATACCAAAACAATTATGGGTTTCTTATTATGTATTTAACATTTTTTGAAAAAATAGGGATGCATGTTTAATATGAGCTTTTTATATTATTATTAAAATCCAATTTGATTATAAGATTAAGGTTCAAATCTAATATAATTTTAAGACTTAAAGATTGCAACTTTGGCAAAATCAATTTCATAGTTATTAAATAACAATTAGATAACTTTAATGAAGTTATGTAATTAAAAATAGCTCTTACACCATTGTTGAGAAATTAGGGCATGATCTGATCCCACTTATAGCATAATAATAAAAAATTTGTTTAATTCCTCAAGAATTAAGATCACTTAAATTTTATAACATAGCTAACACATAAAACATAATAAAGCATGAATCACAATTCATACATTATTGTATATCTTGATCATTTTTTTTGTTTTCCTCAAACTATTTTTAAAATTGACTCATCGTAACTATTATAGCTACATATATATCTGACTTCTAACAATATCTATATGGACAACTTGAGAAAACTCTGTAAGTGGAGTCCAGAAGGATACGTAAGAAGTGATAGCTCCTTTAGTGTGATTTACTTGTAATAGGGTTTGCATTTTTTACTAATTTAATCAAAATAAATTTTTAATTTCTATTAAATTTTAACTAAAATTAAAATTAATCCTATTTAAATGCCAATTTAGCATATAAGATCCAATTTATTATATTAATTCTTTGCTTATTAAATATCTCATATTTAATCGTAAAGTTTCTCAATCTTTACAATTAAATTCAACTTGATTGAATTATTTTTTTTCTCTTAGTAATTATTCTTTATGTGTGACCAATATAATTAAGTTGCCAAATATGTTAGCAATTGATATATATTATAATCCTAAATCATACTTAAGATGAGATAAATTAAACTCCTTTAATTTATCTTTGATTATCTATTTAAATAATTTATATTCATAGATTAAGATTGGTGTTTTATAACGCATGATGACCACCTAAATGTTAGAAATATCAAAGTACTTTTTTCTAAGCTTTTCATGCATGTTTTTTTTGTACGATTCAATCTTTTTATCAGACAATATTTTGATTAGACACAAATCATGAAAATAATGCCTATTCAATTTTAGTCACATTATATTAGCTCTTAACCATTAGTAATTAATTATAACATTTGAAAAATATTTTCTATGTGGTATTTCACTTTCACCAAGAATTTCCCAAATTAATAATGTTGGGCCCCGTTTTTGAAGCCCAACAATAACTCTGAATATAAAAAACATAAGATATGAGCGCATTTCCTATAGGTTTATTTCCATGAAACCTCTTTAGTCCTCATCGTTACACCCTCATTCTCATAACATCCCAAACCACAAGGAGCGAGCCCACACTAGTCAGACACCTAAATCACCACTTGAATTTATTTTTTCAGAAAATGTAGTTCCATGTATCTATTTTATTTTGAAACAAGAACCACCTCATTCGGAGCTCTATCTCTCAAGATATGCTTAAAACCCAAAGTATATTCAAAACCTAGTTATGCTCTTCCAACCAATCCCTCATTTTCTTTCCATCAATCTTTTTGAATTCAACTCCAAAAGCTATC
>JANKOE010000001.1:18105996-18121945 GCA_026284465.1 Erythroxylum citrifolium | reverse complement strand
ATTTTATTTTTATTTATTCTTATAAAATTTTCATCTTATTTATTATATTCCGGTTTGATAGCGGTTCACTACCGGTTAAACCTCTAAACCTTAAACCTTTCCTTCGACCGGTTCGATGTCCGGTCCGATTTTTAAAACATTGCTTACAAATAGGAAACTGAATAACAACGTTAAAAATAAGTAACCAACTCTAGCTAACAACTAACTCTCCTGAATGTCCAAGCACGTACAGCCAACGGGACACATCATAGAAACTGTCCAATGTCCGGTGCTTAACTTCAAACTCTCTGTTTAGTAGCGTCTCTGAACAACCCACTTGGTCTAAGGTTATAGGGTCAGAAAGGTCAATGAAACTTGTTGTTTTTGTGCCAAAAATATATATTTCTGGGTGTTCTTGAACTATTTGTACATGAGATTTTTAGCTTTCCACATTTTGAGTTGTTCTTATTTCTTTTTGAGTTGTACACACATAAAATGATGCATATCTATGACCTTCGCAACTGTTTTATAGAAGAGGAGCCAACAATTATTCAAAGAATTGTACAGGGATTGGAACTTATTTTTACCCATCTCCTTTGACATACTTTTGAGGCTTTTTAACGATAAAATTAGAAGTCGGCAAATGATATGCCAAGCCAGAACTATGGAATCTCCATTGGTGATGTTTCAGGGCTTATGAAAGTTTTTTTCTTTTTCATTTTTGGGAAATTTCGCGGAAGAATGCCATAGTAATCATAGCTTAGCATAAGTTATACTTTCCCAGTAGATTCTTGTCAACTCGTTATCCAGTTGCAAATTTAGGAACAAACTTATGTTAGAATCTGCAAATTTCGTAATTACATTTTGTACATCAAACCTTTTCATTCATACCAAGATTGATTGTTAAACTTGTGATGCTGATTAAACAAAGCCATTTTAATCCTGCACCGGCCAGATAAAGAGGTAAAGGGCACTTCAGAATTTCATCTATGTCTGGCTTAAAGTAAGCAAGTATTTATCACTACTTTTTGGCACTTGGCATCATTATATGATGACTTCGATGTTCTCAAGTACCATTTGATTAGACTGAAATGTTGTGCCGATATTAGGTGTATGAACTGATAAACAAATGGTTTTCTGAAATTTCCATTGCCACCTTAAAACCTATAACAAATAGGAACACAAATCATTCACTACATATTTAACCATATTCAGTGACATAATTGAGAATTGGAGATTTCAAATGATACTGTGACTGTTAAGCTAGAATACTTACAGCAAAGATCAAAATAATTTCCTGGAGCAAGGCCAAGAAATAATATTTCACTTACCAAACATCAAAAAATGGAATTGCACTACCAATGCCTTTCAAAGGTAACAGAGACTCTCACAAAATGCTGATGCAAGCTCAAACTTCGGCTTCTGCATCAACATTCCAATGTATCGACACAAAATGGACAAACAATGAAGGAATTCACGTAGACGATGATGTGATGATGGAGGAGGTAGAGGGCTGTTGACCTTAATCCTGCAAAGAGGACAGGTGGAACGAATTTGAAGCCATACTTGGATGCAAGACACATGGAAGCCATGTTTACATGATGGGAGAGTCATGACTTGTTCAACGTCACAGATCTTGCTCAAACAAATAACGCAGTCATTGTAGTTACCGCAATTCCTGTCCATGTCTTCATGGACATGTCCTGATTTCTTTGACCATCTGATATAAATATAGAGCAAGCAGACACTAACAATCAAAACAAACAAGATGGGCAACATTTCTCTAACTTTATAGAGCTAAAGTTTCAAACTTTCCAGATCAAGTCAAGCACAGTAGTGCGATCACCTGTCCACAATGAAGAAGGAAAAGAACTGAGAGATGGGAATACAGTTGAAATGGGATTTGCTTAAAACGAGACCAGGTATTAATACCCGTGGAAGACACAGCTTGCTTCTTTCGACGTTTGGTTACGGAATTGCGAAGTTAAGAGGAAGAAGCTAAAATTGCCACAAGCAGCAAAGGAGAAGGAAGTAGTAGGCTTTATTGAATTTGTCGTCGTAACGGCAACCGAGTCAAAGTCAACTGACTTGGACCTCAACTTTCGTCATTCTCAAGTTTAGAGAACAGTTGGGTTCAATATTGGCATGCATGCCTGCTTTTAGAACCTTAGAATAAGAATTTAAAAGGTTTGCTTATGGATGTCTTTAATTGGAGGACCGAGTAAAGATTAAGTCTTCTCTTGTTTGTCTTATAAAGTCAAGAAAGGCTGAACTCAAACCAAAGAGAAAATATGGGAGTAATAATGCTACATGTCAACTGTACTTTAGAAGTTGTGTTGAACGTATTCCCCTAGAAATGAGGTTTGGATTTAAAAGGAGCTGTATATGTGTTTAAGGTATTTCAATTTAAAAATTAATAGCAAAAAATTTCTCGGTTTCATCATCTAAGTTCTTAGCATAACGTAAAGGTAAAATTTTTATTTTTAATGTATTTTTAGCTTATTAAATACTTGAATATGTTATAATTAATTTGTCATTTGTCATTAACTTAGACATTATATTAGCTTATTTCCTAAGTATGTTAATTTGTTATATTTTTAGAAATTAGTCTCTTTATCATCAAAATTTGCTCTTTATTTTTTATTTTTAATATTAGACATTAAATTTTGCTATTTATTTTTCCTCTATTACTGATATAATATTATTTATATATCTTTGTGATATATTGTAAAGCTACTAGAGTTTGGTTGTGCCTGTATATTCCTTCCAGTTCTATACAAGTGCTTTTATTCTTCTTCTAGTCTAATTGTGTTATAATTGGTTTATATTATGTTGCCTAAAAAGTATTTGTTTAGAAGTAAAAAAAGAAAAAATAGAAAACAAACATGTAAACTTATAAATTGAGTCATTTATATTTCATAAAAACATGTAAACTTAAGTATGTTGTCAATTTATTGGGACTTTTTTTTTTGCCCAGAACCTATAAACGATAGGAACGGCCGGTACCCAAGTATCAAGTCTGGTAGACATTTTCTTCTTCTTCAATGATGCAATTCATGAAATAGAAGTGACCACAACTTTGACAATTAATATATTGATATTTTGATCTAAAAAACAAGAATATAAGGGAAAAATCACCACCAAAGTTCCAGTAAATAAATGTGAATTGGATTAGGATATTATACTTTTAAATTAAATAATTTTAATAAAATAAAATTTTGGAAGAAAATATTCAATCTAGATTAAATAAAAAAGAATGTCAATTTAAAGGAAACTAATCAAGTTTTTTAATAATAAGTAAATTTGTCACATCACAACATTATTTGTTAAACCTCTATTTCAATTGTTAGAAAATCAAAGGGAGATCCGATCATGCATGTAACTGAATAAATACAACAGTTTTTTGTTCAATTTTTAAAAGTTAATATCACTTTCCCAAAAAAAAAAAGTTAATATCACTTCAAATTCTATATTATGATTAATATGTGAATGCTATCGCATAAATAGAAATTATACCCTAACTTGATTCTTTTCTAATCGCTTCCCTATAATCATTTTTGAAATTGGTTCATCATAATTACAATAGTTGCACATGCGTTCGACTTCTAACAGTGTCCGTATAAATGAGTTAAGAGAACTCTACAAGTAGTGTAGAGAGACCTACATAAAAAGTACTAACTCCTTTAGAGTCTAAGTTTATTTACAATAAAGTTTGGATCCTTTCGTAATTTAATTAAAATAAAATTTTTACTTCATTTAAACTTAATTACAATTATAATTTTGACTAAGTACTAATTTGACTCGAATAAGATCCAATATCTCATATTGATTCTTATTTATTAACTATATCATATTTAATTTTAAAATTTCTTAAGCTTTATAATCAATTGTAACATAATTAAATTACATTTTCTTTCTACAAATATTCTTTGTGTATGACTCATTAAGTTTTTAAATATGTCGAAAAATGATGTGAATTATAACCCTAAATCATATTTTAGATTAGATAAAATAAATTCTTATTTTTAAATTTCTAATTAAATAATTTATATATATCCTTATATAAAGATTGATATCTACCAACACATCGTAATCATCCATATATTAAAAATATTAAAATAGTTATGAATATTTTTTTTTCGTACAATTCATTTCTTGTCACTACAACAAAGTAAACAATAGACTACGAAAAAATGTAGCCAATTGTTCCAAAAATATCACCTATACTTGTGATGATTTCATTTCATCGAACGAAGCATCGCCAATTCCCTGTGGCTAAAAATTATAGGCTAGATAAATAGTATTAGCTACAAAATGGTTTCATAGCTAAAGCATTAAAAATAGCTAAAATTGAATATAAGTTGACATTGGTGGAAAAAAAAATTTCGCGCCAAATGATTGGTAATAGAAATAAAAATACTGGCAAAAATTTTTTGCTATGTTTTTGTATTTCATTGCTATAAAATTTTATTATTTACTATATTTTTATTTCATAAGTAAAAAAACTTTAACTACATTTTTTAATTTTGTAAGGAAAGACTTTTAACTTTGAATTTGTAAAGCGTTGCTAAAAAATATTTGCAATTTTTTTTCATAATCCATAATATTGAGCAATTTGCAACGTTTTGTATATAATGTAGCAACATGTTTTTTATTATGAATTAAATATTATTAATTCAAAATGTCAAACAATCTATACATAAAATAAAATAATTTAAATATCATCGAGTTACGTCAACAAAAGTAATATAACATTGAAGGAAGATCCTTTGTTCCAATACAAGATATTAATAATAGTTTGAGAAATTCTTATAAACAAAATAATACAAAGAAACAATATTGCATAAAGTTAAAGATTTTGTATAATTATCACAAATTTTTTCGAATGCATTTTCAAGCTAATTGTCTTTCTTTAAGTCCTTAATAGGTTTCAGTCAGGGTAGTTTTGTTCTTGCAATAATTCCCAACTTAGTTGACAATTTTGTGGATTGGACCTTGTATATAAGACGACCTTGCTAAGCATTAATATGTATGGATAACTTGTAATTCATTACAACATTCATTCATTGAAATTCATAGCATATAATTTTTCATCCACATCTTTTTCTAGTACTAGCATTGGAAACTGACAACAAGTGAATATGATAAGAAAATGCTTAGAATATATAAATATATATTCAAGCATAATTCTTGTTGAAGGTACTAAAAATTAACAAACTTGCACTAGTAGTTTTGTTGTTATTTGAGGTAGAATAAAGTTGTTGTATATGACTTAAAGGCAGATATTATTGTTGCTATATTGTGCATTATACATTCTTAGAATTCACAAATCGGTAAAACATTCTTAGAATCTTTAACCTGACTAATTTAATTAATAACCCTAATAGCATAATTCACAAATTGGAAAAGCATTGTTAGAATCTTTAACCTGATTAATTTGATTAATAACCCTAGGATTAGTTGTTAGTAGTCTCAAGTGAGTTATTAGTATACGATAGGAATTTCTATGATACAATAGTTAATAAAACAATTGCATAATAAAAGGTTAATTATCTGATGGTTTTAGGGGGATTCATTACCTAGGTATTAATTCCTAATATTGATTATTTTTAAGTGATTTCTTTATTCTCTACTCAATATTGTTTCCTACTTTATTTTAATTGTTTAAGTTTTCTTTTCATTATAAAACCAAAAGTCAAATTTGTAGACTAGATAATAGGATAACGGTAATTACTAGTATTTATTGTCTTCATGAGATTTGACTCATACTTGCCGATATTAGCCATAACTATGCCGTGCACTCATGGTTAATTCAATATTGGCGTTAAGTTTAAATCAATCACCTTGTAATGCCTGAGATGATCCCTTGGTCACTTTGGTATGGAAAAATATTTCAAAGATCTCATATTCTTTGCAGCCATCTTAGCATCCTTATCTTCTATTCTACCCTGGAGTTTTCTTTTTATATGGCAAGTTCTTTTAATGTTTAGATCCGGCTTAACAAAATTACTATGATTGTTGGACCATCACATACAAAAAGTAAGCTGTAGACAAGAAAGAACAAAGAAAACTCAATAAACAATAATGAAACTAAAAAAAACAAAACAAAATCCTAGTCTAATAAGTTTGTAAAGTAAATCAATATCAACACCTAGCCCTTAGCAATAACACCAACAACTTGATGTGTGTTTTATCACAAGTGTATTATATAGATGTAGCTATTGAATTCATCTAGTGAATAAGAGCAATTCCATATGGATTATTGGTTGACTACTAACTATTCATAAAATTAATTATTTATGGTAATAATTATGATTAAATGAAAAGAAAAATAAAAATGAAATTCAAAATACCAAAATACCAAAATAAAGCAACAATTAAAAAAATTAATTTATGAATAAGCTATATTGAGTTAAGATATCCCTTAGGAATTTACTATGTTCAATTTCAGCTTAAATTAATAAACGATTCTAGTTTCTTAGCCTCGTAGAATTCCTAATTTAAATTATTCTCTCTATTTAGTAACAAGATCCCTATTCTTAAAACGAATATGTTGAAATCTCTTTCTAATTAAGACAATATAAGAATGCATTAATTTATTTTATAAGTTCTCATAATAGGTTTTATCTTAACCTAGGAAGATCTTACAGCTCTCTCTCAAGTATCTGACACGTAACCCTCTTTATCAACATTATAATCTTAGATTTCATCTCTTAAATGTTAATGTATGGGTCAACTAATTGAATCTTCAACTTATTTGCCTTAAGTTCAATCAATTATAAGAACATGGATAAATCTCATGTAAACTAGAATTTTATTAAATCAAAAGATCCATCAATTTAATATATCAAATCTTAAGGTCCATCTACCTAAATTTATACCTCAATTAGTTCATAACTAAACAAGAAATAACAACAAATAAAAAAGAAAGAAAATAGAAATAAGAATTCATCATCTTAAATCTTGAATCTATGAGCTTTGATGAATCTTATTAAATTCTTATCCTCCAAGATTGACTTGTTCTTAATCAATAACCATTGTAGAAGGACTTATAAGTGACTTTCTTTTTCTTTCCAACTTTCCTTTAAACAAAAGCTCTCTCTCCTACTTCCTTTGTCACACCCCACTACCATAGAGTATATACCGGAACATCCTGAGGACATTCTAGTACATATCCTATAGTAATGACATGTTAGAGCAGTCATGTCACTAACTTAATCATGACATCATCATTGAAAGCGCAAATATCACAATATTTAAAAAACCCCAAAATTCCTCATTTCATTTCATAAAAACCAAATATGTACATTGTAGCTTTACAAACATCCATATGTTTACATTATCAAAACTAATCAGAGTTTGCATCTCTGTATGCTTAACATGCTATATATATGAGGAATTATACAAAACTTTTATTTAAGTCCTTCAGTCTCAACTGACTGACCTTTCAGCTATGTCTTCTATATAAAATCAGTGCTAGCTCTCTTCTAATTTGACTTAAAAGCTATATCGTCTCTCTCGAACCTGAAATGTCAACATTGCAATTTTGGTGAGTTTTACGAACTCAGTGAGTTAACCATCCTCGATGGTTCAATCAAATCATATAACACATCAACACATGCACTCAGATAATTCACATCATTTCATTTATCATCATGTAATATCATATAACACTTTGTTCACTATTTTCACATTTCTCATTCAACACAATTTGACAATACATTTCAATCATTCAAACATACATATTAAACGTATATGCAATGCTCATAAAATTCACTTTCATTTATTACTTTGTTGTGACCGAGTGTCCTTTTACTGGCCCATATCCCTTGTAGATACCGGGTTTGTTCAGGTAATGTCCTATATCCCTTAGTAGATCCCGGGTACAATTATAACTGATCTAGAGGCTCTTATCAAATTCTAAGCTTTAAACTCTTTTTTGGTGGCTACTCCAATCACAACTGCCTTTATATTGTCATGCATTCATGTAATGAAATGCATCACATTAACGTATATTCACTCAGTCATTTGATTTCACTTACACAATCACATTTACATTCACGTTCACGTTTGTCATCGGACCTTGCCCCGACATTCAACAAAAATATTGAGAATCACTTATTTCATCAAATTCACATACAAGGAACACTTCCAATGTCTTATTCATGCATCAAACGCCTCAGACATTCAATGTCCGGAATCAACACAATTACATTCACAATTTTATTGAATACATAATTTAAAACAAACAAATATTTAAGTGAGACCATCTAGGTTACTTACAGATTGCTCCAAATAGCTATTGTCTCGAAGTCCCGGCAACGTCTGGATGTTGAAGCTTTAAATGCTTTTTTATAACATGCAACATACACTTACACATAACACAACTTTGCACAATTATATAAGTACTCATTATGCACATATGTATATATACATGGATTATGTACAATGCATGCTCAATGACAATCTCTGGTATATTCCCTTTATTTTCATCATATGATCATTCACATATCAAAACTCATATATTTCTAATTTGAACTTAGGTTTACACTTTAATAATACAATTTTATTTTAAGTTCATCACTCAATCGATCATTCTAGCTTTTCTCAAAATAGATTTTTAGGTCAATTTTGTATGATCATTATGACAAAGAAAATGAAGTATTTAGGCCATACCTTCTTCTAAGTAAATGTTTCCATATGTCTTAAGTTTCTAATGACACTAAGTTCTCACAATTTGGTTCGGTATTATGCAAGTTATATAAAAAATACTCCAGACTATACTCAAACTACTACAATACTCAGTACTCAACTTCAAGCCAAAATTTGAAACTCTTATAGACATAATTAAACTTTGATTCCTCATGAAATTTGTATTTATATGTCTCTAGTTTAATCTAAACTTAAAATCATTTCATTTGGATATGTACATATCAAGTTATGGCTAAAATACAGATGCATATTCAATGAAAACACTCCATTTAAGAAATTCCAACACACTTCATCATTTTCATCCTAAACTCATCAATCAATCATTATCAATCCTTTCCTAATGAATTCATATGGCCATGAATTTTTGTGGAGAGGAAAGACAATGTGTGAGGAGTTTATGGTTCAAATTTGAAGTCAATCTGAGGTCCGAAGAAGAAGTTAATATCAAAAGAGTGAAGGGTGTCAAAATCTGTCAAAAAGCATTGCACCTTCATTGTCACGATCGTGCTTGTGCACGATCATGCACTGCCTAACGCTTTCTCTCTGTCACGATCGTGCTTGTGCACGATTGTGCAACTTCCAGGTAATCCTTTCTGTCATCGTGCAAGTTTCCTGAGGGTTCCTTTCTCTCATGATCGTGCTTCTGCAGGATCATGCAGCTCCTCTAAGGTTCCCTCTCTGTCACGATTGTGCTTCTGCACTATCATGCAACTCCTCTGAGGTTCCCTCTCTGTCATGATCGTGCTTGTGCATGATCGTGACAGACAATCTTCCCCAGATTTAACAAAACAACATATTCTTCATCACTTCTTCATCTCTTTTGCTTATTCTATCATTTCTAACTTATGTCCTCATTATTTCCTCTTCATTCCTACTTCCGTTTCAGCTCAACTCATTCAAACACAAATCAAAATTTATGATTGATCATAAACATAAAAAACAGAACATATCATATACGCATATTGATCATATTTTCTAAACTTCTTCATTTTCTTTAACACCTTTATTTCATCTCTAACTATCACCTTAATCCTTCTCATTTCAAGACTTCACATTACACTAGCCTTTTCTTTAACTCCTACTTACTTTAATCCATCTCTATTACACCCAACGTGATCCACGTATATAAACAGTGAAAACAGAGCATGAAACACCCATTTACTTATCTAATTTTTCTACACTCTTTTTACATCATCATATTAATCTTTCTATCTCAAAAATCATCTCAACAACATCTTATGAAATATTGTTAATCAAATATGCAAAAGCAAGACATGGACACACCCAAGAATCTCATTCACGTTTCAGCAAATAAACAACCTCATTTTATAAACATTTATCTGCTAACTATCATGATGCATGTTTCATTTTACAAATCATGAAGAACCATACGATACTTACTTGTTTAAAACTCCAAACTCTTCAAAATCATGTGAACCCTAGCTTTCGATGATGCATGATCATCAACAGTAAAGGTTGTAGGATTAGATCTTTTAGTGACAGTGACGAAGATAACAAAATGAAAGTAATAAGAAGGGTGAGAACAAAGCTTGCGTTGTTAGAGCAAAAAGAGAGGTTCGTAGGTGAAGAAGTTGAAGAATGAAATGAAGAGAAATTAATAAGGGGTGAGAACAAATGAACACAGTGAACGACAAAAAAAAATGAAAATAGTCTTTCACTTTGGGAGAGTGTCGTGGGGTGGATGCATGCATGGCTTGGCAAGTGACGCTTGCCACATGTTCACTTCCTATGGCCTTACTTAGTTCTCTTATTTAACTAGTCAATTTGTCTCAAATTTTTAATCCAATTGTCACTCAATTTTCACCATCATATTCTCAATAATTCCTAATACCATTAGCCAATTATTTCAACTGTCATTTGACATTTATTTCTACTACTATAAATCAATTGTCTTGCCACTTGGCATTTTTCCTAGTCTAAAAATACTCATAATTTCATAAATTTCCTAAATTTTTTTCAAAAATTCCAAATCAATAATTATATTCTCCAAAACAATTTTCAATACAAATAATCCATAATTATCAATATAATCACATTTATAAATTAATTATACCCAAAAATTGTCAAAGAGTGCATGTACAATTATTTTAATGTGTGCAATGAGTAATAATCACATGTGTGTATATGCTATATTATGTATGAGCATGAAATGCATTTTCTAACTTCTCAATAAATTCTCATGTACACTATTCTAGGGTTCTAACCCTTAACATGAGATAACGGGATGTTATCTACTCCACTTTTAATAATCCAATATGGGACAATGTACTAGCCATACTGTTCTTTGCATATTAAGTAACTTTTTTTTTCCAAAAGTTAAAATTTCCAATATGGGACCAACACAAGGTTGTTTTTAGTCTTTGTTGCTTAATCCAAGGTCAAATACAGGGGTTTATAGGGAAGCATAGAAGAAGCAAAATGACTCATCTTATCACATGATCCTAACTTGGTGGTGATTAGGTGTCATGTTTTTTGATGTTTCTTCACTTCTTCCAAAATTGCTTCAAATCAACCCAGTTTTTCTCTAAATTTCCTTCTTTTCCTTGAAAAGGTAGAAACATGGCCAAGAATAAAATATTTCTCACTTTGAGTATCAAATCCTTTAAGGTACCCAAGATAAAAGCATAATGCATTTAAATTCATGCTAAAAGTAATGTATAAGTAACAAACATCATTAGATAAGAAGGTTGTTGACCTTTAAGTCTAAATTAAAGAATTATGTAAGTTTTAACGGCCCTTGACCATATTCTTGACATTGAGTTGGCATGTATATGGAATGTTGACAACAAATTAAGGGCGAATAACATTGAATGGGCAAGATAAAATGGGCAATGTCAACGGAGGTTCGAGAGTAAGTGATCACCGACATCTGTTGGTGTGTATTGGCAAAAATCTTGGAAGATAACTGTTTGGTTCGGCGTTTGAAAGCTTCGAAAGTATTTTTTTTCACCGCAAAAGCCATTTATAAATTGCCGCAAGAGCGATTTATAAATTGGCGATGACAAGAGAAAGCTGACTTGAGCTTTGGAGAACTAAAATGCCGCAAGAGGACTTGGACAATTTTAACTCCATTCCGATGCGCCTGAAATAAATGCGGTGTATTGTCTTGTCTGTTAGACATTCTATCAAACAACTTCTCGGCGATAAGTTTTGACTCACTAGAACAGCAAAGAGGGAATACATTTTATAATTGGGTTCATGAAAGATTCGGAAGTGGAGATAGACTCGTTATCGGACGAAGAAGACGATCTCGAGAACTTGATAGACCAAAACGAGAGTAAACAGAATGACCACATCAACAGCCGCCATAGTTCCTCCTCATTTCACATTGACGACCACCTCGATTCGAGCCTCTGGCGGCGAGCCTCTGGTTTCAAGCTTAACTTCAGTGGCAGTAAACGGTACTATTTCTTGTTAGCCATTTTTCTAACTCTCCTCATTGTTCTTCTCTACTTCTCTGCCAGTTTTCGCAACCTTTTCTCTATCCCTGACCTGTCTCTTCTCAAGTCCGCTTCCTATCCGGACCGGCAGCGAGAGTCTGAGTTACGCGCACTTTACTTGCTCAGACAACAACAGCTCGCGCTTTTCTCTTTCTGGAACCAATCTTCAGTGAATTCCTCTTTTTCTAGTTCTATAGATAATGTCGGTTCGAATATGCCCACTAATGGTGAAAATTTGTTCTTGGGAGATTTAAAATCTTTCCTGATAAAGCAGATCGCTTTAAACCAAGAAATTCAGCAAGTTCTGTTGTCAATCCATAAATCGGGTAATGCATCTTCGGAATCTGATTATGACGGGTTTTTCTTGGATCCTATGTGTCAAAAGGTGGATCAGAGGTCTTCAGAGAGGAAAACTATTCAGTGGAAGCCGAGATTGAAAAAGTTCTTGTTTGCAATTTGTTTATCTGGGCAGATGAGCAACCATTTGATTTGCTTAGAAAAGCATATGTTTTTTGCTGCTTTGTTGGATAGGGTTTTGGTTATTCCAAGTTCGAAATTTGACTATCATTACAACAGGGTCTTGGATATTGCTCATATTAATGAATGTTTGGGGACTAAAGTTGTAGTTACGTTTGAAGAGTTCATGGAAGTGAAGAAGAACCATCCCCATATTGACCGGTTTATTTGCTACTTTTCATTGCCTAATCCATGCTATGTTGATGGGGAGCATGTTAAGAGGTTGAAGGCATTGGGGCTTTCTATGGGAAAGCTTGAGTCTCCTTGGAAGGAGGATACAAAGAAACCCAGTAAAAAGAGTGTTCAGGACATTGAAGCAAAGTTTAAATCTGATGACGACGTTATTGCTATTGGAGATGTGTTCTACGCTGATGTGGAGAAGAATTGGTTGATGCAACCCAGTGGTCCACTTGCTCACAACTGTAAAACTTTGATTGAACCAAGTCGGACTATCATCATTACTGCTCAGCGTTTTGTTCAAACCTTCTTAGGGCAGAATTTTGTTGCTCTCCATTTTCGGCGCCATGGATTTTTGAAATTCTGGTAATTTTGTCATTGTCCTTAACTGTTAACAACCTTTCTTTTTCTCTCATAAGCCAATGAATGTGCTTCCTACGCTTATTCCTCTCCTGATGAGAGGTGGCCAGTCTGGACCGGCAGAGGGAAAGAGTATTAGTTCTCATGGCTTTTCCAAATACCAAAATTAACTTGAGCGACTTGTTTCCATGATCCAAGAAAAAAAAAATTCGAGTCTTTAAGTGATGGTGGTACAATCTAGTACTTTTGGTATCTATTGTTTTATAGGTTGATTTAGTTGGTTGTTTAGAATGCATAGATCTGTGGCATAACAGGGTGCATGTTCTTTCAGCACTTAATTGACGTGAGGCTGTATGGATTTATGTTGATGCTTCTTATCCTCATTTCATATTCTGCAGCAATGCAAAAAAGCCTAGTTGCTTTTACCCCATTCCACAAGCTGCTGATTGCATCTCACGAGTTGTTGCAAGGGCCAATGCTTCAGTTATATATCTTTCAACTGATGCTGCAGAGAGTGAAACTGGGTTGCTGCAGTCATTGATTGTAGCAAATGGGAAGACTCTGCCACTTGTAAAGCGTCCACCTTATAATTCTGCTGAAAAGTGGGATGCTTTCTTGCATAGACATGGTCTTCACAATGATCCTCAGGTAAGTTGTTCTTGTTCTGTCTTCTTATTACCGTTTGTGCTGGATTGTTATAAATCTACAAGATATTGGCTTTTTTTGCTTGTTCGTTTCATTGATTACCCCAAAAGATCGATCAAAAGTTCATCCAAAATAAAGGGATGTAAAATAGATACTTCTCACTGTTCAATTCATAATGACTTATCTTGGTCCTAGGAAAATGTGGGGTAGGGTTCTTGCTGATTTTTATGAAGGCAATATTGGTCTAGCTTTCTATCAAACCTCTCATTGTATGTATGAGCAGCCTAGCTGGTTTTCATCCTTTCTTTTTTCTAAATTTCTGTTTGACCTTTATGTATTAGATCAGTGGTGAGACACATTAATCCCTTATTTTCCTTAATGTCATGTTCGCGATTTATGTCAAAAATGAGATGACGAGAATCATTAATTGTGTCTTCTGAAATAAATGAATGCTGTGATGCCTGGTCCTGCAGGATGATGTAGTGGTTACTTGAATTATCACCTTTGGCATTTTACATTTCGGGGAGTTTGTTAAAGCTACATCCTAATGTTTTTTACCTCTGATATGGATGTAAATATTAAGTCAAAGACTGGGGGGAAAAAGGGAGCATTCTTGGTGCATAAATGCTTTATATGCAAGTCTGAAGAAGAATGGGGGTAAAGTATCATTTGCTTCATTTTCTATCGTTGTGGATCATTTGAAATTGGATTGCCTTGGTTGGGGTTTCTTGGATTCATACTGAAACTGTTGCGTCAGAAAGTATATCATGGTATTTGATTTATCAGGTTAGTTTGGAAAAATAGAGGCTTTCTGAAGTTAAGATATGCACAGTAACCTCCGAATTCCATACTCTGCCCGCACGAGGCAAGAGTTGAAACTAACAAATGTCAAAGTCACCTCTCTGGCGTGAACATCTTGTATTCACAGTGTTTGTTCAATATTTGTTTTGAAGGTGGAAGCTATGCTGGATAAGACAATCTGTGCCATGTCTAATGTGTTCATTGGAGCCTCTGGATCCACTTTTACTGAGGATATCTTGCGGCTGCGTAAGGATTGGCATTCTGCATCCTTATGTGATGAGTACCTCTGCCAGGGTGAGCTGCCAAATTTCATAGCAGAAGAGAAATGAAGACGACACAGACAATTGGGCCACTATTTTTGGTCGTATTCACCTCTTGTATAGGCACATTGTAGTGTTTTTTTTTTTTTGGACTTTCCTTTTAATCCTGTTCTTTTGCACATAAATTACACTTTCATAGTTTCAGTTCCTGAGTTAGGGTTGGGTAGGCGTCAGTGAGTAAGAAGTATTTTTAGCAATTGAAGGGTCTCGCTTGCTTTATTTTGTTCACGAGCTTAAAGAACCATCCTCACTGCAAACTACAATTCAACCATGAAAAGTTAATGAGATATCAATCTTGTTCTTGCAAATTTGTAATTATAATTTCATATTTAGATTGTACGTACCAGTGTTTTGAAAACTGGATCGAGCTGGTCGATCGGACCGAAGAATCGGTAAATTGGAGCATGAAACGGTCCGGTTTAGCCCGTATTTTTTGTAAGTGATTGACCCGTTCATTTTGTGGTCGGATCGGTAAAAACCGTTGAATCGGTGAAATAAAGAACCGATCGGTCTATTTAAAATGTCTTGATTTTGATGATTTTAACTTGAATGAATATTATGGTTGGTGATCTTTTTTTAATCTTTTTGATGAAATATGAGTAGTGAGTTTTGTTATCTTATTTTGTGTTGTGTTTGGCTATTTTTTTTAAAAATTGTATATTTTAAAGTTTAAAGGTTTAAGTTTATAATTAGATAAATAAATAATTAAATAATATGTATGAAATAAAAATTTATATATTTATTAATCACCGGTTCAACCACGGTTGAATTCCAGTTGAATTATTAATTTTTGAATCAGTTACTTCTCTGGTTCAATCACCGGTCTAGTTTTTAAAACATTGACACGTAGAATGCAAGATCTTAACTGACATAACGTAACCTATCCTTAGCTAGCTTTAATATTATTTGCATTTATGATATTTCAATTATCAAACATATATATATATATATATATATATATAGCTGTAGGCCTTGCGT
>JANKOE010000001.1:18092018-18105896 GCA_026284465.1 Erythroxylum citrifolium | reverse complement strand
TATATATATATATATATATATAGAGCTGTAGGCCTTGCGTTTTCTTTTCTCGCTTCCTCTACTTTAGAAAGAAAGGAGCTGTTAAAAGCCAGCCGCCGCCAAGATTTCACTTTCAGTTCCATTTTTCGAAATTAGTTAGGTATAGATCGAAAGTTTTTGTGACGCAGATTCGATTTGACCGTGGAAACTAGAATATACACATGTCCTTCCATCTTTTGCATTAATCAAGAGAAAAGTAATATGCTGCCACTCTCGTGATTGGTTTTGGAGAAGAAAGAAGATTTCAATAATGAGAGCGAGATTGGTGGTGTTTCCTGTAAGAGGTAGGAATTGGTACTTTGGTAGATCCATTCTCCAATCTTCTTCCATTGGAGAGACAACCTCAGCTTCATCAAACGCTACTCCCTCCACTGTCACCGAGTTATGGAATAGCTTCTCTTCCTCTAAATCCAATGCCTACAATGTGGAACTTTTTATCGACTTTGTCTCCAATAAGGTCTCCGATTACTCACTTTCTGTTGTTTTTTGCCTTTCTCATTCGTTCTCAAAATGGGTCATTTTTTTCATTTTGATTTGTGAGTACATTTCTTCTGTGTCTACTTTATATATAGATGAATAGAGCATGGATGGGTCTAGAGAAGGCGCCAGAGGGCACCTTGAAGAATAAGATTCATGGGTATCTCTCGTTTTTGTTAAATTTATTTCGTTATCTTTCTTCATCTTTTTTTCTTTTTGATAATAGCAAGTACAGTAAAACTGTTGATTCGACTTGTGAAGGCTGGGATTGAAGCTTCTGGCACGCGTTAAACCATCTGAGATTTTCCTAAAATCTATTTCCAAGGAGGTTTCTTGCGTTGAAATTACATACCCTTCCAGGTTTTGAGCCCCTAACTCTGTTCGTTTTGTTCTAATTAAACACAATTCAGCTTCATTTGTTACATGTTGAACAATCTAATAATGTTTTATTCTTTTGGGTACTACAATCAAACGTCTCTAATTATGATGTCCTAAACTGTTAGACAATCAAGGAATTGATTTTCATGATTCATAAATTCATACTCACTTAATCAAGCCATCCGCATTGCATCCTTGTAGTAGAAAGTGATTTTCTTGCCGACAAAGTTTTGAACTACTTGATTGAAGTTTCTGAAGTTATGCTGGATTGTTTCTCTCATATTCTATATCATCTCTGCACTCTGACTGGATTCAAACAGAACCTTATATGATTCTGTTGTAATTCGTATTTTGTTTTGCAGTTTAAATCCCCGACTTGTGCGCAGAAGGTTGCGACATATTGCCGTGAGGTAGTTATTTGCTTACATGTTATAGATGTATTTTGATCCGCCACATCTCACTTCTTCTTTCTTTGTTACTCCTATAAGAATTGGCATGGAGAATCAAATTCATGCGTTCAATATTCTAGCTCTGATGTCTGATTAATAGTAAGATCGGCCATTGTAAAAATGTACTTTTTCTCACTTTTTTTTTGTTGGCATAGTCTGTTGGAAAATGTTTGTCTGTTCTGATTAATGGTAAGATCAGCCGTTGTAAAAATGTACTTCTCACCTTTTTTTAGTTGGCATATTGTCTGTTGAAAATGTTTGTCCCTTACAAATCTTGTTGAAATGGCTTATGAATCTTTACCACTGTCATCTTTCTTCTCCTTATAAAGCCTTAGTGTCTTTGACAATGCATTTAACTCCATTGTCTCTGCTATAGCGAGTATATCTGTCTAAAATGATGTCCAAATCATCAGGGGAGCTGCCATCCACAGGAAATATTTCTATGGTTCAGTTACATTACTTCCACTCACAAGTGCATTTACTGTAAGTCTGTCTGCTGTTTTAGATATTATCTTTGTCTTTCTAATATGTTTTCCATGAGTTGGCTAACGTTTTATTTGATCAATTAATCTTCTGTTGCATACTTACTTTTTCTGTTCTCTTATAGGTTTTACCTCTGCCCAACATCCCATTCTTTTGGATATTGTTTCGCACTTATTCCAATTGGCGAGCTATGAAGGTGTGTTATATACTACTATGATTTGAAAAGATTAGTTATCATGTTGTTTGCATGTAGGAAACAGCTTTACGGTAAGCATGTTAATAAGTTGCATTTGCTACAATGGATGTGTATCATTTACTATGAAGAGTTAGAGTTCAAATTACTCCATACCATCCTTCAGTTTAGAATTTAACGTGTTTCTTCTGTTCCAATTTTGCATCCTTTTTCTTTAGGGAAGTGAAAAACTCCTCCAGCTTGTATCAGATTGCTCCAGCACTGAGGATCCAGCTGTAGCAAATGTTATTGGAAATGGTAAAGAAAGGATTAAGCAAACAAATAATAATTCACAAAGAGTTCTATGGGTAAGCCCTCTTATTGCAGATCTGAAATTTGTACTGATAATGTTGATGTCTGAATATGGTTACATGACTTCTTGGAATTAGTCTTCTTGTAAAATTTTGCAAAATAATCTCTTTCTTGCAGTTCTAAGTATATCTTCCCATGAAATATCTCAACTTTTGAGTTCACAGCATTGCGAATCTTCCTTTTAAGAACAATAGATGTCTACAATTTTAGCTCTAGTGTTTTTTTCTCCTCTTTCCCCCGGTGGCTATGACCACACCAATAGACTTTGGTTTTAAGTTTTCATGTTTGTTCTGTGAGAATGATTAACATTGGATAGAGCATCCAACGTCTTAGCATATGCGGACCTTCACATTTTTAGCTGCAAGACCAGTTCTTTCTTATGCCCTTAACTAAAATCATATTCTTTATTGAAATTGTATTTAGGTATTGCAGCCATCAAGGGAGCTTCAAGAACTTCTTAGCTGTGGAGACGAGAATGATGGCCTTAGTGATTCTGATTTGTCAAATATATGCAAAAAGTTCAACTTAAAGATTAACGATGTTACGAAATCCAGGCATACGATGTAGTTCCTAATTTGCTTTGTAAATTTTGGCATTTGAATTATAACATGTTGATGCTCATTCTGGGTGGATAGCAAGATTTTATCCTTCCAAGTTTGTAGATAACTGGATCTTGTCTGACACGAAACTTGAAGATTCTCTTTCGGTCTTTCTCCAATTGGATTTTGGAATGTGATTAAAGATAAAGAGTGGAGCGGTGGGTTGGACTGTGACAATAAATAAAAGGTGGAGCTTTATGCGGGCTTGATGCCAAAATATTATCTTGTTCTGGTTTTGAATTCAGTGAAGTAGTAGGAATTCTATTTGTCAGTCACAAGTTTACTTGCCAAAAGACGAATCACTTTAGCTAAATATCATCCTTAAATTGCAACATCAACTAACAAAAGCTCGAGTGCAAGAAGAGCAGTACGTTCACCCTTACTCTGTATGAATGAGATTGATTAGGTCGTTTGATTTGGCTAAGATTTGATTCATTCTGTGCTGGTCGTTACTGCCTTGTGTACATGTATTCTTCTCTAGCCTACCACGTTGTCTCGGGAAAAGAAATCAACTTTATAAGATAAAAGAGTAGGAGGGTTCTGCGTTTTCTTTTTGTAAAGTTACTCAGGATCATATGTATACATTGTCAGAAATGTGACGAGTCAAAAAGTAGCACAGCCGTAAATTGTTCGTTCCAACCTTCTGATCCTGTCACAGCAAGTTCAGCAAACTTGAAACTTCGGTTCTATTAAAGCCATGTACAAATGAATCACTAGTTGACAGCTACATCCGTGTATCATAATCTTGGGAGGATCTGTGACTAACGTCAAACGAATAAATCAACAAAGTCTTGGCCATTTAAGACATGTAATCTTGAGTGTTTGGATCGCCAGCTTGTTGAGATGCCCCTTGATCAATTCCAACTGTTCTCTTGCTCATATTAGTTCGCTGCACTAAACGTACCAATGCCTGAACCACTTCTGACATAGGGGGTCGGAACTCCGGCTCAGGCTGAAGCAAAACAATGAAAATGAGTCCCCAGATCACATTGTCACAGTAAAACGACTATGCCTCAAGTTATTACAAAAGAACAGAATTAAGTAACACAAATTCCACTTTGTTTATGACATGCATGTTTAGGGAGAGTCTTATATATCCTATCCTAACCCGCAAATTCCTTCATCTCAAAAACAATGTTACCTGGACACAAAGGGCAATGACATCAGCAAAACGAGAGAGAGATTTGACAGGGTAAAGCCCTTTAAGTGCTTGATCAACCATCTTTGATAGAGCATCAATGTCATGAAGCTGAGGTGTGGCCCATCGTACCAAAGATTGCTCCAGTCTTGGTCTTGAGCTGAAAAATGATTTCACAAAGAATAAAGACTAGGAACCAATTTCTTATCTTCTACCTCAACGAGCTTTACTTGTGCTATTTATTGGACATAATGACAGCAGTCAATTTTGTAATCAACCAATCACCTATCAAATGGTTTACGTCCAGTAAGCAGCTCCAACATGACCACTCCAAAACTGTAAACATCGCTCTTAAGAGTATAATGACCAGACATAGCAATCTCTGGTGCACTATATCCAGAACCTGCATTTTGGCTCAATATCTGCATATGGAAATAGAAACCAAAATCACAAATTAAGCGATAAGTTCTAGCATCAAGTTAAAAAGTGATGCAATAATGAACCAACCTAACCAAAAATAGATAGACGAGTATACTAAGTTTCATGTCCATTGCAACACTACGAGAACAATGAGCCAGAAGTCCACAAAATTTTGGAACATCCAATAAGTTGTTTCTTAAAAGCATCACATAGGAAATCAAGGATTTCAACTTCCAAACTAGTTAATAACCATCTCTTTTGGCACTTTTCTTTTACTTGTGGACTTCTTTGCACCAAATTTTAGTAGTTCCTATAAGGAAACTCAATTATTTTAAACTTCACATCCTCCTAAACTTACATTTCTGAATTCTGAGCCAACCAGAAAATGGCTTGCACAACTTTCTTAGAAAGACATCAAAAAATAACTCAAAGATCACCTGATCTGCATTTGGGAGAAAACTTGCCAGGCCTGAGCTTGAAAGGTGAGGATTGAGTTCAGCATCCAATAGTATGTTTGCTGACTTGATGTTTTTGTGAATAATGGATGGAGAACAGACTTCATGCAGGTACCTGAAAAATGGTACCATGAAGGCAATGACAAAAATATTGCAGGAAAATGGTGGTGGGTTCATTTAAATCTACATCACCAATCCTACTTCTACTATAGAGTCAATTCAAACATGAGAACCTATTAAAATAACTATGGAATTAATGTACCACCGTTGGATGTTAGATGAACTGATCTCGTAGAAAATTGCATCACCTCCCCATTCATTTATTAGATATGTGCCTTGACATCAACTACAGTTACGTATCCTAAATTTACCCCTTTGAGGTACTACTGCTTTTGAAACAAGTAATCATTATGCTTTTGAAATGACAAGTTGGTACGAAGTTTCATGCCAGTGTTCTTTCCTTTTCAATATTGGCTGTCATGGGGCTCATAACATCTACACTTCAATCATCCACTCAGGTAAAGGAGGACTTGGTCCTTACACTCCACCAACAGCAAAGAATGGAGGTATTTGAGGGAGATCTATGTATAGGAGGGACTGTATCTTTAGATAACAAAATTTGATATTAGAAGGTCAATTTGTGAATTTTTGATGTTCTTGTGATGAACTTACTCCAATGCCCGGGCAGTTCCCAAAGCTATCTTGACACGAGAATTCCATATCAAAGGTTTGTTATAATCATCTGGTACATGAAGGAACTCATGCAATGATCCATTCTTATGGAACTCATATATTAGTAGTTGTTGTCCATGTTCCGAACAGTAACCCACTAGCTCAGTCACATTCGGGTGATGTAACTCTGAGATTTTGGACACTACTTCTGTAAAATCTTCAACCATATTGTTGGCAGTACAAGCTGAATCTATTTTCTTCACTGCAAGAACCTACAACATAGTCCCAAAAGGAAAGCGAAAAAAGGATCATGAGATAATGTACTAGAATATTCCAAATCTGTGGTGCCAAAATTCAGAACTAAAAATTCCAACCTGGAATAACCCACATAAACAGAAACAATTGTCATTCAGATGTGCATGTGTCAAGATTTGCCATCAAAAAGCACTCAGCTAGCACATCACATCAAGTATCAGGATGCATGTGTTTCAATCTCATGTGCTATGAAAAGACGTATATAAAACCTAAACTATCCTATGTTTTTTGTTTCTTCTTTGGGCCCCTAAAGTGAAATGTCGAGAACTTTTCAGGTTAAAGAAGCAAACCTTTCCATCATCAAACTGAGCACGATAAACATGTCCAAATGACCCTTCACCAAGAAAATTTTCGACACTGAAGCTGCCAGTAGCCACTTGCAGGTCTGCTACTGAATACGAGGTCACACTGACAGGAACTAGAACAGGTTTCTTTACAGCAGCAGGCTTCTTCGGAAAATCATTCTCGTCAAATGATTTATGGGAATCACTCGGTGGGGGTCTAAGATTTATTGAGGCTGAGGTATACATTGTCTTAGTAATCACAGTGGATGGAGCTTGTATAGACTTCAATTCTGTAGTACAATTTGACGGTTAAACTAAGTGGAATTTTTGGAGGAGCAATGAAACTTCCAATCACAAATGTCCACAGAAAGCAGATTGAAGAGACTAATAATACAGGCCCAAAGTGAACCAAAATACAGTTTAGAAATTTGTCTAATCACAACCAAGTGGTATCTATTTATAAAATCAAATAGATTGAATAACATTTTGCTTCTAAACTGGAGCCAAAGTGCTAAAGAGTCTAAAATAGTTCATTGAAGATAACTGTCTTCCCAATGAAAGGCAGCAATGTAGAATTTTCCATCATCCACAGAACAGAATAATCTATTTGGAGACAGGACATTTCAAATACTGAATTGTATAATCATCGTGTTCGCAGCAGAACTGTCTTACTGCTATGAGAAAATTAAAAATCACCAGCAGATTATCACATCAGTGATACAAGGCTGAGTACATCCTTAATAAAACAGCAATATTGAGAAATTAATTAGTCACATCTAAACCAATTTCAATTAAGCTCAGCATCTTACAGATTTGCATTCCATTTTGTCAAAGCATTAGCTGCCAAAAGTATAAATTATAAAGAAAAACCAATAATCAAAACAACCAAGCACAGATCACAAAAGATTGGAATAATGTAGTTCTCATTTTTTAGGAATGGAAAATAATAAACAAAACAATCTAGCCACAGCATAGAAACAAAACACTCAAATAATGCAAATTACTGACAGAGATGCTTCATCAAGCTCAAAATCGGGACAAATAGCCATTACCTTGCGCTTCACCAGAAGAAAGGGGAGCAAATGGTTGATTGTCAAGTTTTTCTTCATCTGAGGATGACCCCTTTGATTTTCTCTTCACAAGGAAAAATGCTACTATTGCTCCAACAACAAATACTGATATGATAATCCCAGCTATGCCACCACCTGTAATTCCTGATTTTTGGTTGCCACCATCAGTCCCACTGTCTGATGGAGTATTGTTGCCACCAGATGTATGACTAGGGCGTTTTGGGGCTGGAGGTGTACCAGGCGGAGTTGGAGGTGCCGACCCCGAAATCCAATTGTTTCCTTCCTTCCTGTAATGAGGATTACTCAAATTGGTTTTGCAGAATTATTCTTTAACACAATCTGCCTAGCAGCTAACACATGGTCAGAGAAATCTTACTGCAGATTAATGTTAGCCAATGGTCGAGGGATCCAGCCAGTAAAATGATTGTTTGCTATGTTCCTGACAGACAATAATGACCAACATGTTGGTACCATGGATTAAACGTGAGGAAATATACAAGTTCTCAACTAAATTCAATTGCTATGGTGGTTACACACAAATTTTCAAGAGGAAGATTGGAGAGGACATCAATAGTTCCTGTAAACTGGTTGTTTTGCAAATACCTGTGAGGAGGTCAAGGCTAGTAAGCAACAAGAAATCAAACCGTATGTTTACTGGCAATAATCAGAAGAAATGCTACTTACATCGTTGTCATACTTGAAAGGGAGCTAAAACTCCGAGGTAGATTTCCTGTCAGCAAATTGAAGGAAATATCCCTGAAGCATGCATTTAGTTATTAATACTTGAGATCTATCTGTTCCATGAAAATAGATCGAAATATCTGTTATAAATAGCAATCAAATACGGACTGAACTTTGCATTTCCAACTAATCAAGGAAGCTTGGAACTTTCAGAAACATTTGCTGAACCAACGCTATCATTGATCAACCAAAGTATAAAGAGATATAGAACGAGCATCTATAACAGAGACAACACAAATATCCAAAGATATCAGGAATATGCCACCCAAAGTAGATTAATTGAATTTTTTTAATATTACAATGCTTACTAGATATTTGAATCATAAACCAAATTTCAAGTAGTCATGAAAACCAATGACTAGTCTAAAATTAATTGGTATGCTAAACCGTGCAATAAAATAAGATAGGAACAGTTGTTGTGATGCCTTAACAAGCTAGATAAGCAACATATCTTGGTCAATAAAAGAGTAAAGAAGATCTCACAATGTGGAGAGGGAAGAAAGCTGTCCAAACATGTCATTAAGCTGATTCTGAAGCTGGTTGTGTCCAAGGTTCCTACTCTCCCAATAAACATTAGGGAAAATATGTGAGTTAATTCTGAACTAGAGAAGAAAAGTTCAATTAGAGAACTAACAAAGAAATAATCACTCACAAGTATTCCAGAGAAGTCATTTGTGAAATGGAATAAGGAATTCCTCCATTGAACTGATTATTAGCAAGATTCCTAACAACATGTTTATGTCAAAATAATCAACATGAATTAGAACAGAGAGACAAAAAATAATTAAGCAATTTCCATATGAACCATACAGTCTTGTCAAGTTTGGAGGAAGTTGGTAAGGGATACCACCTCCCAGGTTGTTGTTACTCATGTCTCTGCAAAAATCAAACATGTTACGTGTCAAAAAAATACAATGTATGGCAGGCAGGTTAACCATTTAATAAGACCCTCTCACAGGTTTCTCAATGCTGTCAAACTTGTGAGCTGGTAACCCATTCCTCCAGAAAGCCCAAGACCAGATAATTTACTGATATAGTCAAATAGAAGACGAAGTTAGAGAAAGAAATACCAGTGCTAGGAGTGTTTAACACAACATGTCAGAAAGAAGAAAAAGTGTCTTAGAAGATACATTTCTGTTACTCGAGAGCCTGAGCAAGTAACACCTTTCCAAGACTGCCCACATGGATCATCACCAGTAGAACTCCATTTGGTTAGTTGTTGTGGTGAATTTAAGCTGCTGTACATGACCCTTAAAGCAGAAGCTGTATAAGGTCCAAGCAATCAGTGGGTAATATATCAAATACGAGCAACCTTGTCGCTCAACTTGATATTGTATGACTATTCCATGATATCAGTTCATGCCTAAATAATGTTAAATGGTAAAAGATCATAAGAAATTTAAGGTGGAGCACATCAGTGAAAACAAAAAATTGAGGGATAAGAAACTTAGACCTTACAGATATTGATTCCCAACCTTTGATATTTGGGAAGATATGGTGAATATGCCCATGCTTAGTTATTCAGAAAATGTTTGTTTTCTTGCATAACAAGAAGGAATATGCTAGACATTATAAAAATTATAGGGGGTCGGCTTCCTTTCAAAATTATGACAGTGAAAAATCTTTGGCTGTAGCTTTATGCAATTACACACTCATGCTCACAGGATATATCAACAAAATAACAACACATCTATTTGTCCATGATTTTCCTCATCTTTCTTTTCAAAAAGGATGCTCATCTGCAAGGGCTAGGATGGCTAGGGGAATGATCAATGACTGACTGCAGTTCTGCTTTATTTATTGCTTCCTTATAAGTGGAAAGTAAGACAACCTCAGAGACCACTTTTCTAAATGCCAAATAAAGGGAGAAATTAGAGCTGCTAAACATGCTTATTTTCAGACATTGAAAGAGTTTGATTTTGAGCACAAATAGCAATTTTACCACTAAATTTCCCCAAGTATGGTCACTAAACAACCTATGATTAATTTTGTATGCATGTGAATAACTGCATCTTCAGATCCTGAGCTAGGATTGCAGCCTAAGTTCTCAGGGTAGTTTATGGCCTCATCTGGGTTTGATTAGGATGCAGAACATGCGGTTCAGTCTTGCAGATTACTTTTGAGTTGGATAGCAAGTATATTACACATGAGCTTAATGACTGGGCAGTCAATCCAGAAATGACACATTATTTCACAAGGCAATCCTAGCAATTGAGCAACTCATAGAATTGCATCGTTAAATCATATCCGCTATTATGCCAAATAAATGATATCAAAGCAAGATCATACTTATGCATATATTTCATGTATCAAGCAATCTTCTTTGCAGCTGCTAAGGCGCAAATTCAGACGTAAGAGAAGAACTGTCACATATCACTCAAACCACCTGCAAGGTCTTTGCTTTATGACTGACACGATAAATCCCAGAAAAGAAATCGACATAAGCGAGAACGCACACAGACTAAAAAGCTTATCTTTCTGACGTGACTAACATTCAAAGCAAAGCTCAAAGCAGTAGCTTTTAACCAGAAAGTGGCGCTAAATGGAATCTCAATGTACTTAACTGGAAAATCGTCCAAAAAAAGAAACGATTTTTTAACTAAGCTTAGCAGCCTTAAATTACCTTTTAAGTCAGCTCAAAACTTAGTCAAACAAAGAAAAGAAAATGTACAATCTGCATAAAAAGGCAGAAACTTTCAGCAATAATAACAAGCAACAAGCAGCTCTAGATTACAGCAAACAATAATCAGAGAAAAGTGATACAAAAAGCACAAGCTAAAAAGGAAAACAGAAACATGATGTTGTGCAAAGATAGACACGTCTATGTCCATCATTGAGACAGAAGGAGAAAGACAAATATAAAGGAAGAAGGGAGAGAAAGTAGTGGCTTACCATCATTTGGATCTGTAGCACCATGGATCAGGATGCATCTAAGAATGCAGATTGCGAGTGTCACTATCAGGTCAACCCTTCTCCGGAAACCCATCATCACCCACGAAGAACCAGAGAAGATGGCCAATGACTAATGCAAGAAAGCTCTTCCTTTGTATTTCTTTCTGCTTTTTTTAAAAATAGTTTGAGTACTATTTCTTCGCTATACCCATTAAAACATGTCCCAAGGAAAGCTGGCAGGCACGATTTACCAGAAGAATCCAAAGCCCCAGAAATATTTTATTTTATTACACTCACATTCTCCTCTTTCATGTCTGTCGTTATTATTCGTTTATGAATCTGTTCTACTTTGTAGTTTCGGACCAGAAATCTTACGGACAGAACTGACACTTGTTTTCTATAATAGGTAAAATACTGCCACAGTTGCAGTTAGTATCTCGCGTTGTTTCTATATACCTTATATTTTATTCATAATGCTTAAAAGAATCAATTGCATAACCTTTAGAAGCAGTAGGAAAGTGTCGCTTTTTTAACTTCGTGAGGATTCCATCATGTTAATTTTTATGGAAGATCTTAATGACAAAAGAGAAAAAAGGAGACTATAGTGTGAAAAAGGTTACTTATAAGGCTGGATTGAAGTCTCGTGGCTCTCCTGTTATGTATGTTCACTTTTAATCACCTGTCCCTCGCACTAATGAGAGCTTGGTTTTCATTCAACCTTTGTCTCTTTTCCTTATATTTGCATGATAGCATGATGTAATGTTCAGATCTTAGATTTTGGTGACAGTGAGGGCTGTATCCCGGAAAGTGCTACTCTTTATGGTTTGGTCCACTATTTCTGTGGATAATGAAAGTGCTTGTACTTGTATTATCCTCATATGCGGCCTAAAGGTACAGAAAATGAAGGTCCTTTTGGAGTTCATAAATCAATCATCCTTTCTTGAACGCCTAAGGGTATTTATTACATCACAAAAAATAAATGTACAAGCTCCCAAAGAAAAGAATTTATCAAAGACTCGCTGTTACCACAAGGACTACCTGAAACATGATTGAGTAGGCAAAGTACATGCAAGTTGCTGTCAACTGCTTGCTTGGATATGTTTGTTTTTAATTTATTAATCAATTCGAATGTTGTCTTAGTTGGAGAATTATTGTAGTTCATCCCAAATAAAAAATTAAATCAAAATTGCATATAATTAAAAACAATGAGATCAGATGATGTGCACTAGTAGTTAGATTAGAATTGAAAAATGGAACGATTAGGAGTTGAATGATTCTCATCACCTAATCTAAACAAACAGGCTACAACTAAAAGGAAAAGAGACGTGGCAACAACTGGTTATAGGATAGAATGACAGGGAAACGTTAGAACATTTGGCGTTTTCCCATCCAACTTGAAATGAGGATGTAATTTATAAGCATGAATCAAAGTATTTTCGTTTACTGAATTGCTGATGTATGATGTGTGATTTTTTATTTTGGATTCGAGGAAACCCCATAAGCGGGTTAAGCGGGCACACCTCTCCGAGAGTCCAACTAACACACTATCCCACAGGCGGCTTAAGCGGACACACCTCATCATCGAGGGCCCAACTAGTTCTCTACCTACAGGTAAAACCCCGGCTGCCTCAGGCTTTTACAAGAGGGACTATCATGGAATCGAACCTAGTACCTAACCGAAACTAAGCCCTACTCTTAATCATCTAGCCACACCCCTTGAGGGCTGCTGATGTATGATCCATAATTATTAGTCACAATACCATTGAAATTGTCTAATTAGAGGTTTGCTTTTTTATAAGGTAGATTTTCCTACCCGACGAATTCAGCAGATATTGTTCGTCTTTGAAATGAAGTTATGGGTACCTTCGACTTCTGCTTCAATTATTCAAATTAGATCAACTTTAAGTTATCAGAGAGACATAAAAGGAAGGAAAGGAAAAGACAATGGTAACTAACTATATAGGATAGTACTTATAGAATGTCGTAACAAAACATGGTCCGTCTATTCACTTGAAGATGCGAAAGCGACAGTATTTTTCACATTTTGAACCTTTATTCTCCAGTTCAACAAAAGGGGTTTGTCTATTTAGTAGATATGCCTATGTATCTGCACTATCAAGGTGTCTTAATTAGTTGTTTACCATAACATGATCAAAGTCAAGGTTGGAGCTAGTTAGGTTAATGGCAGCTTTTCAACATAAGTGACCAAACTATATGATTTTCAGGGAAATATTCGGTTGCCTTTACTTATAAAGTAGTTGAAATAGAAAGGACAGCGTATAAGTATAAATGTAATAGTTACACTTTAGAAGGAATTATAATATGGTTGAAAAAACCATATCTAAACATATAATAGTTAGCCACTAATTACCTTACGAGGATGAACACTTGTACGAACTTATATCCACCAGTATGGATGAGACTCATAACACAACAATTCCACTTATAAAAGTTATAATGAAGATTATTTAAACTATAACATTTATGCACTTGCGATTACATGTTAAAAAAGAATAACAATATTATGAAGACGAAAGATTAATTACATTGGACTCTCCCATGATTTGGGTCTTTTTCAATTTTGTTCTTAAATTTAAAAAATTATAATTAACCCTCGAGACGGGTATAAGTAATGACAACTCTAACTAACATTGCCAAAGTGGCACAAAACTTCATCAAAAGAATATTAAGTAGATTTGGAGTGTCGAGAGCAATCATAAATGATGGAAGAGCTCATTTATGTAATAAATCATTTGAAGGTGCAAAATGAGTTTAAGGACACCTGTCAAGTGTCTATGTAACGTCGGACTTTTTGGAGACCTTTTGTACTGTATTGTATTTGGAGATACTACTGTATATTGATATATACATATGGATGTATATGAGTTAAAAGATGTATTTAAGTCATTTGGGTGTATATGT
>JANKOE010000001.1:18041483-18052249 GCA_026284465.1 Erythroxylum citrifolium | reverse complement strand
AATTTTAGAAAATGATTTTTTCAATATTAATTAGTAAACATGTTTTCGACAATTTTCCACAATTTTTCACTGAAAATAAAAATTGAAAATATATGCAAAAAATCAAGATAGAAAACAAGAAACTGTTTTCTGAAAATAAACGCACCCTATATTTTCTCTAATTTTTTTACTTATATCTAAATTATTATGTTATACTTTGACATTCTTATCATGTACTAGTATCTCTTAAATTTCAAAATACTCACACAATCCATTCATCCTAATAAAACTTGAAAAGAAAAATCTGACAAAAGAAGATCTGAATATGAAATTCCATAATCATGGTGAAGAAACGTTAATCTCTAAGCTTTCTCTTCGTTCATTCTCTACCTATTCTAGTGCATCTCGGTGGTCATATAAGGATGAAACTGTGGTATTCAAAATATTCAACAGAAGTCTATTATAGGTCATGAAACTTTCTTCTCGGCCTGTGGTTATCACTACAAATTATGACAATATAATCTACGACTGTAACTTAAAATAGGATAGAGTTGGAACTTAATAACTAAATTAATCACGACAAGATTGATTGGTCATGTATATCAGCAAAATAGGGTCGAAGATCATGGCACAAGACTTTAGTTTATGCGTACCCGGCAATCTACAGCAAAGGATGACTAGTCACTTTGCTCCAGCACAGGACTCTTAATTTGTACACTATATAAACAAGCTCTAGCAACAGAAGTTTTCATTCCGCTCCTAAGTACTTCGCAAATTGACTCACTATTGACAAATAATGGAGCTCTCCAAGTTTCTCTTTACCTTTCTCATTCTCCGAGCTATTTTCCCTGCCAGCACACCACTCCTCCACGCAGCTCCCACGAACTCTATTGTCTTCAGGGAATACATAGGAGCTGAGTTCAACAACGTTCGATTTACAGATGTTCCTGTGAACCCAAATGTCGAATTCCACTTCATTCTGTCCTTTGCGATTGACTACGATACCTCAAGCTCCCCGTCTCCAACCAACGGAAACTTCAACGTCTTTTGGGACTCCGACAACCTCAGTCCTTCACAAGTTTCTGCCATCAAAAACCAACATTCTAATGTCAAAGTAGCTTTAAGTCTTGCGGGAGATAGTGTACAAGGTAACCCTGCTTACTTCAATCCGAACTCAGTCGATTCTTGGGTTTCCAATGCTGTTTCTTCCCTCTCCAAAATCGTCAAACAGTATAACTTGGACGGGATTGATATTGACTACGAACATTTCCAAGCCGATCCCGATACTTTCGCTGAGTGTATCGGTCAACTCATAACAACCCTCAAGAACAACAACGTAATCTCATTTGCCTCTATAGCTCCTTATGACGACGACGAAATTCAGAGCCATTACATGGCATTATGGAGGAGTTACGGGCACGTCATAGACTATGTTAACTTCCAGTTTTACGCCTATGATGCTGGAACCACAGTGTCTCAGTTCATGAACTACTTTAAAACCCAAACCTCTAATTATAATGGTGGTAAAGTGTTAGCGAGCTTTGCAACAGATGGAAGTGGAGGATTGTCTCCTACTGATGGGTTCTTCACTGCCTGTAACAAGCTTCAGAGTCAGGAGCAACTACATGGCATCTGTGTTTGGTCTGCAGATGACTCCATGAAGGATGGCTTTCGTTACGAAAAGCAAGCACAAGCTCTTCTGGCAGCTTCCCACTAGAGTTACATATCACCTACGACATGCTGATACGTATAGGAACATATGTAAAATAGATTTTATGGCCTTTCACTTCTATGTTGCTATCTTTCTTATCTGCTTGTATTAATTTGTGTTTCAGGCTGGGTTTCTCTGTTCTATTGTTCCATCTTTTTTTATGGATAACCTTACTTTGTGTTCCTTAATCATATGCTTCCGAGTTTTTTTTTTTAATCTTTTAAACTGTCTTCAAATAAAGATTAGAATTCAGAAACGATAATTTTTTTAGTAAGAAAAATTAATTATAAGGGCCTTTCTCATGCTATCAACCGTCACGTCATGCCTTATGCTTTCCTAATTTAGAGGAGGAAGTTCTAGGCAATGAACTCTTAACATTACTAACAACCTGTTGATAACTAAAATTAACAAGTCTTGAAATTCGTAACAGCAAAGTGGACAAATTTTAAGACTATTTTAAATGAAAAAGTTGAAGGGGCAAACGTTATCTATTTTTGGTGTATGACCTATGCATTTGGGGTGCTTTCAAGTTTAGTTTCTATGGTTTAAATCTCAAGTTGTTTGGAGTTTTCTATAAGAAGTTATAGCTAGTTTATTGAAAAGACGTTAGAATTAAGAGTGTTGTTTAGAATTCTGTTTTTATGCATTTATTTTTGTACAAATTTTTAGGAGTCTAACTTGATGTTTAAGGCTATAAATAGAGAAGTATGTTGTAGTAAGAAAGGAAGAGAAAGAGAAATAAAAGTTTTAATACAACAATTATTTAATTATCTCTTCCATATCTTCTTATTCTTGATAATCGCCATTTCTTTTCAATTGGTTGACAACGGTTTGCACCCTTGTTATATACTCGAATACACCTTCAATTTCCTTCATTTTCATCGACTCAAGTTCGCGGCGAAGAGTTTGTAGCCAGACTTGCTTCACACGCTCGGCACCTTTGTATGCCTTCTCCACAATCTCCCACGCACCTTACGATGTAGTAGCGCCGGCTATTTTTTCAAAACTGGCTTCATCAACCGATTGATACATGATGTAGAGTGCGATTTTGTCTTGCTTGCGACTCTCCTTCAATGCCTTTAGTTGGGAAGCCCGTTTGTATTTTCCGGCTCGAAGTACCCACTCTCAACTACTTCTCATGCATCTTGCAAGCCGAGCAACGTCTTCATTTGGATGCTCCAATTTTCATAGTTGTTTTTGGTAAGATGCGGGATCGACATGTGGTCGTTCGCTATCCCGGTAGTTGACATGGCTCTGATACCACTTTGATGGAAATAAAAATGGCGATTATCAAGAATCAGGAGATATGGAAGAGATAATTAGATAATTGTTGTATGATAATGTTACCTTGGCCTTTTACTTGCACCTTGGAAGCATCACCAAAAGATACGTGGCCATTTTCTATCTCCTCCAATTTGGTGAACAAATGCTTGTGCCTGCACATGTGGTTGATCACACCCGTATCAAGATACCACACATTCTCATTTTCGGGACCATTCCCCTTATTCACCAATAGCACCACATCATTATTCTCGGTCTTCTCATTTTCTACGAAATTCGCATTTTCATTCATCTTTTTCTGGGAATAGCACTCTCTTGCATAATGATTGTATTTACCACAATTGTAACAATCAATATTGTACCTATTTGATCGACCATCTCTACCTCGGCCGCGTCCTCTACCACGTGCATTGTTGTTGTTGCCTCTTTCTACATTTTCATTTTTTCCACGACCGCGGCCTCTACCGCGAGCACGACCTCTATACCTTCTGCGACCTTAGCCACGTCCTCTACCTTGATCACTATGGCTCGTTCTTTCCCCCTTATAGCGTAGCCTTCGCTTGCAACGCTTCTTCTAGCAATTATTGCTTCTTCTTTTTTCCTTTGTTCATGAGCCTCAAGAGAACTTGAGAGATCGTCAATGGTCATTTCTTCCAAATTTTTGGATTCTTCAATCGCACACACAACATTCTCGAAATCACTTGTCAATGTTCGTAGTATTTTCTCCACCACTCTTGCATTGGTAAGAGTTTCGCCATGTGGGATTCGAATGCAATGGTGGATGTTAGAATATTATATATATATATATATCTTTATTTAGTTTTGGCATTTTAATTGGACATATAGGACATATTGATATTGGAATTATTATATGGCTGGAAAACCAAATAAATTGGATGGATTCATATTTGGGTTGTTGTTGTCATGGAATAGGTACGGTGACTAAATCAAGTGGGAGTGTGTGTGGAACAAATTGATTGGTGAATTAACATAGTGGGTGCATTGGTTTTAACGTGGGGTCTCCTGTACAAAGATAATAATAATTTTCCAGTTGTGCAAGTTCTATTGGTGGAACCAAGTTTTAGGTTAATAAAAGATTGATTTAGGAGGGTTCTTGTGTGTGCGTACTGTTAATGGATGTTTTGGGTGGCTACGCATATCGAGGATGGGTTGCTGAAAAATAGATTTGAGTTTTTGGAGAAATTGATGTGGTTGTTTTGTTGAAAAACAAGTCTGCGCACGTCCTTGTTGTTTTGAGAAACCACGCTGGTGTAAAGTCTAATGAATTGATGTTGCTTTGTTTTGCTGTTGATCGACGATTTTATCTGGCAATAGGGTGTGTGAAGATTGGGAGGCTGTTGGGGTTTGTGTTGATGCTGCGTTGGTCACTGGAGTAACAAGATTGCTAAGTGCGACAACTTGATTTATTTTGTTGAATAACTTCAGATCTATTTTTGGAGAGCTTATCTATCAGGGAAGTTGTCTTTCTCTATTTTTATTTATTATTGCGTTGAGTAAAAATAGTTAGAAAAATTCTCTGTTGAGGTTAGTACGAGGCGGTCGTATTATTGGGTGTGAATTCTTTCACGGGTAGTTAGGTTGTGGGTCGGTTACATAGATTGGGTCTTTCGGGTTAGATCAATCTAGTGTAATTTTTGTGAACTACAGTGAAAGGATTTAATCTGGGTGAGGGCCCCGCAAACGTAGGCAAGGTGTGCCGAACTGCGTTACCAAACGTTTGTGTTTTTCATTATTTTGCAGTTGTGATTTTTTATTTACTTGCGCGAAGAAAAATTTGGGGATAGTCTACGAATTGATTAACGATTTAATTGTTTCACAGTGTGTAAATGAGAGATGTTTGAGAAGATTAAAAAGCAAGAGAGCTAGTTTGAGGTGATAAGAAGAAGACTTAGAATCCATAAGTGCAGGGATTTTCAGGCGAGGTAGGAAGTAAGTGAATCCGGCATCTCAGGTAAGAGCATCTAAGGATTTTTCACATATTTCACATTTGCTTATAATTATTTTGAAATTTTTGAAATAGATACAAACTAATTTATAACCCTTAAAATTGATTATATAATATTAACTATTTTATATAATTTAATTATATATTCAAAACATTATTTACAATATTGAATATGAAACATATTTAGTAAAATATAAAATATAATAATTTAATTAATTTGTAAATATTTAATATAATTTTAATATTGAATAATCATTATTTTTCTTTTTAAAAGTTAAGGAATAAATATAAAATTTTCACACTGGACTTCTAATAATTGTTTTAGTCCAATATAAATTACTACGAAGTTATACAGTAAATTAATCAAAATATCTTAGGTAATTAAAAGGTACTTTTAATTTCTTTATAACACTCATATTAATGTACCTTTGTCTAAAAGGCCCACACACAAGAATTAAGATATTTTATAAAAAAGGATTGACTTTCTAGCTTTCGGATGAATAATAAAATCTCCCAAAATAGGAACTTTGCAGTTCAGATTTTGCCGAGCTTTAAGCATTTACAAATAACATTATACTTTTAGAAAGTTCTATGGAAACCCCTGAGGGAGATCCACTCCCTTAAAAGCAATGCAAACCCATTTTCCCATCATCCAGGAAGCTTTAAAAAGTAACATTGTGAGGGATTTACCCTAAGCTGAAAATCCAACTACTGTAAAGTCTTAGACTAAGGTAGTTGCTTTATAAACCTTTCATAACGAAGCCTAAGTTCTTCTCTTCCACCTTGATTAATGGTGCAGTTTCCCTACCTCTCGAGCTTTTGTAAAAAGGTGCTAAGCTTTAATGTAGTACTTTAGTTGGTTTCTTCCTTAACAAGAGATCAACTTTCCCTTTCATGCAAATATGGGCTCAATCTAAATAGGGTAACAAGGAGCTAGATAGGATTCTGCTTACTAAGGAGATACTTTCTTTTTCAAATTTTTAGATTTTTATAGTATGTCTAAAATTTTTGAACCTGGCCTTTGGCATATAGATGGACAACCCATGTTCATCCACAAATGGGTTCCTAGACTAGAATTCGACAAGAACAACATTGAATCCATCCTTTTATGGATTCATTTCCATAATATAACTCTTGAGTATTGGTCCTTAGATGGATTAAGTTATTTGGCAAGTGCAGTAGGTAAACCAATGGCTTTTAACTCATCCAATGTTAAACTTGAAAAAGTGTGTTATGCTCGAGTATGTGTTGAAATCAACCCCAAGCAACCTCTGCTTTGAAGTCTTCCCAATTATGAAACTCAATGGCGCTAACAAGCTAGTGAAAGCTAAAATGAAGCTATACTATAATTGGAAGCCTTAGATGTGGCAAAAAGTTTAGAAACCAACTAGGACAATGTTCACTAATAATGGGGATAGTGGAAGAATTGGTAGCTCCAAATACAAACAATGGCTCTAATACATTACTATAGAATGTAGATGCAGAAGTAACTAAGGATCAACATATAAATCATGGAAATGCTTCAGCCAGTGAAAAAGGTAAGGATAGTATTGAACATACTAAAAATGAGAAGGAGGATAAGGCTATTCTAGAAGAATTTCCTGATGAGATTCTCATGTTGAATGATTAATTTTCTCCAGCATCTAATATGAGATCAAGTAGGAAAAGAAGAAAACTCAAAGGGGGTTGGTGAATCACCCTTTCTTTTGCCTAAATATTTATGACCTTTTGTAACATTATAGGCTTTAATGAGCCTTATAATGGGAAAGATATTAAGGACCTATTAAAGGAAAAGAAACCAATTTTGTTGAGGCTGCTGGAAACTAGAATAAAAGCTCATAGACTTTACAATGTCGTGAAATTTTTTAGGAAGGCAAGAAATATGTATCAAACCATAAGCATCATTATAATGGCAGAATTTTGATTGCTTATAATACTAAAAAACTACAGATTTTAGTGAACAAAACTTTAGATCATCTTATTCATCTCAAATGCAAACTCTATAAGATAGGGATTGGGATGGAAATTACAATCATATATGTAGTTAACTTTGAATTTCAGATAGCCAAGCTTTGGGGCCTTAGCTTATTGAAGGAGACATAAATTGTATACTTCATCCCTCTAAAGCTCAAGGAGATAAAATTAACACTTCAAATATTGACATAGAAGTAGATCGTGTTGTTAACAAGCTACTCGTAACTAACCTAAACTATTTTGGTTGTTTCTTCATCTAGAGTAACAAGCAATATGGAAGTTGTCATATTAGGAAGAAACATGATAAAATATTGGTCAACAATCAATGGATGAGCCAATTTCCTAACTCATCTGCTCACTTTGGTGCCCCTATATGTTCTAATCACTTTACTATAGAGGCACTCAATCTCAATTCCCTTACTTCTTACAACCCTCCTTTCAAATTTTCAACTTTTTAACAAACAGGGATGATTTTATAGAGTTAGTATAAGAGGTCTTGAATGTTAGGATTATAGGCTATAAAGCCTTGCAATTGATGAGGAAGCCATATATACTTAGAAACCAACTGAAAATTTTCTACAAAGAAGATCGGTCTATAACCTTTATTAAGCTACAAAAATCTAAGTAAGAGTTAAGAAGTGCTCAGGAAGCTTTTTACAATCACCCAAGTAACTCTTCATATAGAAATACTAAGGTTGCTATGGAGATGTATAAAATAGCTCTTTGAGATCAAGATTCACTTCTGATACAGAAGGCTAGAATTACTTGGTTGAGAAAGGGGAACTTCAACACTAAATTATATCACAATATAATCCTAGAAAAGAGAAACATAGACAAGATAACTTATCTGCATGATTCAAATGGCCAGCTGATTTTAGACAACATTTCTATAAGTTGAATTCTTGCTTGGTGTTCCAAACTCTCGTGGTCTTTCCAATGTTCAGGAGTTAGTAGATCATATTGGCCCTTCCTAATCTTTATCTCAGGAGACATTAATGAAGCTTTAACAGGATTTCACCATGTAGGAGATTAAAGTTATTTTTTTTAATCTTAATCCATTGAATGCACCAGACCTTGATGGCTTTAATGTCTATTTTTTCCAGAAAACATGGCACATTATTAGTAAGCTACTTAGGAATACAGTGCTGGAATTTATTAGTTCAGGGAAAATATTGAGGGAAATAAATGCTACTCACATTTGTTTGATCCCTAAACTTCCTATGTAAGTTGCCTTAAGGATTTTCATCCAATCTCTTATTGTACCACCATTTACAAGGTTATCTCAAAGCTACTTGCTAATAGGCTTAAAGAGAATTTGAATTAGATCATTCATGATGCTCAAGGAGATTTATCCTTAATATGTCTATTTTTGACAATATTCTCTTGGTGCAAGAGTTGATGAGAGATTTTAGTTTAGACAAATCCATCAAAAGTTGCCCTATTAAAATTGATTGCTCCGAAGCCTTTAACAGGCTATAATGGAGCTCTATCCTTATAGAATGTTTGTCTTCCTAGTCGTCTTTATTAAATAGATGCAGGTTTGCATTTTAACCCCTTCTGGTAGCATCCTCATCAATGGTGCTCCAATTAACTAATTTAGAGGTTCTAATGGCATTAGGCAAGGAGATCCTTTATCGCCTTATCTTATATCACTGCTATGGAAATCTTAAACAAGATCATTTGCTTCAACATAACTAGAAGACCTAATTTTAAGTTTCATCATAGATGAAAAGAATTGTCTCTATCCTATCGTTTTTTAGATGATCTGATCTTACTTTGTGGGTCTCATAAAGATTCTATCTCTACCCTACGTCAATCCATTATAAGCTTCTGCAAAATCTCAGATCAAAAATTAATCATTTGAAGAGTGGAATATATTTCTTATCGGATGTTACCAACATTGAGAGACTCCAACAAATTTTTGATCTCAACATCCAAGGAATGCCTTTTAATTATTTGGGACTTCCCATTTCAGCAAAAATAATTAATATTTTAGGATTCTTTGAAAATTATGGAGAAATACAAGAAAACTATTAATTGTTGGCAAAATAAATCTTGTCTCAAGCAGGTAGAGTTCAACTTATCATTTTTTTGGAACAATCTCCATGCTCATTGGAGTAATCATCTCCTTCTTCCTAAGAGAATTATTAAGAAGATATAAAAATGCATCAGAAACTTCCTCTGGTTAGGCAAAATTGACAATGCCAAGGGAGCTAAAAATCTTTGTTGGAAGAAGTAAAGGGGTGGGGAGCGGGCGCACGGGCAGGCCTCATAACAATTCAAACCTTTCAATCTATGCAAGTAGCCAAAAGAGTTTGGAGATTGTTCAAGGATAAAGAATCTCTTTGGAGTAAATGGATCAATGAGTATTATCTTAAGGAAACCAGCTTATAGCAAATTTCTGAAAGAAAAGAGTTTTCCTGGCCTTTTATCCAACTTTTAAGAAATAAACTCAATGTTTCATCAAATGGTAGATAAGGAATCAAGGTGTATGGTTCTAGTTTGATAATTGGACTTCTCAAAGTCCTCTTGACCTCAGGGAAGATATCTCTCCTCTTCTTTCAAGAATCCCACTTCAGGCAAGAGTTAGCAATGTGATTGATCACTATTCTTGGCATTTTCAAGGTATAGGTGTTAACAGGCTCTAGAGTTGCTTTCCTAGCCATCAGCCTAATCCATACACTCCAGAAAAGCATGTCTAGTCTCTAAGCAATAATGGAGACTACTCAAACTCCTCATGCATAAAAGCTCTTAAGCCTTTTAATTCTCTCATCACTTAGTACAATATTATATAGAAAAGGGGTCCTTAAAGCTTAAAGCCTCCTTCACTACTTGGCTTGCAGCTAAAGGAAGAGTAAAGACTAAGGGTAGAATAATGGATTCTAATGACAAGCTATGCAAACTATGTGGGACTGAACTAGAAATTATTGACCTTTTATACTTTAAATGCAGTTTCACCTTCTCTATTTAGGCAAGCGTTCTACACACTCTCATTTTATACTGTCAAGAATCATATTGGAATACAATTTTGGTATGGGCTGATTATAAACTCAATCAATAGGGAAAGATATAGTTTCCCTTAGTCTAAGTCTCAATTATGCAGTATGTGCCATTTAGAGAGAAAGGAATCATAGAATGTTCAACAAGGTCATAACAAATAAGTATATCTTAATTCACAAGCTTCATTGTTGGATAAGGGAAACTGTGGTAGCCTATCATATTGAAGAACATCTGAGCTCTCTCTCTAAAAAAGACAATGGAATATTTAACTTATTAGTTTTTTTCCTAAGATTAAATGCATATGCATTGTATTGATTTTGCTTGATCAAGCTTTGTAAAGACATAATATGGCATTTATAGCTTTAATGAATTCTTTTACCTTTCAAAAAAAGATAAAGATTTTTTCTTAAAAAAATGCAATAAGATCTATCTCAAATTGTTTGTTAACCTGGTATTTTTAGCCCGAAATGTTAGAAATATGAAAATTTTGCATATTGGAAAGCACCCTGCACATTATGGAGGGTGTTTTCCAAGATACAAATTTTTGATACTTTGGGGCTATTTTTTGAAGATATACAAGTGGAAAAGTCCTATAAAAAAAACCTAGAAGACTCAAAAGTATATAAACAATCTTAAAATACCACTTAAACGTGGCACTTCACAAAAAAGGAATATCCAAAGTGGAAACAACAAGATCAATTCTTGCTTTCCAAACTTTCCAGATTAAGGCTTCAAGTTAATTTCATTCTCTTTTCTTCTTTTATTTCATTGCATTGTATGCCAAATCTGAATAGTTGTGTTGTGGACATGATTATGAAATACTAAATCTATATTAGGGTTTTATTTTTGAATTGT
>JANKOE010000001.1:17951009-17968438 GCA_026284465.1 Erythroxylum citrifolium | reverse complement strand
TTCTAAGAACACGCCTCTCATCAATTGGCTCAATGGTGAGAGGCATGTTCTTAGAAACAACAAAACCTTGAGGGGTCGCGCGTTCGATTCTCATAGAGGACAATACCAATTTGTATTGGATGCCGCAGTATAACCCGCAAATACACGCCGGGGTATAACCCCCAAACACCTACGGGTGAGGTGTGGGGTCCAACATCGTGCCCCGCGAGGGTGGCATGCTAGCACACTTAGTAAGTAAAATCTCATTACAAATTTTTTCTAAACATTATAAAACAATGCACACTTTTACGGAAAATCAATAATCAAATCAAACCCGTTTTATTCATAAACTTTTTCGATCACATTTAAAATAATTGTACTCAAGATTAATTTCATTTTCAAACCTTTCCATTTTGGAAAGTTATTACAAAGTAGAATTGACCAATACACATGATACAAAAATTTCAGAATACATTCTTTCAAACAAAATTTAGTGAAAATAATTATGTAGACTCGAGCTGATCCCGATCTCTATCTTTTACTTAAATGCAATAGGTATACTCCTATTTGTCTAACGGGGTACTCTTCAGAGCCTGAAAAATAGTTGCAAATTTTAGGTGAGTTTTGCGAACTCAGTGACTGACCATCCTTAATGACTCACTCAATCACACAACACATATCACATTCAACAATCATTCAAACAATTTAAACCATGAAAATTATACGAATACACAGTGCTCAAGAGACTCACTTTCAGTTATTCCTTTGTTGTGACCGAGTGCCTATAACTATCCCATATCTATTATGGATACCGGGCTCATTAATAATTGTCCTGCACCCGTTGGGGATACCGGGTTCATTTTACATAGTGAGTCTTTGGATCTTAATCACTTTATGAGCTCTAGACTCTTTTGCACAGTCTAAGCTTTAGGCTCTTTTTCGGCGGCTACTCCGGTCACAACTGCCTTTATCTTTAATGCATCAATCGCATATGATCAATTATTCACTTTCACTTATCATCGGACCTTAGTCCAGCATTCAACATCAAAGTTGAAAATCACTTTTCTTTCATATGCGGACGTTTATCATGTATCACTTATTCGGTCAAATTCACATACAAGTAGCACTTCGATATCTTCACGTTTAGCAAACACCTCGAACATTCATTGTATGGAATCAGAACAATCACATTCACATCTCATTCATAATATAAACAAACAAACAATAAAGTAAGACCATTTAGGACTACTCACAGTACGCTCCAGATTAGCATTTGCTTCCAATTTTAGAAACATCTGAATGCAGACATTTATCCTACACATCCAAAATTATGCAATACACACGTTGCACAAACATTAATAATTGAAAAATTATATGTATTCGTTTATGCACAAATATGGAATATGTACAATGCATGCTCAATGACAATCCTGGGTATCTTTCCATTATTCTCAACACATTATCAATCATATTTCAAAAGTCACCTAAGTATAAGTTGTACTTAGGTTTACACCTCAATAAAACTGTTAGAATCAAATTCATAATTCAATTACTCGTCCTTTCATTTTTTTTGCATTATTAGCTCTCACAGTATCCAAATCTCATTCACTTTTATTTAATACCCATTACACAATTCCTTTGAATCACAACTGCAATCATATGAACCTATCCATTTCCATTATACACTTGTCTTTGGTACTTTAATACCAAACATTCATTCACTAATGTTATTTTAACATTGAATGGTCATACAATATCCAAACTCTCATTCTTTCTTACAACATCTCCCAAAATTCTAGACCTTCGGGTTTTTTTCCATGAACATTATGATTAGTAAAATGAAGTAATTTGGAAAAAATTTCTTCTAGGAAAGTGTTCCCCATTGTCGTAAGTTTCTAATGACACTAAGATCATTCACTTTGATTCAGTACCGCGAATGTTACACTCAAAATAATTTAGACTATTCTTAAACTGAGACAGTATTCTGTACTTTACTTCTATTCAGAAAATTGAAATTCTTAGAGATAGAATTAAGATTCGATCTCTTCATAAAATTTGTACACCTATATTTCTAATGTACTGAAATTCAAGAATCATCTCATTTGAAAATCTACAGATCAAGATATAACCGAAATACCCAACCTTGTTTAGTTAAATCTTACCAGTTCATACTATTCCAACAGGTTCCCTCACCTTCATTTAATCTATCTTTTCTAAATCAATTCAGAATGCTACCAATTTTTATGGAGAGGTAGAATAATGTGTTAGGAATCTATTGGTTAAATAAATAAGTTGTTTTGAGGTCTAGAGAAGATGGTCCAAAGAAGCAAGACGGTTCAGTTTGTAAAAGGCTTTCGGTTGTGACAGATAAGGACAAAAATGCTAGACTATTTGTAAACACACTCAGTCAGGCCGTCTGACATTTTACACTTGATCTCTCTCAATTGATTTCAGATTGCTATTATTTTTGGCTAAGAGGTGAGCAATGTGTTACGAGTCCACTGGTTCAAGTCTCATGCCATTTGGAGATCGGACGAAGGAGATATAGCCAAAATACTTAAGGATATTCGTCAGCTTCTAGCCTTCAAAGCTGCGATCGTTTGCACTTGCGATCGTCTGCACTCACGATCGTCTGGACGATAGCTACTTTCCTAGTCGCACCCCCTTTCTTCAAATCTCTATAACTTTCAATCCAGAACTCCAAAAATTTCAAACTTTATATCAACAAAAAGCTATAAGAAAGATCTACAACTATTTTCCAATTCTAAACTCATTCTTTTGGTCATCTCTAAAAGTCCTCACATATTTATGTACATGTATACATTCTCAGTGAAGAGAAACAGAGCCTTCATTTATGTTTTCTTCAAAATGTTTCTGGACCTAGTTATACATATTTTCCACTACACTCATTCAGTTTCATCAACTCTTCCATTTCATCTTAACTCATCTCTATATCTCAAATTTATCTTTTAACATATTAATAATTGAATATACAAACACAACACATACGACGTACCTAAAATTTCCTCACTCGCTTTTTAGCTAATATGTATATCACTATTTCCTAACCATTTAAAAGTGAGATAACGTGATGCATGCTTCATCTCATGCAGAAATAAAGAACCATAACAAGCTTACTTGTTTAAAGCTCTAACATCTTAAAAATCTCCAGAAACCCTAACTCTCATTAACCCACATACACCTTTATAGAGGTTAACAAGTTTAAGTTTTTCTTGAGGCAAAAGAAAGAAAATCGAGGTTGGGAGTAGGAACAAGTAGAAGATAACAAAATTTAACTCTGATGGAGATTTGATGAAAGACTCTGTGTAAATGAAGAAATGTGAAGAAAACAAAGTTGTAAAGAAGATAAAGACAAAAGTACTGTACTTGATCTTTTAAAGCTAAGAAAAACGTGACTTTAGATTTGGATGTCCAATTTCTATAGTCCTTAGCTACTTTCCTAACTATCTAGTTCTTATTGAACTAGTCTCATAAGCCCCATCTTTCTATTCCAATTGTCTCTAAATCTACAAAGTCATTTTCTCACGAATTCTAAAGTCATCTATAAATTTCTCCAATACCATTTAACCAATTTCTATATCATTCCATCAATTTTGGCATTTTTCCTAGTCTAGTAATACTCAATATTTTTTGAAAATTCCCCCAAAAATCACCAAAATTTCTAAATCAATACATGCATTCTCCACATCTATTTTTAATACAATTAATTCACAATTCTCAATAAGAATCACATGTCACATATATAAATCAATTATACCCAGCAATTGTCAATGAATGCATGTACAGTCATTTTAAGGTGTGCAAAAATTTAGATTCACATGCATGTATGCCAACAATATGCATGAGCATGAAAAATGCATTTTCTTAATCTTTCACTATTCTCACATGTACCGTATGTTTGGGTTCTAACTCTTAATATAGGAACAGGATGTTACAGTAAATGGAAACTGGATTCCAATCATTCTCATCATCACTTTGGCAGAATTATCATTATATACAACTCGGAATTAATGTCCTTAGATATGTTATAGATGTCTAACTAATTTATACCCTTAAAGCTTTCTTTGAATCTTGTAAACAAATCTATCTTGCCCACTGTTGTTTATGCTAGTAACTTTGAATTCCAGAGAAGCATTCTATGGAAAAATCTCTATGAATTGAGTGATATCTACAACTTGTCGTGGGCTATGTGTGGTGATTTTAATTCCATTTTGTATTGAACAGAAGCTAAAGGGAAATATTGCCTCAATAACTATTTGGATGATTTTCTCAAAGGTATTAACCTCATAAATGTTACTGATCTTAAAGCATAAGGTCACTTTTACACATGGAACATCAAACAAGACTCGAATTGGTTCATCAAGAAAAAAATTAGATAGAGCTCCTATGAATTCTAATTTGTTGTCTAAATTCCATGATAGCTTTACTCATTTTCTAGACCCCTTATTCTCTAATCTCTCTCTTATCAAGCTAGCTGGTTTGTTTGCTAATACTTTGAAATGCCATCCTTTCAGGTTCAACAAATTACTTAACACAACAGTCAGGATTCTTGGAGGCTTATAAGAAAGGGGTTATAAATCTAGTTTATGCAAATTATCAATTTTTTATGTGCAGAAACTTAGAGTCGTCAAAAAGGAATTTAAGTTGTTGAATAAATCTTTAGGGACATCACACAAAAGCAGTGGTGGATGATAATAATAAATTCTTTGAAGTGTAGAATTTTGGATGCTACTTATGAATTTTTTAGAATTGTTAAGTTGCTGAATAAATACCTTCATTGTTTGATTCCTAAGGTCAAAAACCTAGTATCCTTTAGTGATTAATTATAGACCCATATCTTGCGTGAATTTTCTCTATGAGATCATCTCTAATTTACTTGCGACTAGAATGAAAAAGGTTGTTAATGTTCTTGTCAGTTACAATCAAGGAGCCTTTATGGAAAATAAACAGATTGGAGATAATATATTTTATTGTCCAAGAATTACTTAAGGGTTATTCCAGAAGAAGAGCTCCAACAAATTGTTCTACTAAGGTTGACTTTAACAAATCATTTCATAGCATAAGCTGGGACTTTTTGTTTCATTTCTTAGAAGTTTTTTATTTTCCTGGAAAATTCATCAACTAGATTAAAGAATGCATCTCAACTGTCTCCTTTTCAGTGTTAATTAATGGTATGCCTTCCAAGATCTTTAAAAGAGCTAGGGGTATCAGATAAGGGAACCCCCTGTCCCCATATCTTTTCATATTATGTATGGAAGCTCGTTCTCTTCTTATCAAGCATAATGTTAGTAAGAATCCAAATTTCAAGTATCACTCTAAACTTCGAAAGGTTTCCTTGGCGAATATGTGCTTTGTTGATAACCAGCTTATATTTTGCAAGGCTCATTTGGGTTTTGTACAAAGTCTTATGGATTCCCTTATGTTCTTTAAAGGCATTTTAGGCCTATAACTGAATGTAAGTAAGAGCTTTTTTCTGCTTTCTAAAACAGCCTTGGGTATGGAGCTTCAAATTGTAAGAATTATTGGAATATGCAGAAAGAATCCTCCTTTTATGTATCTTGGTCTCCCTATATCTACAAGAAATCTGAGATATTTTGAATGCTATTCTCTGATTGAAAAGGTGTAGAATAAACTTTCCTCTTGGCTTTTCAAAACATTCACTTATGTGGGGAAACTACAATTTATCAAATCTAGTTTATCCTCATTGCATGTTTATTGGAGATCTCATTTCTTTCTTTTAAAAAAGATTACCAAAATGTTGGAAAGAATGTTCAAGAATTTTCTTTGGAGCCACTCAGAGGGAGTTAAAGGCTTAACAAAGATCAATTGGTTTGAACTATGTTCTCTTAAGGATCAGGGGGTTTGGAAGTCAATGACATTAAGGTAATAAATCAAGCCTTAATTATGAACAGATTATGGTGAATCCTGGAAGACAAATCATCACTTTAGATTAAATGGATACATAGATATTTCCTTAAGGGAAGGAGCATTTGGAGGGTCTATATGAGTTCATCTCATTCTTGGCTCCTTAGTCAAGGATTGCTTCTTAGGGACAAAATTAAAGTTGATGTTAGTTGTAAAGTTAAGAATGGAGAGAATTCATCAATTTGGTATGACAACTGGTCAGGTTATGCCCAACTAATCTATCAGATTGGAAGCGTTGAAGCCAAAAGAAAAAAGGATAGCTTGGATGATAAAATCTCTAAACTGATTGCGGATAATAATTAGGCTCTTCCACAAGAATTATTGAGATACAAACCAGCTTATCCACCTAATATTCACAAGACTGATAGTTTCTATTGGAAAGGGAAATCAATTGCCAACATGACTTGCAAGATAGCTAAAAAGCTTTTGCGTACACTTGGATCCAAGGTCTCCTGGTATAATACTGTATGGAATTAGTTAATGACTAAACTCTCATTCCTTCTATGGTTGATTATGAAGAACAAAATAAACACTATGGATAGATTGCATTTTTTGGTAGTGGACGATAGGTGATCTTTATGCATAGAGTGTGGACAAACTAAGGAACATTTGTTTTTTGAATGTCAATATTCCTCAAATGTTTGGAAAAAGGTTTAAAAAAATATCATGCCAATGGAGTTGCAATTGGAACTCACCTTTTGATGGCTCTCAATGGCTAAAGGATCATTCAAATACTAATAAAGACACTTTATAGATTTATTTTCTTAGTATGAGATTAAGCATTCAAGGGCTATGGTTGGAAAGGAACAATAGGAAGTTCAAAAACAAATTTGCTACAGAGAAGGAGATTACAAATGTGATCCTATAAAACTTGAAGGAATTAATTCTTTTTAAGACATTGATCAAGGAATTCCTTTCAATCTAAGTTGTTGATGATTTTATTTTGCTCTTCATGAAAGGTGACTTCTTTAGATTTCCTTATAGGGATTGGTTTTATCTATAAACCTTTTGTAATTTCCATTAACTTTTTGACATATTCTTTTAATTTCTCATAAAAGAAAACCTATTATATCTCGATCACACACAATCCCAATAACTAGAGAGGATTCCTTAATAGCAAATGTTTGAACTTGGCTACTTATATCTTGTTGAACTTTTAATAATAAATTGTACTTGATCTTTGGTTGATTTAATATATTGCTTTTTTACTTTCCAAAAACTATTATATGAGATAAATATGATAAAATAAAAATAAAATTTTGGTTTATTTATAAATGTCAAACCCAAATTCTAAGCATAAAATTAAAAGAAGAACTATTTGCAAAAAAGAATATAAAATAACAGATAAAATAACTTTACAATTAATTCAATATTTTTGAAATCAACTAAAAATTCTTAAAACTTATATAAATTATGTAGATTCTACATAAGATTAATTTATCACGGATGTTAAAATAAAATTATATGTAATACAAAAAGAGCGTTTTATGTATTAAAAGGTTAATTTTGATAATTTGTTTGAATTTGTAAATTAAAATATTATTTTAAAACAAACATACACACATAAAATTTAAAATATGAAGACATTTTCAAAAGATAAATCTTATCTATTTTAAAAAAGTATAAACTCAAGTTTAATTCTTTAAACTTGTTTTTTAATTATATAATTAAATATTAGATAAATAAATTATAAATAATACATTAAATTAAAATATAACAATATTAATTGGAATCCATACTTTTTTGTTTTGGTAAAAGGTCGTAATAAATTTGATATGTACAGGAAAATAATTACAATTCATGGCAAAAACATGTTTTGTGAAGTTGATTACGCAATACCCAATTTCCCTCTTTCTGTACGAATACTGTTTTTGAAGCCAAAATTAAGTTTAGGTTTAGGGATCTGAATTGTCACTATGATTTTTGATTTTTACCTTCTTCTTTTATTTCTTTCACGGATTTGAATTTATATATCTATACGATGCAATGATTGGGGACTGAATCGCTAGCTCTTTTTCTGAATCATCAGACAGATTCTCTTCTCTTCTCTTTTCTTCTGTGCTCTCTCTCTCTCCGTGTCTGTGTCTCTTTCTTTCTAATTGTTGTTTTTTCAAATTCTCTTGTTTCTGTATATTGAATTCCGCAAATCTGAGGCTATGAGAAAGAAGCTCGATACCCGTTTCCCAGCCGTAAGTTCCTCTCTCTCTCTCTCTCTTCGGTGTCTTGCCGTCTCAGAGTGTTTCTAATTCGTGTTTTACGTCTTTCGCTCTTATTCTTCTGTTGTTTTCTGATTTTCCCCCTCTCAATTTGTTTTTTCTGTTGTGCGGGAAGTATGGTTTAGATCCTACCATTCAACTCAAAAGTCTTCTACTTTCCTCAAGGCCACGCTGAACACTCTCAAACTGCCGTCGATTTCTCTTCATGTCCTCGGATTCCGGTGCTCATCCTCGGCCGTGTCGTTGGCGTCAAGTACCTCGTCGACTCCGAGACCGACAACGCTGAGGTTTAAGATGGCTTTTGAAACAGAGGACTCTTCCCAGATTAGTTGATTCATGGGGACTATTGCCTCTGCTCAGGTTGTTGATCCTGTTCGATGGCCTAATTCTCCTTGGCTATTACTCCAGGTTCTGTGCTAGACTCTGATTTTATCATATTCTTCTATAAAATATCTGCGGTTGAAACGAATTGGTTTGATTATTACTTAATTGGGATTTATTATTTTCTCCTCTCGATGTAGAAGTAGATAATCTTGTTGTGGCTTTCCTCTTAAAACCTTTTCCCTCTTTTCCTTGAGTTGATATCACCTTTACGCATCTATTATTACTAAATTTTCAAGGTTGAAACTGTAGATGCTCCAGGGTAATCAGGTTGTTTTGTCTGCATAATTTGATTCTGTTCGATTTCCTTTTCTTTTCTGATAACCAGTTACTGCCTTTTCTGCCAATAATCTGCCTACGTCGTTCCAGAACTGACATAGCTATCATTGTGCCTAGAAAACCAATTCGTTTGTTGGTTCGAGATAGGTGTATGGCGTAGTATTTGTGAGAATCACAGGCTAACGGAACATGAAATGTTTGTTTCCCTTAACCAAGCATTCAATTAAAATTACTCAACAGGATCTGAAAAGAATTCCTGGGGAATCAATATAGCACCTATGGGTACTTGAGAAATGTATTGTATGAAGTCAGTGATTGAATGGTAGAACTATGATCTTAAATGAATGCATTTACCAACTCATGAATGTATTTTTTAGGTTATGAATGCATCTTTAGTTGATTCAACATACGTTCCTTATTTACCAACTTAGTGATCTGACCTATGATCATATTATTGTCGAATTTAAGATGATCTATGTAGGCATGAGGTAGCTTTATTTTCGATTTCTTGAATTCTTTATTAACCCGTTTTTGTTATTTTAAAATTAAAGCCTTGCAACCATTGCTTTTGGCATCTTTGTTACTTATAGCTCTTCACAAATTCCATTGCAGGTCACATGGGATGAACCAGATTTACTGCAAAATGTAAAGCGCGTAAGCCCATGGTTGGTTGAATTGGTATCGAGTGTGCCAGCCATCCATCTCTCACCCTTCTCACCACCCAGAAAGAAGTTGCGACTCCCGCAACATTCAGAATTTTCCCTTAACTGCCCATTCCAGTTACCTTCATTCTCAGGAAACCTCCTTGGGCCTACCAACCCCTTGAGTTGTTTACCTGAAAATACTCCTGCAGGCATACAGGGAGCCAGGCATGCTCAATTTGGAATATCTTTATCAGATTTCCAGTTTAACAGCAAACTGCAGACTGGACTATTTCTGTCCGGTTCCCAGCAGTCTAATCCACATCAAAGATTTTCTGAAAGCCTCATGAGAGGCCAAATGGATAGCAATGAGAATCTGTCTTGCTTGTTAACAATGGGAAACTCTAATGTGAAATCGGAAAAGTGCGACAACAAAAAGAAACATCAATTTTTACTTTTTGGTCAGCCAATATTAACAGAGCAGCAGATTTCTTGTAGTTATTCGACTGGTTCTGTCCCAGAAGTTCTTACTGATTCTGACAAATCAAAAGTCACTGAGGTATTAGGATCAACACCTGACAAACAAGGCTCCCAAAAATCATCATCTAATGGGTTGTCATGGTACATAAATCCTCACGACACTGAAATTGGCATTGATACTGGCCACTGCAAAGTCTTCATGGAGTCGGAGGATGTTGGAAGGACTCTTGACCTCTCTGTTGTTGGTTCTTATGAAGAGCTTTACAGGAAGCTGGCAAACATGTTTGGAGTAGAACGACCTGAGATTTTAAGCCATGTGCTCTACCGAGATGTTACAGGCACTGTTAGACAGGCTGGAGATGAACCTTTCAGGTACCGTAAGATCTTGAACTGGGGGTTCCTAAGGGACCTTAAGAACTGAATGTGCAATTATGCGTTGAGTTTCCTTACTACCATATGTATTACAACTTTTCTCGTTTGGTTGGCCACGCAGTGTTTTTGTTAAAACTGCAAAAAGATTGACCATTCTGTTGAAACCAGCCAGCAGTGACAAAGTTGGAAGGTATGTCATGAATGCTTGTGTCTTTATTCAATCTCTTAGTAAAAAATGTAGAGAAATTTAGTTATTACTTTGCAGTGGTCAAGTTTTTGGTTGCTTTATTGTGATTCGGGATAGAAAGCAAACATTCTTCACTAAAAGCATTCGTCTCTGTCGCAGGACATGGATCACAGGGATGCGAAATGGCAAAAATGGACTACAGGCTTCAAATAAGACTGGTCCCTTGAGCATATTCGCCTGATACTGTGTGGCATTCAAGATTGGTTGTTGATGAAACTTTTAGCTGTTGATTTTTGTCTGTGAAGCCCCGTCAAGTTGTGTGTATTTCTGTGTATGTTTCCAAGTGTACGTCCTGTTTTGTTTATGTACTAAATGGTCCCAAATGTTGTAATTAGTGTTCATAGTCTATGTTGGCTTTTTTTCCGTCATGTAAGTGAAGCTTTTAGGAAAGTGTTCTTTGTTTCTTGCATCAACGGTGATTAAGGCCTTTTTCTTTCCTTACCTTTCTTCTTTTGTTGTTTGACTTCTAATTTTAAGCAAAATGCTTCAACTTTTGTTCCAACTCCTTTTATCCCAACAAACTATCACCTACTTGACTCAACGTGCCTATTTTCTTTTACGTACACTCTTTTCATCTTTCAGGTGCTACATAAAATATTAGAAAGAAACCCATGTGGAAATGGAAGCCATGGAAACTCTATTTAACCTTCCCGGAAGTAAAAAGCAGAAGATATGTTAATACGGGACTTAGCAAGAGCTTAACAGAGCAATAGCAGACACATAAGCGAATCTCACCAAACGTCGAATCAAGAGTACAGCGTTTACCTTCAAGCAGGATCCATTTCTTAAGTTACATATCCTGTATCCAGCACTTGGGATCTGCAAGAATCCTGAAAACATGACTTGGGGCTGACTGATTTAGGAGCTTGACAGTGACAGCCAGGCTATGTCTGCCCATAGTTGTCCTGTTCAAAGTTTGGAACTTTCACAGACACTAGACACGCTTACTTTACAATCCCAACAAAAAGTATGCATCTAGTAAAGAACTTGCAAAGTAGAGAAACGATAACTAATGACAATGACCACCACCAATTCAAAACACGCACACGTGGGAGGCCAACTAACAGCAGTTACAACCAGCAAAACCTAGGCGCCGTCCCATTTATGTAATTCTGTCGCCCGTTTCGTGGCCTCGGCTAGGCCTTTGCCCCACCGGAGGGCTCCGGATTTGACCACACCCCAACCACTTCCCATCAATTTCAACGTTGAAACAGAACAAGGATTAATCTTATTTCATTCTTGATTTCCGTCTCATTGTAAGGTTCTTTCTACAACCTCAACATGCTAAAACATAAGATATCATCAACATTTACTCTTTCACATCTTTCAAGTGGAAAACTTTGCATTGCGGGTGGGTTTATTCACAAGTTTTGACTACTCGGGAATCAAGTAGCCAAAATGGTCAAAACATGGAAGTTTGGACCAAAACAAGATAGGAACTTTGGGTAGCAAAATACAAAGACAAGAACATCGATTTTATGTTAAGTTTGGTATTCAGTACCAAACCCGTAGATTCTGGGGATCTGCTTCCCTCTTCCCTCTTTTCATTGGGATGGACGTGACAACAGAGCAGCTTCAACATCAAAATTCACCATCTAATTCTCTTTTTTTTCACTACTCCGAACAGGTGCGATTTCACGACTTGATGATGTTAAATTTAGCTGGTCTTGTTGTCCTTTCTTTTCTCAGTATTTTTACTTTTACCATAATCCTTCTTGTCCATGTTTGACTTGACCTGCAGGAGCATCAGGCTTGTTTCACGGAATCAAATTGACCAGAACTTTTCAAATTTCATGGGAAACTCAGAAATTTAATCACTTGAACTCCACGCCAAAGGAAACAAAAGGAAAAGTACATCAACTTATGACTAATGCATGCCTCCAAAAGCCGCTGCCTAATGTCTATGCATTGGTTTGAATAATCAAATGGTCTTCATTTCGAGAAATGTATTTTCAAGTCGATGTCACACGAGGGAGGATAAAGAAAAACAGCATAGATTGCTAAATCCAACGAAGAGATAGTATTTATTTAACGTTGCAGCTTGACTTATCCTCTACTTTGGACAAACAGATACTTTATAGAAAATAAAATCATCAATTTCACTGTCTGCACAAGATCCAAGAGCCCCAGTTCAGAAGAAAATGCATTTAAAGAAAAGTGAACGATGTTTTCCACTTTTTGAGGGGTTGAAATCTTCTGTCCCACCTACCCAAGCTCTACTATGTGCCATTCATCCACAACCATCTATTTTTGTGAGTCCCACTAAAGTCTGTGGTTGTAGATGAATGGCACAAAGTAGGGCTTGAGTAAGTGGTACAGAAGATTTTGGTTTCCTTTTTGAGGGGGGCATACTACTCTTATTTGGTGAAGACTGATAAGTTGTTTTTTTGACTGATTGACCTATTTTAACTTGTTAATTTTATAAAAAAGTTATTAGAGTTGTTTAGTTGTTAGCTAGTTAAGTTGGCTGATTTAATCCAACCAGTTTATTTTGGATAAGTCTATAGGAGTTTTTCAAGCAATTAGCTGAAATTTTGTTTATTTAATGTCAATTTTGCCCTTTTCCTTCAAGCCCTTTTGGTAATTTAATATTGATCCTTCGATTTTTTATATTTAATAATTTAGTTCTATATCAAAATCAAAAAATAATGCAATATTATGTGATATATATTATTTCTTATTTCTTAAGCAAAAGGCTAGTAACTTAAATTGGAATGTTTATATTCCAAATCTAAACTTAATGTTAATTTATTTTGATTTTAGAAATTTTGATATGATAATTTATCTATAATATAAATCATATTAAATATTTAAAAACTTAGTAGTTTAATTAATTGGGAAGCCTTATTTCCAAGGCAATTAGGTGAGGGAATAGGGGAAATTGCCTTGGAAATAAGGGAAATTGCCTTGGAAATAAGGTTTCCCATATATATATATATATATATATATAAATCTTTTAAGCTTGCATTCAGTGAGACAAGAACCAATTTCATAATAAACAAGATTATTTTTTTACTGCACCTTTACTTTTTCTCTTTTTTCTTACTACACTTCTGTCTTTTCTCTTTTTTTTAATGCACCTATGCTTTTTCTCTCTAATATATATGAAGTTATGATATAGCAAATTCAAGTTAGATAAAAATTAGACGGTATCATCAAAGTGTTTTAATAAATTTAGGTTAAGTTAGATAGTGCATGTAAAGACCTGAGGGAAGCAGTCGATGAAGAATCGGTGAAGAATCTTGAATGATGCAACTGCTCTTTCGTATTTATTTGGAAAAAAGAAACAAAGTGTTGAAACAAGCAGCCAAAAAGCCAAAAAACATTCAGTGATAATAAAAAATGATAAGCGAAGATGTAGGCCAAGCAGACAGGGCACAGCTTCCAGGAGATGTGTGAAAATCCAACATGAAACACAAATCACTGCCTCCTGCATGGCTCAAGCACCAAAACAATACATAATACGTACAAGATTCACTTGTAATGATATCTCACTCAACAACATGCAGAGTCAGTTCCCTTTCATGTTTCTTCCCCCATACGAATACCGATACTCAAATGATCAAATAGTATACACACTGCATGATATTTGGCCAATTTCGTGTTTTCTTTTTCGTAAACCCTTTTACCAATTCTTATTACTCTTGATTTTGTTAAATCTTTTGGGGCAGGTGCATCCTGTCAGCTTTATCTAAATTCTCACACTTTCTTGGACAAGCCCCACCAAAATACTTGGTTTTTTTTTTTTATTCTTTCTGGGAATCCAAACAACGCAACGTCGACGACCACCAGGGATCTCTTGCTAAATATATACTGTTTCATATAAGTTTGTCGTGTCTCTGCAGATTCTTTGCTTTCTGTTCAGAGCTTGAAAATGCGGGAGATTTTGGCGATTTTACGGTTCCATCGTTTTCCTGTCATGGATTCTCGGCTACTCGTCAGCGCAGCATTAGAGATTCACATTGTTAAATGAAGAAAAGAAAAAGACGAACATGTTACATTAGTACTTGAATCATTTTTTAATTTTTTTCATATCAACTTAAACTTCAATGGTTCTTGACATGATATTAATTTTTTTTTGGTGTCAGTGCGTAACTGATGATTTAATTAGATTCGATCATATTTTATGTAGCTTAGGCATGTTTATTTTTATTTTTATTTTCAAATTTAGTTAAAAAATATCTGTTTGAGTTTTTAATTTTTGTTTTTTGCCACTTTTTAAATTTAAGAAAATCACAAAAGTAATTTTTGTTTTTATAATCTAATTTAATATTAAACAAATATATTATTTAGTTCTTTAATATATTAGTTATTAATAAGAATGTTGAGTAATTTAATATTATATACTTAATTAAATAAAATTAATTATTAATAAAAATTATGAATAATTTAGTTTTATTGAATAAATTGTTTCAATGTTGTAATTAAATTAAATAAATTATTTTAATAATTGTTAATGAATATAAATAAATTTAAAATATCTTCAAAAAATATAATTTATACCTAAAATCTATATTTAAAATAAATATTAATTTTAATAAATTCAAAATATTTATTTTAATAAAATAAAATAGTTTTTATTGATAATTTATTAATAAATATTATATAGGAGAAAACTATAAATAATTAATTTAAATAGTTTATCTTCAATTTTTATCAAATATGCAATTATTATCGGTAATATATTAATATTAAAAGCCAAACAAAATTTTGTTTTTTATTAAAAACATAAAATAAAAATAAAAACATCAGCCAAAAAAATAAGTGAACTAAAGATCTCTTAAATAACATGTTAGCTAATTCCTTTCATAATGTGTAGGTGAGTCTTGTCTTTTTTGACAAGTTTTCTCTGTCTTGTCTTTGACAAGTTTGTTTCGGATCTTTCAAAGGTTGTGTTTTTCTTGCACAGTTTTTGCTTCGATGGAGTCTGAAGAGATAAATAGGATTAACGACAAATGTCATCAAATGACCATTGATGAGCCGGAGGAAGAAGGGGTGGTAATTGATGTAGGGGATATAGGAGTGATTGATGTTCGCTGGAGTTTGGTAGGAAGTTTTTTGGCGAAGAAACCAATTCACGCGCCGTCGATGAAGGATACCTTGGCATCACTGTGGCGACCTGTTATGGGGGTTTATATTAAGGATATTGATCCTAACAAATTTATCTTTCAGTTTTTCCACGAAAGGGATATGCAAATGGTACTTGATGATGGTCCATGGACGTTTGACAATCAGCTCTTATTGCTTAAAAAATTCGTTTGACTAATCATCCGGAGTCTATGGTTTTGTCTAAGGCTGAATTTTGGGTGCAGGTTCACAAGCTTCCGATTGGGTTTATGTCTGAAAAGGTTGCCCAGATAATTGGGAGTTTCTTAGGTGAGTTTGTAAAGTCTGATCCAAATAATTTCACTGGCATCTGGCGTAACTATATGAGAATTCGTGTAGCAGTGGATGTTAACAAGACAATTAAACGTGAGATGAAGATTAAACCACAAGGAGGGGAGTGGGTCACGTTGGGTTTTAAGTATGAGAGATTACCTACAGTTTGCTTCGTTTGTGGCCTGTTAGGCCATACCGAAAAATTCTGCAAGGAAGTTTACAAGGCACCTGAAGGAGTTGTTCCACGGAGGTTTGATGAATCTATTCGTGCTAGTACGAGACGCTCACGACCAGCGATGGGCTGTCAGTGGCTTCGTGAAATGCCACCACGAATTAGAACTCCGGGGAGTATGGGGGAGACGATGGCGGAGGCAGAGATGATGGCCACGGCGATGGCAGTTGACAAAACTGATTATGGAAGGACCGCAAATTATGGAGGTTATAAGGCAAGTGGTGATCATGATATTGCTTTAAATGCCAAGATTGTACCTGGTAGTGGGAAAGGTAAGGAGATCGTGGAGGTTTCTGGTGATAAGGAGACGAATGTGGCATTAATAAGGGATGAAGATGGGGTGGTTGTGTTAGATTCAAAACGCAGACGTATGGTGGAGACTAGGCGACTGGAGGGGGCTGCGCGTGGGCCTGAGAATAACCAAATTATTTTTGTGATTGTGGACTCAAAAAACGCATTGTTGGCGAGACCTGTGGATCAGGCCCGCCTTTCATCATGAGTTGTATAAGTTGGAATTGCCGTGGGATGGGTAACCCACGCGCAATTCATATTCTTCGGGACATGGTTTCTGTAAAAAAACCCAAAGTACTTTTTCTTATGGAAACATTCTGTAGTAGGGACAAGCTGGATCGTGTTAAACATATGCTGGGCTTTGAAGGTTTATTTTGTGTTGAGCCTAACGGATAGAGTGGGGGGTTGGCGTTGTTCTGGAAGAGTAAGGATGACGTTCGTTTGCTTGGGTATTCTCGACGACACATTGATGTTGAAATCTATATCAAAGGGATGGATGGTTGGCGTCTTACAGGTTTCTATGGAGAACCAAATCGAAATAGAAGGGAGGAGGGATGGCACTTGCTTCAGAGTCTCGTTGCTAAATCAACTATGCCTTGGGTTATAATTGTGGATTTCAATGATATCCTCCATCAATCAGAAAAACATGGAGGTAATCCTCAGCCGGATCGGCTAATGCTGGGTTTTAAGGATGCGGTAGCGGATAGCAAGTTGGTTGATTTGCGAATGCAGGGTTATGGTTTTACCTGGTTTCGGGGCACCGAAGCCGAGGGTCGAATTGAGGAAAGGCCTGATCGGGTGTTGGCTTGTTATCTTTGGAATCGGAAGTTTCCCTACTATAAGGTGAGTAATTTGGAAGTAACGTCATTAGGGATGGCAATTGTACCCGAACCCGATGGGTACCCGATTAAATTACCCGAACGGGGGCGGGTATGGGGGGCAAATTTTTACCCGTGGGGCGGGTATGGGGGGTGAGTAAAAATACC
>JANKOE010000001.1:17939871-17950909 GCA_026284465.1 Erythroxylum citrifolium | reverse complement strand
GGTTATTCGAGGATGAATCCTTTCAAAGAGAAAAGAAATGATGGAGATCACCTTGCCATACAAGGCATTAGAGGTCATATGACAAATGCAAGAACTAAGTGCATGAAGAAGGCTTTTAAGGATTGATCATAAAGACATAAACATTCAAGACAATATGACTATTGTTAAAGATTCTAAGGCATTACCAAAGTTAGATGTGAAAAGGCTACCTTTTGAAAAGGCTAAAGATGTGAGATTAGATGGCAATTTTATATTTTAACTTTCTTTCATTAATTATTATTAGTTGTCAAGTTATTTTTAAAAGGATTTCAAATTTAATGTTAATTAAGCCTAGTTTGTATCTATTAGTTAAGGAATTATTCTTTATTACAAAATTGATCTTATTGTCACTAATATAATGGTAATTGTGGCAATTAAGTATCTTTCAAAATTAAGTTGTCATTATTAATATATTAATAGTGTCAAACTTTCTTTTATCACTAAGTTTTGTCACTAAAAGCCTATGAAATTTGGCATCAAAATAATTTTGGCGGGAATTAATTATAATTGTGACAAAACATATATTAGTACCTAATATTTTTTATTCGTTGTTACGAAACATAGTTTAGTCAATAATATTTTTTTCTTTTTGTGACAAACGGTTTATCATCACACAATATTTTACTTGTTGTGAAAAAAGATTTTGTCAATAAATATTCAATTAATTAGTGTCTACTTCAAATTGCCCCAATAACAAAATAGAAAAAGAGGAGCTGATCTCTGGTAGAAGAGGAACCGTGAACAGTCACTTATTTATGAAACTTGTTATGCGTGAAGACCGTTAGACTTCATTCCTAATGTTCAAGTGTTATACTGTTGGAGTTAATTGTACTATTATTAGTCTTCCAAGAAAAAGTAGAAGTAAACAGTGTAATGGACCGAATTGCTTAATTGGGCTTTGCGCATACAGCCAAGCTGTGCTTTGACTTTCAAACTTCCAAAGCTTGTCTTTAAGAAACCCTAATCTCAGCCATTTCCAACATTTGAAATTGAAACAATAGAGAGAGAAAGCGAGCCCCCCACGATTTGCAGCGTCATGTCATCATCCAGCAACACGCTAGGTTACTCCGTATCGTCTCTATTTCTCTCTTCTTTTATTTTTTTTCCTGTTATGTGTCTTCGAAGGAAATTTGAAAATCCTAAAGAGAAACCGTCTCATATATAGTGATTAACAAATTTAGTTGTTGGTAGTTGCTTAAATTGGTTATCATTCTGGGCGTCTCTATGCCCTCTCCTTTTGCTAATTGGGCCAATAGTTTCTTATGTGTATATCTTTGTTACTGGTAGATGATTATGCCAAATTGAGGAAATATCAAGGCGGAAGCGTCCACGATGCTAAATAGGGGAGGGCAGAGGCCAAAGAGGGATCGCTCCTCTTGCCATTCCCGCTATCGTTCCTCCCTTCAGATTTGGGTCACGCTCCCCCTGTCGTGCCTATCCCTTCAGATCTGTGGCTCGCTGCTCCCACTGTCCGCTGTGCAAATGGGTTAATGGTGAAATTTTATAATTGTTATATACTGCTAACTTGGTAGTTCATGACGACGATTCAGCTCCAAAGAAACCTGGCTGTGAAAACGATTTCGTTATGGTATCACTATATACTCATTTTCTTTTCCAAAGTTCGTATTTTTCTGTTTCCTCAACTCACTATAAAAAATTAATACAATCTGCGACGTTTTATTAATAAAACGTCACGGATTGTAGAAACTTTTCGCGACGTTTTAAAAACGTCACAAAAAATTCAACTCTTTTACGACGTTTTATAAAAACATCATAAATTTGTAATATTTTTTGCGACGTTTTTTTATTAAAACGTCACAAAATAAAATTAACGACGTTTTCTTAAATAAAGCGTCGGTATTAGCTGAGTCTAACATTTCCGCTTACAAGCTGTTTGGAAACCTTCGAATTGAATTCATTAACGAATTAAATTCAATCACATTAATGAAGTTGAGATTGAATTCAATTTACACTGTTTGGAACAAATTCAGTAATATTATAATTGAATTCAATTACACTGTTTGGAACAAATCTTGTAATATTAGAATTGAATTCAATTTACACTGTTTGGAACAAAACTAATAAGATTAGAATTGAATTCAATTATTTCATATGACACATTTACCCCTGACTAAAAAATAATATTATTAACTACTCCCTCCTATCCATAAATAAATAATTACATTAATAACAACAATTAATAATAATATCGAATTTAATAATGTTATGAATAATAAATTAATAATAGACATTTTTATTTCAAATAATACATTTATTTATCATAAGTAATATACTGAACTACAAACCTAATCATAATAATCACATAAATAAAATAATTACCATTGATAAATTTAAAAATATTAAAGAAGGAAATTTACTTTATTAATAAAAATAAATAAAAGTATAATACTTATATAAAAAGCCAGCCTCATCCCTCACCCTCGCAAGGGATTACATTTGAAGCCAATATAAGTTTTATACTTTTATTATTATTATTATCCTCCTTTTGTATGATTATTAGAATAATAATAATAATGATATTATTATTTAAAAATTCCTTTTGAATTTTTCATTTATTTTGATTATTATTTCTGTTATTATTATTATTATTATTATTATTACTATTACCCTTATTATTATTAATATTATTAATATTATTAGTATGATTATTATTTTTTCCTTAATAATAATAATAATAACCCATATTATTATTAATTGTTATTATTATTATTATCATTATCATCATCATTATTATTATTATTATTATTATTATTGTTGTTATTTTTTATTTATAACAGCCAGCCTCGCCCTTTATTTAATTAATAAGTTATTAATAAATATTATATAAGAGATTAAAATAAATATAATTAAGAAAAATAATTTATTTTTAATTATCAAATCAAATATAAATTGAAATTTATATATTTTGCAGATAATTTAATAATATATATTTAGTTAACAGAAATTATATTATAAAGAAATAAAGATCACGATTTTTATAACATTTGAAAATCGAAAGAAACAAAACCAAAACTGAAATTAAAAAATTCAAGTGAAGAGTGCGTGGCCAGCAGCTTTTGTAGTTGAATTCACGTAAATTAGGGCGTAAATTCAATTTACAAAGAGAGTGGGGGTTTAACCCACACGTGAGTTCAATTCCTACCTATTTTTTTTGTTCCAAACAATTAAATCACACGGCGTTCTAAACAGCCTCTTAATTCATTTGCGTGTCAAATATTTACGCGGTTAGGGAGCTGAAGTAAATTTAAAATTTTTAGTCTCCCAACTTTCGTATCGTTTTGGTTCTCTTCGTCTCCTTCCTAACGACCTAATCTTTACTTCGCTTATCGCTGCTGAAGTTTGCAGGTTGCCGTCAATGGTGTTGCCGGAGTCAGCCTCAGACGTCTACGGTTGCTGAATATTTAAACTATATCGCCCACTGGCCATTCTTAAGTCAATTTCTACTTTGCTTTCGTCTTTTCGTACTTTAGTTTTTTGTCTTTCAAGCCGTTTTGTTCTTTGTTTCAACGATGAGAGGGGCTTTTCGTTTCAACAATATAGGTATAAAAAATAATTGCCTTGTATTTGGGAAACTAGATTTTCGTAGAAATTGATTATTAGACATATTCTCTTCTTTTCTCTTTTCTTCTATGCTCTCTCTCTCTCTGTCTCTGTCTCTTTCTCTTTCTTTCTAATTGTTGTTTTTTCAAATTCTCTTGTTTCTGTATATTGAATTCTACAAATCTAACGCTATGAGAAAGAAGCTCGATACCCGTTTCCCAACCGTAAGTTCCTCTCTCTCTCTCTCTCTTCGGTGTCTTGCCGTCTCAGAGTGTTTCTAATTTGTGTTTTACGTCTTTCGCTCTTATTCTTCTGTTGTTTTCTGATTTTCCCCCTCTCAATTTGTTTTTGCTGTTGGTGACCGAGGAAGTCGAGTTCGGTTCCTATTGGATGGGGTGTTTTTCTTTTAAGAAACTTTGATTTTGCACTTAGTAGAGATTGTTCAGTTTAGAATTGGAATTATCGGTTGGGTGATTCGAGGATAGGTGATTTATGTGTGTGTGATCCATTTATAGTGTTTAGGCTGATTTTGTTTACTTTTTAGGATTGGGGTTTCTGAAGAAAAATACTTTTGATTTTGAAGGTGCTGGGGGTACAGTACCACTTAATATTGTGTGCTGTGATTTATTCTAGTTTTTGTGGTTGTTCTCTAGTTGGTTGTGCAATTCGATGCTCAAATTGGGTATTTGATGCTTTTCGTTTGTTTTCCTTATTAATTCTGTATAAGGGTAGAGTCGATTTTTTTTTTATATGGTGCTAGACGTTGGATTGAATTACAGTAATTTGTTAACATAAAAAATAGTAGTTTGCTGCTCTTCATTAAACATCATTGAACGCTATAGCTTCCGTTGTACTGTGATTGGGTATTTATGCCATACGGAACTTAATTCTACTTCCTGCTGCACATATTTGCTTCTCCGAGTGAGGTGATCGTCCTGATAATTCTATTTTCTGTATAAAATGGGGCCAACAGACCGTGCATGCGTGCATGCCGAATGGTCGTTATTAAGATTTGTTTGACTAAATGCATGTGCAGTAGTGATTGTCTAGGGTACAAACCTAGCAAAATCTATGCTTTTAGTCCATATACATGTGGTTCAGTCAGCATCTTTGGTGACTTGTCTTTCTACATGAACCTCTAAAGTTCATGTGGATCTTTTTTGTTGGATGATTTCTATTTACTTTTTTGCAGTCATTTCACTGACAACTCTTGATAATTGTTGATCATGGTGTGATCTTCCTTCTCCTTGCTCTCTGTCTATCTAAGGCTTATAGCGGATGTATTGTTAATTTTTCAGGCTCGTATAAAAAAGATAATGCAAGCTGACGAGGATGTTGGGAAGATAGCTTTGGCGGTTCCTGTTTTAGTTTGTGAGTTGCTCTTTTGATCTTTGTTATAGTACGTTGTATGAATTTATGCTTATATTCTTGTTTCATGTTATTGCAGCTAAAGCTTTGGAGTTGTTTTTACAAGATCTGTGTGATCGTACATATGAGATAACTCTTCAGAGAGGAGCAAAGACTATGAATGCATTGCATTTGTAAGTGGCAAACTGCCTGTTATTCCTTGTAACAACTTTTCTGGTTCAATGTATGAAAAGCTTGTTTCTTCAGTACCTGTCTCATCATGGTTCTGCGAAGGGGCTTTTGTTTACAACACATTTTATTTTTTACATAGAGGTCAGCTTGTTAAGCCTCGTATTGAGCTAATACGTCCTAAGTGCGTTCTGTCCATACAGTTTCACTAGCGTGCAGTTTTTATCAGCTGATCATTATACTTCTTGCTAGAAGTTTATCCTCTGTGTCATTCTTTTGTTGTTATCTTTCATTTGACAGTTTGTGAAGAATTTTCAATTGCCTTTTTTCTATATTGCAACAACTACACTAGTATGACAATAAGTTTCTATAATTTGCAGAAAACATTGTGTGCAGAGTTACAACGTATTTGATTTTCTAAGAGAAATCGTTAGCAGAGTTCCTGACTATGGTCATGGTCATTCTGATGCTGCTGATCACAGAACTCTTCAAAAGAGGTGGCCACAAAATAGATTCTTTTTGCTCCCTCCTCTTCCTTCTGTGTGTGAAGTTTATTTTGTTTGACAAACTAAAACTACGCATGTTTTCTCTGCCAGGAAGCCCATTGTGGATGACGGGAATGATAGTGATGAAGAATCTAAGAGAAGCAAGATGGTAAGATATCCCTTCCTAAGCCATTCTGTAACTATCTTTTAGTATTTTCCCCATATTTGTTCACTGAAGATTTGCTAGAGTAGATACCTTATTCTAGACTGCTCAAGTAGCTAGTGGTTCACGTTTCTATTGCTTCAATATTTTATTTCTAACTTGATGGGTATTTTTTACCTTGTTTGTGGGATAGATAAGCGAGAAGCAATTTGGCCATCCTTTTTCATTTTTCTTTTTTTAAAGAATGTTAACATCCTTTACTGCTGTGTGTAAGTGAATGTGTGCATGTGCATATATACACATTTATGAATGATCAATTCCAAAGTAAATGGACTAATGTAAGTTTAACCTTCATTGGAACTTGCAGCATGAAATGAGCCTTGCAGGAAGCAGTGGAAGAGGGAGAGGTCGTGGTCGAGGAAGGGGCCGTGGACGAGGTGCTCGAAACATTGAACGTGAGCTGCCTCATCATGAGACTGAATCTGAGTCCTGCATTACATTACCCCAGGGTGCAAAAAATAGCTCAAGTCCTGGAAAGGTGATGGATAATGGTTCAAAAGATGCATTGAAGGGAAGTGTCGCGGTAGCTGATGGAGCCAATATGTTAGAACGGAACTTTGATCTGAATGCTGATGTGAATGAAAATGACGAGGCAAAGTCTGCATCAATAGCAGCTCAGGCCTCGTCAGCAATTTCACCACTAACTACTACTGAAACTAATCATGAAGAGTATCCAGGTTGGTCACTTTCTGAAGTGGACAAAATAGCTATTGATCCTCTTCAACTTGCGCGATTGAGCTCTAGATTAGATGAAGATGAGGAAGACTATGATGAAGAAGGGTAGTAGTATTATTATAACGCTTCTGGGAAAGGTTAGCTTTTGGGATAAGATTATGTGCGAATCAGCAGAGGCAAGAAGTTACGCGCCTGGCGGAGAACCGAACTATATGCTTCATGCCATTCATGCTAGGAGAGGCTAAATTGCAGTTTTAGGTCCTCTCTCTCCTACTGTTTCCAATGCATCTGCTGTCGCCCATTTGCTAACAAATTTTATTGCTAGGTTTGCTGACAGTTGAACTACAGATCATGTAATTTGACTGCCTATTGTAGAAAGATATGTCACATTTGGTAGTTGATTGAGACTGCTGTGTATGATACCGTTTGTGTTTGCTCTGTGTCGTGGATACCCGAAAATAGTCGACGATCAAACAACTGGAAATACTAACGGTACACTTCTGCTCACTCTCTGATTAAACCCAACAATTCTGAGGTCTCTCTTCATTTAACATTGCAATCTAACGACCATCAGATCTTAAATTTTTCAGTTAAATTCTCACTCGAGGTGCATGCTTGTTCCAAAGCCACGCGGAGAATGAAATTACTTGGAAGCCTACTTTTTGAGCCTGTCATTTCAGTTGTAACATGTCAGGATGCCGGCATGTGGAACGAGATCCTTTGTGCCTATAATTTTGTACTAATTTTATTCTAGACGATTTCATTCACACGCTTTTCTGGTTCTACGTATTTGTGTGAATGAAATTGTTTGGAACAAAGTTAGTCCAGGTTATAGATACAGAAAATTTGATCCCAACATGTATGACCGAACAAGCCCTTAAACAAGTTTAAGGCAACTTCTAACTCGGTGGTAAACTTGATAACATTGTGGGTTTCTAGATGAGGGAGCAGGCTTCGAGGTCGTTCGAGAGTCTCTCAAACAACAACTTTGATTTAAATTTAGCCTTTGATATGATTTTCAAAATAAATATTAGGAGCGAAATACTCGGGCTGAAGTTTCAATAGTTAGGAGTAGATGCTAGCATAGTACAGAAATGAGCCACTGCACAAACTCGGTCGTAAAATGTATTAAGTCTGATGTTTGATAAAAATATGCTGCAAGTTCAGATTTTGTGATTGAGTTCATGTTGCTCGTTTGAAACAGGACTACATTGATGATAGTACATAAGAGTTCAAAAAATCAATGTTTTAAAAGTTGGATCGAAAATTAAATTAATAAAATAAAGGTTTAAGGTTATAAAATCGATATAAAATAAAATTGAAAATTTTAAAATAAAATTAAAGAATGATATTATTTTTATTTATTGAAAAGGTTAAAGTCTAGTTTTTAAAAAAATTGTTAAATTAAAACAACTAATTTATTCTAGTTTATAAAAACTAGTTAGTACATAAAAATCGATTGGTTTTTAATGATATGAGTTATTAAGATATAATGGACCAAAAAGTTGAATAGTCTATTTTTTTAATCATTGAAAAAAACCTATGAAAATGCACAACAATTTGACCAAGTAGACTAGTTAAGGGACTGAAATAAACAATACATATAACTTTGATGAGGTCACTCAAAATTATTGGCACTACGACTCCATTAGATTTTGATGGCAGGAGCCCTTATTATTCTTGTGGAGCTCCATCTTATGCTTTTCTTCATTGCTTCCCATCTTGATCTTAAGGAGCATATCATATCTTTGCCTAGTCATCTAACACCTGGGTACATTTTGAACACTCTTAAGACTAATTGACTAATAAATATTCTGTAAGAGAAAGAAGTGTTATTGGTATGCAAAAAAACCAAACAATAAACAAAAGAATTATACATGTGGGGTTTGTTTCGGGCAGATGGGAAATGGGAGTGGAGGTGGAGAAAGAAGAAGACACGTTGGATATGGAAGAGTAAGGAACAAAGTATAGAGTACTTTTACAACACCTTGGAGTACTGGATGCGAAACATAAAGCTTGACGACCAACCTAAAACCTTTGAATAACCTAACAGATTGTTGGCAAATTTTTGGGAGATATTGAAGGAGTCTAATCAACTACCCCACATTGATTATATGATCGTTCAATTAAGTTGAAGGAGGGTACAAATTCTATCAATGTTTGGCCATATAAGTATTAGAGGGAGTACAAGGACATAATAGAAAGAGTTGTGAGGGAATTGCTTGAACAAAGGTTCATACGAGAGACTATTAGTCCTTATGCATCTTTTGTTGTCTTAGTGAAGAAGAAAGACAATTATTAGAGAATGTGTACAAACTATAGGGAACTCAATAAAAATATGATAAAGTATAAGTTCACTATACTATTGATTAAATAACTACTAGATGAGCTACATGGAACAAGTTGGTTCTTTAAGCTAGACCTCTGACTATCACCAAATTCAAATGCACAAGGACATTGCCAAGACTGCCTTCAAAACATATGAAGGACATTACAAGTTTTTCGTGATGCCCTTAGAATTGACGAATGCGCCTTGTACATTTTAAAGCCTAACGAAAGACATATTTCAACCTCACCTAAAACAATATATTTTATTTTTTATGATATCCCTATATAATAAATCCTTCCAACAATATTTGGAGCACCTAAAACAAACTACGATAATTCTTCAAACCATCAGTTATTCCTAAAAGGGGATAAGTGTAGTTTTAGTGTGAGATAGATCAAGTATTTGGGCCACTCTATCTCGAAGGAAGAGGTAGTGATATATGCTAAAAAAATAGAAAATATACATAATTGGCCAATTCTTGAATCGCTGAGAGAGCTTAGGGGATTTTTGGGCCTTATGAATATAGTAGATTTATTAAGAATTACGCTCAACTAGCTAAACCTGTAATGAAGCTGTTAAGGAAACAGAGCAATCATGAGTGGAACTAGAAAGAGAGCAAACAAGAAGCATTTGAGTGACTTAAGGGAGCTCTTATAACTACAACAGTGTTAGCTATGTAAGACTTCTCACAGCCCTTCACTATATAAGCATACATAAGTAAATTGGGAATAGAAGTCGTGCTTCAACAAGTCAAACACCCAATAGCTTTCTTGAGCAAAACCTTAGCTATAAAACAAGCAGGGCTGTCCACATATGAGAAGGAATTCTATGAGGAAAATCACACAATTCTCCATTAATCCACACATAGAAGCAACAAAAGCATGAAGAATCTAAGAAGATGGTGTTTGAAATGAAGAAGGAGACATGAAGCAAAGCTCTCGAAGGTTCTCTCTTTTTAGACAAAAAATGACTTAAACAAAACACATTCACGTGACATAAACACAAACACATCTGCTGAAAGTCAAGACGTTGTCGTTCCATTAAAGTTTAGAAAACACAAGACGTTGTAGTGTTTAAAGTTGAAGCAAATTAAAAACCAGCCAGCACATTAAAAAACGCAAAGGATTACTTATACCTGGTCACGTGAGGAGCAGCTGAAGATATTCTGAAGTTCCATCCGAAAGCTCCTACATGCAAAAGACTCATTTAAAAAGACAGAACACATGCACAAATGGTGCATAGACATTGTATTCTTCATTCACTGCATTTTGTAATATCTGAGAGTAAGATCAAAAGTGAAAAGAAAAGGGTTTTGGGAGTGTGCTAGAACACTTACAGTGAGTGTTAGGATGGTTTGGAGACTCTTTCAAGTGATTCAAAATATCACTCAAACTCTGTAAAATCTTCTTTCACTTTTTTCTTCTTGATTAGTGAAAATTCTCACCACTGTCAAGTGGGAACCTTGGATGTAGATAGTAAATCTTTCTTCTTTATATTTTCTGCAATTGTTTACATCTGCAAAATAACCAAGTTTTTCAAGCTCTGTTTTTCAAAGAATAGCATATTCAAGTTTCTGTATTAAAGAACAACAGTAAAGCAGTAGAAAACCCAACAGAAAGTGGTATCAGAGCATCAAGACCTCTTGGGACAATTCTTGGACACTTCAAGCAGTAAAGAAGCATCAAGAATCGTTCAAGAAATCAGTCAGTAAGTACAACATCAAAATACATTCAAGAACAGTTAGTGAGTACATTCTTTAAGTTTCTTTACATTACAAAGATTATGGTAGGCAAAGAATGGATGTTTTTTATGGTAAAGAAGACTTTACCATCTGGAAACTCCAAATGCAAGCACTTCTTGAATCTTGTGACTGCTATGGTGCAATAGATGATGAATATGACGTTGAAACTGACCCTATAAAGAAGCTGAAAATGCAAAGACTTGCACAATTCAAGTTAATGCTTCACTTATCACCAACAGTGATAAGAAAAGTGCAGAATTGTAACACTGCATAGAAGCTTTGGGTCAAACTTGATGAATTGTATGCCAAGAAGTGTCTTGCTAACAAGATGACACTTCTCCACAACTTTGTAAACTACAAAATGAACACTTCAGTATCCTTAGATGATAACCTAGATTATTTCTTCAAGCTAGTACAAGATTTAGAAGCTACAGATGAGAAAATAAGTG
>JANKOE010000001.1:17890620-17908721 GCA_026284465.1 Erythroxylum citrifolium | reverse complement strand
AATTATATGTTATAAAATCATAAAGTGTTACTTATCAAATTAAGAATCATAACATTTTAAGATATAATGTTACCGTAAATAGGTATTTTATAACATATTGTCAAAAGTGTTACTGTCTAGTGTTACTGTATGTCATTTTTGCTATAATGTGATATGTTGGAAAAGTTAGGGGCAATTAGGATTTTTATATTCATCACTTAGGAAATATTATCTTATATTTGGCATTGATGTTGTCTTTGTAGGAAAATTTACATTGTGGTTTTCTTAAGTATGCAGATAGAACCATCATCATCGACTAATACAATAGTGAGTTCAAATTTAGGTAATGTCGTTTGCTATTGTGGGCTAAAGGCTCGATTAAGGACTTCATAGAGTGATCATAATCTTAGTTGGAGATTTTATGGATGTCCTAATTATCCAGTGAGAATTTATTATTATTTGATTAATGAAATTGAATGTTAAACTTGTGTTTAAGGTTTTTTTTAATGAAGTTGAATGTTTTAGGTTGGGAGATGCAATTATTTGATTAATGAAATTGAATGTTAAACTTGTGTTTAAGGGGTTTTTTTAATGAAATTAAATGTTTTAGGTTGAGAGATGCAACATTTTCAAATGATACAAAGAAAAATTTACTAAGAGAGTCATTCAAGTGATTTAAAAATTAGGGAGTGAATTATCAATCGTAAAGAAGGAGGTTGAAAGAAGCACAACTAAGGAATTTGAAAAACAAATAAAGCTTTTTAAGGATGACAAATTTATTGAGAAAAGAGGAAAAAAGAAATTAAGTGTATATTAATGAACACTGGAATATGATTTGTTATAATTCTAGTACTTTTTTTGTAATTATGTTATTGGGATATTGTATTGAATTTCAACAATATAGTAGTTAGTATTAATTTCAACTATATTATGAAAAAGTTGATTTTAAATTTTGTATATGAATTAAGTAATGAAACAAAAATAATACTACTATATATAACCAACAAATAATGAATAATTAACTTTTTCCATATGTTTGTCAAATATGCACAAAAAAGAAATGTAAAAGAGAGTGAGAGAGAGAAGTTGTATGACAACTCAGATTGATTTTGCTATAAAAAAAAGTTAATATTTACATTATATATGGTTAGGTCGGCTGTGCTAAGCCCAGGCCCACCTTCATACGTCCACGGCCCGTTCGGCCCATCAGGAGTTAGACTCCCATGCAAACACAAAGATCTTCGTAAACCTAGCATCCACGGCATATATAAGGTACTATTCTACCATAATTCAGGTACGAGATTACAACCCTATTTTTCTTTACTTTCAGCAGCCAGAAACCTACACAAAAGATTGACTTGAGCGTCGGAGGGGCCTCCTGGGAATCAATTCCCGGCCCGCCGTTATCTGTTTTGCAGGTATTCCGCCAGAGTCGTGCAGAACATGGATCCAAACAACGACGTTCAACCTCAGCAAGATCAGGCTGAACCAATATATATACAACACAAACATTTGTCATTATTATCACCAGAATATACGTCTAAAAACTTATATTACAATGTGTTATAACATTTGTCACCGTTACCTGTAGGACACACATATCGAAGTCAATATGGTACAAATCATGGGAGCATCTTCCGATATCAAGCTCCTGCATCTGCATTTTCATGTTTCTTCCATTTTTCTCCAATCACGGGAGCATTTTCCTTCTGCCATACTTTGATGATTCTACATTTCTGGTACCAATTTTGTTACATGTTTAGTGAAAACCATAATTCCAGTTATAGTTTCTGTTATTCTTGTTAAAATTGCTACATAGTTGTTACTCTACTTCTAATAGGAATCATACACTTGTCACCATCTGAACTAATTCACTACTAATTCAGATGTTGTCTTTTACAAATGTTCTTTATTCACTACACAATTACACGACGCAGTCTCTCGATGTCCGCCACTATTCATCATCTTTTACTTTCCTCATCCATCTTATCCTGTAACATTTAAGTTGGGTTCATGATTCAAGCCAGGAATACATAGAGCCCACAAGCACTTGAAAGAATCCTTTCAGGCAGTTGTAAAGTGAATAAAGAATGAATAATCATCAGGCTCAGTTATTATTCTTTGTGGCAAGGCTTTCTATCTATGAATTAAAGCTTATACTACCATGGTTAATTTTGAGCTGTTTTGAACTACGATTGTTAACCACTTTCTCGTTTACGGGGTACGACAACTGTCAAGAAAATAAAAAAGACAAGAATTCCAGTTTATTTCTCGTTTATGGTGATAGCAAGGCCCCAGCACCATCATCTGTGCCCAATATCTCTCTCTCTCTCAATGAATGTTCTTTGTTGCCAATATAGCTCATACCGAATACTGCAATCGGAGTCTGCAGCATGTTAAGAGTATTTTCCCTATCCTTACTTGAAAACGGCTATCACCATAAATTGAGAGAGAGATATTGGCAGAAGTTTTCCAAATCAACTGGGTGTTTACAAGTCGGAATTTGGAATTTTCCAATAGTATCGAATGCAGCACCTCTTTGTTAATTACTGCTGGAAGACATTAATATACCGTGAAAGCTCCCACCTTCCACTGAACGTTGTATCATAGAGAAATTATTTCAGAATCCAACAGTATATGGAATACACCAACATCTTTACTTGAAAACGGCTGACAGAAAACGACTCCTCCTAGATCGATGACTTGTTCTTATTTCCAAATGTTTACTACCCAGGTATTAATATTTTCATTTCTCAAAAAAAAAAAGTATTAATATTTCGAGTATTTAAGTAACAGGCATGAAAGAGGCGATAAAGGAGAACAGCAGATCAATCTACATATAATAACAGTGGGAAGAAAGCATCGGAGCTTGGTTATTTTTCAAATCAAAGTCCTTTCCTTTCAAAAATGGCTTTACATAACTGGTGGGCATGAATCAGAAGTCCGTGTGAACCGAGGCGTTAACTTTATCCATATTAAGTTGACAATTATGTCAACGATAACATTAAGGAAGATGGAAGCCAGAAAACTGCAGTGACAAGTTTCATTACGTCAGTCTGTACAGAAGTCTTTTTTTTTGTTGGAAATATGCGCAGAAGCCCTTATCTAGTCATTCTCAAACCTAGAAGAAGAAGAAGAAGAAGAAGAGGCTAGGAAAAGAACATCCAAAATAATGACTATCCTTGCTATGTGGACAATTCCAAGCGCTTGGAACACAAAGTGCATGAGTACTTTCGCTTGAGGTTGTGGCAAGTGGTCAGAAAACAGAACCTCCACTTGGTCTCAACATCCACGGCTTCCACTTTCCCTCCACAGCATGGACATGAGCCTGAAGCTCGTCGTCTCCCCAGTTCCCTTTCCCTTTCATCACACAAGAACACCCAACACATCTTGCTTTTGGTGGCAGAGTTAAAAATTAAGAAACGCCACTCATGTGTCTCCTTCTGTTCAAACAAGAACACACAAATTTCTATCCTTTTTCTTGCTGTTGCTTGCTGCCTACCTCAGTTGGCTTCTGTCTCAGATAGAGAGGATTGAGACTTTTTGAACTGATTGTTTGGAAGGTGGCGCTGTGAAATGAAGATAAAATAGACGTCTGGAGAATATTTACAGCTGAGATAGAAAATGACAGGGAAAGAAGAAATTTACTTTCCAGGGATCTTAGGATATGGAAATTTATAAGGGTTTGTTTGATCTAGATATGGAAGTCAGTTGTCGGCAGATGGTAGTTTCTGACAAATATTAATTAATATCCCTAGTGTTAATGTTAATTATTTGACAACTGGATGCGGAATCTTTTGTTATTCAATAACTCAACTTGAAGTTTAATATGCATGCGGAGATGTAAATTTGAGACTTTTCAAGATGACTTGTGAAGCTTCCATAGAAAATAGGGAAAACAAAAATTAGACGACGATCTAGAACTGTCAGGAATTTCATATCGGACAATTATAAGGACATTCAAGAATTTATAATAGTGTGCAAACTTTCTCCTCTTGAGCTAACTTTTAGGGGTGAGTTAGGCCTTTCTAATATGGTATCAGAGTCAGTTTGAGGCGGTGCTCGGTTATGTTCATTTGCTCAATATATCCATCAGATGTCCAGTTCTGCTCTGAACTAAGAGGGGTGTGTCAGGAGTCCCACATCGAACAACTATAAAGGCATTCAAGAATTTATAATAGTGTGCAAACCTCCCCCTCTTGAGCTAATTTTTGAAGGTGAGTTAGGCCTTTCTAACCAAACCAATCAATGCAGTTTTTGATATCTACATTAAATATTAACAATAATGTCTCAACAGGGACACACATTAAGCTCACATATAATGTTTCGTCATGACAGTGACTGACTAAGAAGCATTTAGAAACCTAATTTTTTTCTCATCAAGATAGAGGGGAATGAATAAAATTTACTCATAATTTATATAACAAAAGTGACAATCGATTGAATCTAATTTATATTGTTTGAAATCCGATTAGTTCGTAGATTAGATTAAAATAAAACTCGATTAGTCCGTAGTATATGTAGATTCTTCGCATTACTTTTCACGTCTTGTTTGGTTAACAAGAAAATTAGAGGAGAATCGAGAATGACGAGAGAAGAGAATGAAAAGAGTCCAAAAATGTATTGTGCCACTTGCTCCTAATTCTTGTATCATCTACAGCTCAAAAAATAGAGAAGATCCCGAACACGATAAACAGCAAAGGAAATCCTTGAGGCAGACCACGGAGGAGCAAAGATGTCACATGACTCTGTTACCTTTTTCTACTTTTTTTTTTTTGTTACAACTACGAGAAGCTAAAACTACCTCATAAACGAAATACCACAGGCATCAGCCCATATAATCAAAGAGAGAACGTCAGGAATCGCATCCCAAACTTGAAAGCTACAAGCAATGCCATGACCCAATTTAGCTAAACAATCTGCTGCAAAATTACCTTATCGAAACACATGTCTAATAGAGCAACTCCAAGGCCTAGCAAGCAAAGCTTGAATATCCACAACTAAAACAGACAAGGGATGTGACAAGAGAACACCACCGATCACCATCCGCACTGCCTCTATGCTATCAGATTCTACAATGACTTGTCGAAAACCGTGATCCCATGCAAAAATCAAACCAGTTCGAATGGACCATAACTCCCCCACCAGAATAGTGGAAACTCCGATGCGAAATGAGTATCCCCGAGCCAACAACCAAATGAATCGCGCAACAAGCCTCCACCACTAGTCAGACCAAGATTAACAATAGAGCTGCCGTCACAATTCAGCTTCACCCACCCCGATGGTGGCGCTGTCCAACCAATCCAACACCGCACACCCTGGAGCTTCGGTGTTGAAACAGAAGTCAGAGACACATCCATTGCAACTTTGAAAACACAACCATTCAAAGTTGCTAAGGAAAGAAACTCTTTTTGAAAGATCACTAAATTCCTAGCTTTCCACAACCACCAAATATCTGCCATGAACCAATGGGCCCAGGAAAACCCAAAAGGACCCATAGTATGAGCATGCAGATTCAAAGCTAGCCAATCAACCAAGTTCTCCTCAGTAAAAAAATGAACAGGAACATCTCACTGCTGCCACCAAGCAACCGCACAACTACAATCACGCAACAAATGCAAGGGAGACTTATCATGTAAAAAACACACTCCACACAAATTAGAGGTAGCCAAACCCCGCGCAAACCTCAAAGAATTTGTCGGAAGACATGAATGCCCAAGTAACCATAAGAAATGTTTAAATTTTGGTGGGCCAGGCACCTTCCACAACCAAGAAAAATAAGACGGAACAGGAACATTAGATACCTCTTCCAAAAGAAGTACTTTATAAGCTGCCTGAACTGAATATGCGCCATTCGGGGAAAAACTCCACGACATATTATCGGGCACCGAAGAAAACAAAGGCAAAGGAATGACCCGAATAACTTCCCTAAGATGAGCCGGAATGGCAGAACGTAAGCCCGAAAAATTTCACGAACCATTAGTAATTATATGTGCTACCTGAAAATGTTCTTCCCCTACTGATAAGCCATCCATATGATCCACCAAAGGATCTCCCGAGCACTAATTATCAAACCAAAGACTAATTTGTGAACCATCCTCAACCCTCCAAACCGAAAGAGGAAACAAAAAATAAAAACTTGCAAATCCTTTAGACCATTATCAATTGGGCATCGTCATCGTGTCACCTAGTAATAATTTATAATTTTTATGATCTAGATAGGCAGTATTAGATATGTTGTGTCCATATAAATGATAATAAGTTTGTATTCGATATTCAGGTTTAACTGAATTCAATCTAATTTGAAATTTAAAATTTGATGAACTTTTGGTGGACTCACATTGAATTGAACTTGGACTATTTTGCCATGCTTATTCTAAAATATCACAATCTAGACATAATGTAATTTTATGGCAGCTGTCCGATAAGGCTATATTCAATTCAATAATTTGAGAGAAAAATAATTGGTTCTGGGATTTTGTTGGTCGGGTTAGAAGACAGAGTGATTAGGATATGGTCGGGGTACATGGCAATACGAAAATTTTAATAATAATAATTTAAAATATATCTTTAATTGGTGTGAAATTCACTAATTTGAATACAGAATTTGTTATATATATATATATATTGTTACTTGATCTAATCACTCAACGAAGAACTTCTAATATACAAATTGGACGAGAAACAGATATGGTACATCATCTATTCTTCTGTTCTACTGTGTAAATTCCTGCCATGTTTGACTCAAGATGTATGAGTGAAGCTAAATAAAACATACCACAGAATATTGCATGTCATTCACGTTTACTATCTAGCAACAGCATCAATTACGGATAATTCAGCTTTTAACGAAGGGAGCATGCAAAGAAAAAATTCTAACTCTCTAAGCATAGATTACGACACCAGTACCTAATAATATATAGAATAAAATCTCATTAACTCAAATCATGATAGATGGTAGAGTAAGTAATGAATGACATACCCCTGTGAGAAGTATTATGATTCTTTAAATAACTACCAAAGTAGTTAAGGTTTTGACTTTAAAAACCAAAAAACAAAAGATAGGTGAGATCTTTTAACAAAAACTTTTGTATAATGAGATTTGCAATAAAGCTTTCTTTAACTGGTAAAATTATAACAATAATCTAAGTATGTGATTTTTGTTTTTGTATGCATATCTTGTTTAACATGATCTATGTAATTATGTTATATCTTGATTATTCTAACATTGGTATTAGAGCAGGCAATTTTTTATTTTATTATGCATGCTAAAATCAAAATGTCATAAATCTGTGTTGAAATTTGGCTATTGATGATTTGTGAATAATGATATGAATATCTACGAATATCATGACTTTTGATATGCTATGTTTCTTGCTATATCATACATATGTTTTGCGATTATGTTTTTCTTTCTTTTGAGTGTACTTAGCTATGAAACCAATCAAAACAAAAGTGAGTTTTCGTTTTTTTTTATGAATGGTCTTCAAAAGAAAACATTTTTTTCGTTTCTTCTCTCTCTAGATGATGCTTTTATTTTCTGCAACATCAAGATTGTAAAACTTAACTGAATAAGGTTTGAGTTGTCCTTTAGGAGAGAAGCGACTCCGCTAAGCCATCAGAAGCCAAAAGAGAAAAGGTTAAAAAAGGGAGAAAATGAACTGCAGAGAAGAGGAGGAAGAAGATTTCTCTTCTTGAAAACAACCAAGAGGCACGTGGCCTTTTAAAAGTTACATTGTTAAACAAATAAGTATAAGAAGACAAAGGCTTAACAAATGAGTTTTTGGATATATGTGTCATAACAAACTAGAACAAGTTAAGGCTTTGGGCTTTGGGCTTTGGGCTTTAGGATCCAACATAACAAGCTTGTAATAGTTTTGGGCTATAATGATATGTAGAGAAAGGGTTAAAGTTCAATGAATAGGTCATGTCTATATGATGTCTTATGGCTTATGACTTGGACCCTTAATATATGACATTCTTTCATTAGGATTGAAGGCTTAGGGGTTAATAACCACATTGAGGTTAGGCTAGACCTTAATATATGTTTTAAATTAAATGTAACAAATAATTAAAAGTAAGGTTTCTAATTTACACAAACTAATTAAGTTAGTAAAATTAGTTTCTAATCAATATAAAATATTAGAAATTAGTTTTTTTCTAATAACAGTAAACTAATTTGTTTAGTTAAAATAAACTTAGTAATAAGTTTCTAAAACCAACAAAATAAGAAATGAGTTTTCTAATTGTATTATTTTCATTGAATTAAAATTAGACATATGTTTTCTAATTAAATCAAAACTAATTTGTTTAGTTGAAATTAGAAAGGAGTTTCATTAGAAATTAGTTTCTAATTAAACCAAAATAAATTGATTAGTTCAATTATAATTTAAATTAGAAATAAGTTTCAAATTCAATTTTAATTATTCACATTTGAATATGATAAGATTAGAAATAAGTTTCTAATTGATTAGATATTAATAGCATAATTTGATTGGTTCAATAAATTGCTGATAGAATTAAATTGTTTCCATACTATGAGCATGAGTTCGCTATGTGTTAGAAAAAATAATTTGTTATTTTATACACTCTTCTTATTCCTGAAATTTTTTTTGGGAAGATGCCTATTATTAAACGGACGCCTAAGCTTATTCAATATAAGGCACAGAAGAGACAAATTGGCAGTATGTAAGAACAAGTAGTTAACATGCATTTAATGCTTGGAGACGGTCTAACACAACATGTTATTTCAGTTAATGACATGAAGCAAGAGTTATGCTTTGGAGGTTGTCCAGCTTATGTAGATGTTGAAGTAAAGTACATGACTTTGCTTACAACGTTACCTCAACCTCAAGGCGAACTGTTACAAATGCTCTAGAATAATATACCTAACGAGAAGACTTATAATTTGTTTGTGATGACATTTATTAAAGAGATGCGTAGAAGGGAGTTGATTAGGACTTTGTATCCTATAGGTCTTCTAATGGAAATAGTAAGAACTATTGTACATCAAGCTTCGCGAACTGTGTCACGCGAATTCATAAACTCATTTCTGCGTAGGGTTCATTACCCGTAGATTGTTCGTAGGTTGTAGAACATTTAATGCAATATGTTGTTTTATAAGAACAAAGTCTTGATTTTTATGTGATATGTTTACATATATATCATATAGGAATTTGTCTAGAGTAAGGTAATTATGATTTGATTGTTGGATGAATGATGATTGAACACATTAGTGGACTTTTGATTTCAAAAAAAATTATGATCGAATTATTTACTCTATGAACGATTAATATGATATTAATGTGTATATATATTTCTTTTTTATTATAGAAACTTAGTGTTTCAAACAAAAAGAAAAATGGTTACTGCTTTAAAGAATATTGTTGCAGAAATCAATAGGGGTGAGAAACTCAACGGTGACAATTATGAAATCTGGAATATGAAAATCCAATTTGTGCTAGCGGGGTCAGAGACTTTTGAACCATTAAACCTAACCATGGCAGCTCCTGAGGAGGGCACTACAGCCCAGCATAAGAGGGACTGTGCTGCATATGAATTATGAAAAAAGAAGAACTCTTTAGCTCGTATCACGTTGCTGAGTACCATGGATAATGATATCATGTGAGAGTTCGGTAAATTCAAAACTACAAAAGACATGTGGTCCCCATTGGCTGCTCATTTTGAAGGTGCTTCAGTGACCAAAGTGAGGTTACTTATAATAAAGTTTGATACTTATGAGAAGCGCCTAGATGATATAATGCAAAAGGATTTGAGGCAAATGTCCAACATGGTAAGTGAGTTACATGATGTTGGTCATGAGCTTTCTGATGAACAACAAGTACAAGCTATGATTCGTGCACTGCCTCAGAGTTGGGAGCATATAAAGATGCACCTAACTCATAATGAGAACATCAAGACAATGGAAGATGCTACGAGGCATCTCGTCTTGGAAGAAGAGCGTCTTGAAGCCTTAAAGATGTCTTCTAAGGCATATGTAGTTAGTTCTAGATCACAATGAGCTATGAACAAGAAACGCAAGCATATGGTGCACCCAAGTGGAAGAAGAATAAGAGATTCAACCACTCTCCTCAGGAATCCAAGAAGGCAAAATGGAACCAACATGGAAAGGGAAAACGACCCTTCAATAAGAAGAATATGAAATGTGTGAAGTGCTATAATTATGGTAATAAGGACCACTTTGCTCGAGATTTTACCGAGCCCAAGAAGGTACAGCTTTATAGTATAAACATTTATTCTATGAATGTTTCTTGTTTTGTTTTTCTAACTGAATCACATCCTTTGTGGATTGCAGACTCAGGAGCAACCAACCATATAGCGAAGGATAGAGATGCCTTTGTTGAGTTTTGTAAACTCCCATGTGGTAGTCAATGGCTTTATGTAGGTGACCAAAATTGTTGTACAAGGAATTGGCACTTGTAAGTTGGATATGTGTGGAGGACGACCCCTCATCCTACATAAACTATTATTTGCTCCACAGATTCGTAGGAATCTTTTATCTGTGTTGATGTTGGTCAAACTTTGTTTCAATATAAATTTCCACAGCGGTGGAATGGAATTGTATCTTGGTTCTATTAATTATGGTCATGGTTTTTTTATGATGGCTTTATTGTACTGGATGTGTTAAAGGAAAATAATAATATTAGTTATTCATTATTTACATCTAGGAATTCCAATATTGGTGCAACTTGGTGGCATGCTAGACTTTGTCATATTGGTCAAAATCAAATCAATCGATTAGCTAAAGAAGGACTTTTAGGTAATCTAAGTCAAGTAAATCTACCTATATGTGAGCGATGTTTTGCTGGTAAAACGGCAAGAAAGCCATTTGAAAAGGGAACATGAGCTTTATATCCATTGCAATTTATTCATTGTAACATTTATGGTCCAATGAATGTAAGGGCTAGATGTGGGGTAATTTATTTCATCACCTTCATAAATGACTATACTCAGTATGGTCATGTCTATTTGATTTCTCATAAATCGGAAGCATTCGATTGTTTTATAAAATACATTAACTTGGTTAGGAATCAATTAGATAAGAAAATAAAAGCATTACAAACTGATCGTGGACAAGAATACCTGTTAGACAAGTTCAAGGCTTTATGTGATGAGAAAGGAATAGAAAGACAGATAACAATTCCTAGAACCCCACAATAAAATGGCATCGTTGAAAGAAGAAATAGGGCGCAATTAGAAATGATTAGGTCTATGATGGCCCAAGCACATTTACCAATCACTTTTTGGGGTGATGCGTTGCTTGCAACCACCTATGTACTTAATTGTGTGCCCACGGAATCAGTTACTAACACACCATATAAGTTGTGGACTGGTAGAAGACCTGATGTGTCAAGTCTCAGATTTTTGGGGATGTGCAGCCTATGTTTATGATCTCTGTCACAAACATGGGAAATTAGGCCTAAGAGGGAGAAAATGTATTTTTATTAGATACTCAGAACACTCAAAAGGATACGTGTTTATTGTGAACAAGGTAATGAAGGTGTAACTGAATTTAAATCACGAGATGTAACATTCTTAGAGAATGATTTTCCCAAGCAATGCAAAATAGGTAAAGAACTATTGTTATATGAGTCACTTGATCATAATGATTCTGTTACGAAGAATCAAGATAAGGAACTTCAACCAAGTGGGAGCAATTCCACATAAAGGTTCTCTATGATGACTGATCCGAGTGGTAGAAATCAGATCAATCATTAGTTTATTTATGATGAACCTAATTTAAGACAAAGTAATCGAGGAATAATTTCTCGACGTCATTTTAAGATTGAAGGAGAAATTAATATGATTGTTCCGCAAGAGGAAGAAGACCCAAGGAATGTAAATGAGGCTCTTACTAGCCATGCTAAAGAAGAATAGATGAAGCCAATGATAGAAGAAATGGCTTCTTTAAGCTCCAATTGTGTATGGGACTTAGTTGACCTCCCTAAAGAGTGTAAAGCAATTGAGAACAAGTGCGTTCTCAAAATAAAGCAAAAAGCAGATGGCAGTATCGAAAGATACAAGGCACACCTTGTAGAAAAAGGATATACACAACAAGAGGGAATTGATTACGAAATTTTTTTCACCTGTTGTGAAGTTTTATTCAATCCATCTTATTCTGGCTATAGTAGCCAGTATGGATCTTGAATTACATCAAATGGATGTAAAAACTACTTTTCTCAATGGAGAATTAGAGGAAGAAATCTATATGGGACAACCTAAAGGTTTCATCAAAGTAGGTCAAGAAAATAAGTTATGTCGATTATTAAAATCGATTTATAGCCTGAAGCAGTCTTCAAGATAATGGTACATTCATTTTCATAACGTAATCATTTTGTATGATTTTTAAATGATCGATGAAGACCATTGTGTGTATGTTAAGAGATCCAAAGATAAATTCATGATTTTATCTTTATACGTGGATGATATATTGTTTGCTTGTAATGACTATGTGTTTCTTACGCAAATCAAAGATTGGTTATCATCTGAATTTGAAATGAAAGACATAGGTGAAGCGGCATATATTCTTGGAGTCAAGATTTCAAGAGATCGTTCGAAGAGATTATTATCACTTTCACAAGCGATGTACATTCAAAAAATTCTTGAACGATTCCAAACTAATTGATAATCCTATTGTTAAAAACGAAGGCCTTAGTAAGAGAAATTGCCCATCAATGCCACAACAATGGGAACAAATGAAGAATGTTCCCTATTCTAATGTAGTTGGAAGTCTTATGTATGCAATAATGTGTACAAGACTAGATATTTGTTACGTTATTGGGATAGTGAGCAGATATCAATCAAATCTAGGCCAAGGACATTAGAAAGCAGTAAAGAGAATCTTAAGGTATCTAAAGGGAACTGTGGACTATACATTATGTTATCAAGGCAATGATCTACATGTACAAGGGTATACAAATGCAGACTAGGGAGGATATTTAGATGAAAGAAAATATACCTCAGGATATGTATTCTTACTAAACCATGGAGGAATATGATGGAAAAGTAAGAAACAATCTTACGTTGCATTATCCACAATGGAAGTTGAATTTATAGCATTTTCAACTGCAGTACAAGAGGTTGTATGGCTTCAGCGATTCTTAGTACATTTGGGAGTCACTAAAAGCGAAATTAGTCCGGTAACCATCAACTGTGATAGTCAAGCTGCAATTGCTTATACTAAAAACCCCAAATTTTATTATAAGACAAAACACATAGATACCAAGTATAATAATGTGAAAGATATAGTTGCACGAGGAGAAGTGAATATGAAATTGATATCTACATGAGATATGATAGCACACCCAATGACAAAGCCAATTTCTAAAGATGTATACATTGGGTATGTAAAGTCACTAAGACTAAGTAGATATTGAAACGTACTGATAAACATTTCTCTGTATATGTTCACTCATTATAATGTCATATTTTGGATAATGTATGAGGAAGATTATACATTGTGTATCATTTGATTCATGAATATATGTGTTTTGCATAAATATATTTTTGGGATAAATTACAAGTATATGAGACAGATTAGAGATTGGCCCTCTCACATGAGAAATCACCTCTTATTTTTATGCTCGCTAGAGATGAGGCATGTTTAAAGTTTATTATCTAGGTGATAACTAAGAACGAGAAACTTAAACCATAAATGCCAAAGTGATTTATTATTCACTATATCTGTCTTACGTTGCCAGATGTGAGTTGTAAACAGGCTTTGAGTAAATAAGTGAACTCAAGTTAAATATTGAGTATGTTTGAACTATCATCTGTACAGTATTTCTTTAATGAAAGATGTTCAAGTTGAACGAAGTGGGTAAATACCGTAGCACATAACTCGTACCATGTGTGCAAAACTTACCACAAAAGGGATTAATGCAATTCTCCAAATCTCATCTTATATTGTGTAAGACCCTTGAGGTTGATAAGAAACTCATCATATACCGTTATGACTCTTGTCTCATTCTTGAGAATTGAATTTAAGGTTTGCTATTTTAGGTTATTTCCAAAAGATCTGCAAGATGCGATCCTATGGAATAATTCTAGGAAAGCAAATTAAATTTAATTCAAAAGAGAATTGAGAACAGAGGAAGGTCATTTATTTAGATAATTGACTCGCATGAAAAATATTCATAGATGGCTATCGTCTCTTTAGTAGAGAACTTGAATATAGTTATGACACAAGAAACTAAATGAGATCAAAGAAAAGTGCAAATGCGAGATATGACCTAGGGTATTGCATACAATGTCTACTTAAGGACACATAAGTCCCAGGATGAATTTGTTAATCGAGATGTCATATACTCCTAACAGATATATGGCAATGTACTCTTGTCGTATATTGGTCACATCGGTTATTGAACAAGTATGAGCACTGCAGAGTTTTCTTTTAATTAGATTAAAATCTATCATGTGTGAGTGGGAGATAATGAATCACATACACCCATGAGGGGTACTATGATCATTATTCTTTAAATAACTACCAAAGGTAGTTAAGGTTTTGAATTTAAAAACCAAAGAATGAAAAGATAAGGAAGATCTTTTTAACAAAAATTCTGGATAAGGAGATCTGCAGTAAAACTTCCTTTAACCGGTGGAACTACAACAATAATCCAATTATGTAATTTTTGTTTTTTGTATGCATATGCCAAGATCCTGTTTAACATGATCTATGTGATTATGTTCTATCTTGATTATTCCTACAAAAAGTTTATGTGTATTTTGTTAACTAGTTTATTTTTAGGCAATTATAATTGTCAACACAAGTCCATGCCAGATTATCATTCAAAAGTCCAGTTGCCGGAAGGCATCCTGTTCAACGGTGCAGCCAAGTGCATGTTTTACTTTTGGCTCGACTTAATTGCTTGTCGTGGCTGTTTCCCTTCTCATTTGCTTTAGGTTTCTATATCTTCTGATATACTTTCTTACTTTCTGACCGAAGCTGCAACAATGTCTTTGACCATTATGAGGTGCTACTTGAATTCTCTTTGTTCAGAATTGAGGTCCCACATAATAACAAGTGTACAATCAAATGACAGGGTCAGTCCTACTGTTTCCTTTTCCTCTTTATCAAATATTGGATCTCTTCTTTACATAGGAGTGTAAGAGATAAATCAACATCCTCGTGCGTGGATAGCAAATCACTTGAATCATGCAGGCCCAAGTTTCAAATCCATTCAGCCTAACCCAACAACTCAACTTCCTCACAGTAAAAGAATGCACATGTAACATAGACAATAAATATCACAATTCAGTTGTAACAAACTCCAGCTGTACAGATGTACAAATTCCTGTATATATTCTCAATCAATGAATGGAAAAAGTGTGGCAATTACATCATACAATTTGTGTCATTATTCATACATGGTATCAGAGCTCTGAAGGACAAACGTCCATGGCTCATATTTCCGAAGCTTCTTCTTCTGCCAATCACCCTTCTGATTCTCAAAATCAAACCACCACAACCATGCCTTCCTTTGATTTCTCTGCACTTGCTAAAACCATCAATTTCAACTTACCCATTAAATTGGATCGGACCAATTTCATTAACTGGCATGCACAGGTTCTAACAGCTATACGTGCTTTGGAGCTTGAAGCTTTCATCACTTCAGACATTTCCCCACCAAATCTAGTGGTCACCTCATCTTCTGAAACTTAACCTACAACAAATCCATATTTCAGAGAATGGAAACGTGCTGACCAACTTCTTCTCTGCTAGTTATTCTCTACCATTGGTGATGATGTGATTGGGCAGGTCAACACTTCCTCTACTTCACTTGAGGTATGGCAAACTCTTAAAAGATTGTATGCACAGACATCCATGGTTCGTGTCTTGCAGCTCAAGCAACAGCTATCTACAATACAAAAATGTGCTCTTAGTATTTTTGAATATATGCAGAAGATTAAAACAATTGGAGACTCCCTTCTAGTTGCAGGACATCAAGTCCCTGAGCATGAACTCATTCTGAGTGCTCTAAATGGGTTAGGACATGAATATGATCCAGTAGTTGTATTTCTAACTCATACCATGAAAACTTCTACTTTATAAGATATTCAGTATACCTTAATGATGCATGAGACTCGAATTGAACAGTTGAATACTCTATCTACACAGATTCCTGCTACTATGCCCTCGGCTAACATTGCATCTTATCATAATAATAACAATCTCAATAGACAGCCAGCTCATGCAAACAGACCTGGTTATAGAGGCAAGGGAGGTAGAGGTCGAAATGGTAGATGGTCTGGATCTGGAAGGATCTTCTGCCAACTGTGTCAAAAGCCTGGTCATGATGCCCTTAAGTGCTATAAACGGTTTGATCAAACATGGCAAGGATCTCAGAATCTGTCAAATTGGCAAACTCAAAATCAGCCTCATAATGGTTCAGGTAACTCTCAAAATCACAGATCTGGTCCACAAACCTTCATTGCTCACAATCAGCAACCAACTCTCATGGATCCTGGAAGTGACTCAACCTGGTTTGTTGATAGTGGTGCCACTCATCATGTTACCTCTGATCTGAACAATCTCACCAACAGCACTGCATATGGAGACAAAGATCACCTCACTGTGGGAAATGGTAACACTCTCTCCATTGCTCACACTGGTTCTTCTTCTATTTCTGTTCATGATAACAAACATACCCCTTTAGCTTTAAAAGAAATTCTTCATGTTCCTCAAATAACCAAGAATCTTCTGAGCATTTCTAAAATCACAAAAGACAACAATATCATAGTGGAATTTACTGACAATTATTGTTTGTTTAAGGACAAAACTTCAGGGAACCTTCTGCTTAGAGGGGTGCTTCGAGATGGGCTCTACAGTCTTACAGCCACTAATCCATCACAGTCTGTTTTTTCTACTTCTTTTTCTGGTTTATCTAAAGGCTAATCCTACTGCTAATGTATTCAGCAATTGTGAAGCTTACAATATTCAAAAATCTGCCAATGTTTGGCACACTAGACTTGGTCATCCTTCCAAACATGTACTAGATTTGATTTCAAAGTCAATGAACTTAAAGTTTGATTCTAGCACTCTTCAATTCTGTAATTCCTGTAAGCAAGGCAAATTACATCAACTTCCTTTCGTTACACATAATATTACTGCCACTAAACCTCTTGAACTTGTTTACTCAGACATTTGGGGACCCTCTCCCCACATTTCCAGTGAGGGCCACCGCTATTATCTCATTTTTATTGATGCATACTCACGATTCACATGGTTTTATCCTCTTAAACTCAAATCTGAAGCACTGTCCACATTCATTCGGTTCAAAACTCACATTGAACTATAGCTTGACCACAAAATAAAAGCAATTCATACAGACAATGGGGGGAATATAAAGCATTCTTACCTTTTCTCAATCAGACTGGTATTCTTCATCGTTTCAGCTGTCCCTATACCCACCAACAAAATGGTGTTTCTGAAAGGAAACACCGTCATATTCAAGAAACTGGTTTAACACTACTCTCCTATGCCCAAATGCCTATCACTCTATGGCTTGAAGCTTTTTCCACAGCAGTTTTTTTAATTAACAATCTGCCCACACCACGTCTTCACAACAAATCACCATTTGAACTTCTATACCACAAATCACCCAATTATCTCCTTTTTAAAACCTTTGGTTGTAGTTGTTACCCCTACCTACGGTATTCCTCCAAGCACAAACTTGATTTTCACACTACTAAATGTATCTTCTTGGGATATAGTTCTCTTCATCGTGGCTATAAGTGTCTCAGCCCATCCGGTAAGATTTTTATTTCCCGTCATGTTGTTTTCAATGAGAGTGAGTTCCCTTATCCTTCTCTTTTTCCTCCTAAATCTTCATCTCCCTTACCATCTACTAGCTTACCTCTCTCTGTTTTAGTTCCTGCCGTTCAATTTCTGTAGGAAAATTCCGGTGCAAGTATCACATACTCGCGGTGCAGAAAACAAATTTTTTTTATTCGGAGACGTTCCTAAAAGCCAGGATCCATGTGTCTATATAAAGAGTCAAACCATAACGACCAAAGTAGACCGTTTCTAACGGTATCCACGCAGAGGTCGGAGAACCTAACCGGGGCAAACCCTTTTGACCCGAGAATAGCTAGAACAAATT
>JANKOE010000001.1:17861210-17881292 GCA_026284465.1 Erythroxylum citrifolium | reverse complement strand
ATTACAAGTTTACAATTGAGAATAATTTCATACATTACTAATTTGTAATTTATTTTAATACAGTAGAAGAAGTTGATGCAAAAACTTTAGATAAAAGCGTAGTTTACAAATCTTTAAATAACGTTGAAAATTTTGAAGCTTTTAATGATAATGAGACACAACCTCCTTCAGAAATAAAATTTTAATTTTTATTGTAATTTTAATATTTATATTAGGCTCATATTTATTTATTATTAATTCATTATATAATAATAGACATTGGTATATTTTTATTTCAATAAAATAGTTTATTTTTACTTATTCTTATAAGTTTTACTTCTTATTTATTATATGCCTATTTTATAGCGATTCACTACCGGTTGAACCTCTAAACCTTAAACATTTCCTTCTACCGGCTTGATATCCAGTCCGATTTTTAAAACATTGGAAATACCTCATTTCAATACCTAAGCAATCCTTATTCTAGACTTAATCTTATCCTTGTGCCTAAGCACTGCTTAATCTAACTTCGGAAGAACTCTATCTATGTTTCCAAAGAGTGCTTATTCAAGTACTAGAATAATCTTAACACCATGTCCAAACATACCATATCAATACTTGTTACCAATGCCCAGGGATGAATCCAGAAACTTTTTTAAGTGGGAGTAAAATTTTATTTTTAATAGAGGCAAAATTTTAATGGAGATAAAAAATTTTTGAGTAGAGACAAAAAACAATTTTTATTTTATAAAAAAACTTAAAATAATAATATTTATATATATTTTTTTTAAAAAAAAGTGAGGGCAGTAGGGGCAAATGCCCCTACTTGCCCCAGTTAATATCCGTCCTTGCCAACGCCGCCAGTTCCATCACGACGCTGACCGAACACAACCAGGCACTGCGAGTGGAGACTAGTTGCGCCACTTCCTACAGCAGGTGCCGCCTCCATTTGACGCAACCAAGAGCCACTATTCACAGCAGGTGCCGCCTCCATTTGACGCAACGAAGCACCGCTACCCGCAGTAGGTGCAACCTCCGCTCGACTGCTTGCCTACTCTACCAACATTTTATTGTTGGCCAACAATGCCATCTCATAGAGTTGCTTCGATTTTCCACAAAAACTGTCGCCTTTTCTAGCACAAATGGTGACCCTCATTTGTCACGCCTTTGACATATTCTAACCAAATTGCAGCCGTCGACTTTATATTTTCTTAAACACAACAACCAATGCCAAAAATTTCAACAAAACAATTTACAATTTCAAGCTAGGACAAACCAAGTTGATAGCAAATTGGATCTCATTGTGTAGGATTTTTCATCTTATGAGTTTATTAATATTTACAGATACCTCATGCTCAATGAAACTGTTTCATATGTTGTTTAATTGTTAAACAATTTCAATTTAATTTGAAATTGAATTGTAAGGTTTCAAAGCTTTAAATATGAACTTTTCAAATTAAGGCCTGGTTGGTTCACGGGATAATGGTAATAGAAATAAGAATAAATATAGTAAGGAACGAAAATGAATATAGTTATGATGATTAATTAGGATGAAAGAATGGTTAATATATTACTATTGATAGTAGGTTTGTTGAAAATCTTGAGAAATATATTCTAATTTTAATATATTCTAATCAATTATATATAACATTAATATATTTTAATTAATTATATTTAATTACTAAAAAGGAAAAAATAAAAATTTGTTAAAATTTTGTTTTAAATCACAATTTAATATATTCTAATTAATTATATTGTTTTGCTAAAAAATTAATTAAAATTCTATTTTACATCAAATTTTAATATATTGTTTTGCTGAAAAAGGGAAAAATAAAAATTTGTTAAAATTTTTGTATCAAAATTTAATATATTCTAATTAATTATATTTACTATATTTTAATTAATTATATTTAGAATATATTTAATTTTAATTAATTAATTATAATTAATTTAATTATATTATTTTACTAAAAAAAGGAATGAATGACTTTCATTCTTCACATATTTAGAGGCTATGGGGCAATCTCCAAAATTCTTATATCAAAATACTGTTCATGCAATAATAATATATAACCAATCGACATTTTTCATTCTCATACCTACTGATATCTTCCAAACCTATGAACCAAACACTCCCTTAATGTTAATTAGATCTTAATCTAATTTTTAAAGATTATGATTTCAATTCCATAATTCAATATCTATAAAAATCCAAAAATTTAATCAAATTATAAATTTAAAGTTGGCTCTGATACTATTATAGGAAAATCATGCTGGGATCTGATCCTGCACGCAGTGGAATAATTAAGAAACTTTTTCATATTTTGATTTTTCAAAAATCAATATCATTTTAATTCTATAAAATGATTAACAATTCAATCATAATAAAACATTAATCTTAATTTGTATCTTATTCTAAAGCTTGATCATATTCTTGTCTTATCCTTTAAACCGTTTCTAAAAATAGCTCATCTCAACTACTATAGTCACACAAATATCTAACTTCTAACAGTATCTAAAGAATAAATTAAGAGAATTTTGTAACTATTATAGAGAGGGTTAAGTAAGGAGTACTACCTCCATTATAGCTTAAGCCTAGTTATCATAGGTTTTGAATATTTTCAATTAAACTTTAATTAGAATTACAAGTTATTTTAATTAAATATCAATTATGCCCAAATAAGATCTAATATCTCATATTGATCCTTATTTATTATATATCTCATATTTAATTATGAAGTTTCTCAAACTTTACAATCAACTCCAACTTGATTAAAATATCTTTATTCTCTTGAACCTATTCTTTGTCTGTGACTCATTAGGTTTCTAAAAATGTTGGCAATAGGTATAAATTATAATCTTAAATCATATTTAAGATTAGATAAATTAAACTTTTTTAGTTTACCTTTAATTCTCTAATTAAAAATTTTATATTCATAGATCAAGATTGACGTATAGCAATATATCATAACCATTAAAATATTTAGTAATGTCAAAGTGGTTTTGACTAACCTTTTCATGTATGATTTTTATATATAATTAAATCATTTCATCTTACAATGTTTCGATTAGACATGAAGCATGAAATTAATTCTCCTCTATTTGAGTCCAATTATATTCGATTATTGACATTTGTAATCTATTAATAAAACATTATTTCACTTTGACCAAGGATTTCTCAAATCAATACTAATCGAAAACAATGAAACGTTCTCCCTAATTACTTTAGGATGATGAATCATATCTTAATCACTCAACTACCTCTATATTGTTAATGCTGCATCCAATGACTACCAACTGAACTATCCATATTTAGGATAAGTCATAAGTAGTATCAAAACATAACAATTCTTATATAAGATAACTTTGAAGATTTCAAGTTAAATGATTACTTATATATTCATCACAATGAAAATATCCATAGACATACACGTAATGATCCAAATGAATTCCTCATATGTGGTTATTTCAGTTAACTTATTCTTTAACAAGAATCCACACTTTTATTTAAGTATCATCTAACATCGATTACTTCCTTTATAAGGAAAAACAAAATATGTACTAATCTGTTTGTATTCTATTAGTGTCTAATCTTAATTGAATAATGACTAAGAACAATTTAAGGATTATACATAAATACAATATGAATCTTATAATTATTATAATCTCATTATTTTATTTGCAATACATAATTATCCCATAAACTTTATCTTATATATCTAAATATGTATAAGATAAAAAAATTCCTTTAAATTTATTTTTTCACTGAGCTACAAAATTGGCTAGCTCTAAGGCATAAACCAAGAGTTACAACATATTTATTTATTGAAACTTTCTCGAATATCAACTATTTGAACTTGATATCCCACATGGAGACAAAGACCAAGGACGCGAGTTTCTTACCCTCATAATTGACAATTATACCCTTAATTCACTGGTCTAGGGCATATCTATACAAGATAATGAGCCTTTTGTTTGTTAGGATTAGATCTTCTATTCTAATTAGCCAATTCCAATCTGTTCTATTAAATCTTATCCATATTTATGTAGGTTTATACAAATATGTAGACCAGATTAAGAAGAACAGGGTTAGAATATCCCTTATCATCAACATCAATCTAGATGATTAGGTTAGTCTTAGGGGCTTGTTGGAACTATATAGGTGGTTGGGAAGTTGCCCTCTTTCTCTTCTCTAAGACATCCTCCTTCTAATGCGCTAATGGAAGGGCAATATGCAGACCTGTTGATTGATTATCTCTACCTCTAATAACGTCTCTTCCTTTAACAACAATTCCTTTAAAAGAAGTGGATTGTCATAATCTAAGAGGGCCTTTACTTGAGAAGATAGGATATCGTTTTACATTTATCTCTCATTGAAGCTTTTGTCTCCCTCTCCCAATGTCTACCTTAACTCCCACTCACTCTCATCTTCTAGGGAAAGATAAAAAAATTAGTGCTTTCACCTATGAGTTCGCTTAGGAGTTTATTTAGCCTCATCGACCTTTAAATTAAACCAACCTAGAAGTTTACCCGAAAGATGAACCTATCACATAAACTAGAGCAGATTTATGTTCAGCTGTATTATCAAACGATGATAAACTAGTTAGAAGGAAGAGAAGAGACATCAAGAATGGAGGTGAAGTTGTCATATGATTAGACCTATCATCTCTAGAACAGTAAAAAAGAAAATCAATCTGAGTAAACCTCATTTCACTCTTGAAGTTGGAGGAAGTACAAATCTTATTAAGCCTACAAAACAAGTTCATTAATATGTGAGGAAACCTAATACTAATATAAGTTAGGACGAAGAAGTCAGCTTTTTGTCAATGACCCTTCTCTTATGCTTTCGCTTAGCCTCTCATTTACTATTTTAACTTCTAATGATGTCAGCAGACATTTACAGAAACATTTTGCTGCAGGGGGCAATCAAATTACCAGGCAATGTTCTTTTTTATCCAACATAAGATTCCACATGACCAGTCGGGTTAGGAAAATTCTATGTACTGCCGGATACGAAATGCACTCTCTTTGTCACCATATCACTTGACCTGAAGGATGGTTGGCAAATCTAAATGACAGGCTTGGACGTTAGATGAAATGCTTTACATGTACCATTTTTTTCTTTTTAATCATTTTCATCACGTTTATTTACCATTACATATTTAATGAAATGATGAAGAATGGGAAGAATGCTCCGGCCACCAACTCAACCTTCACAAATGAAGTTGTAGAATTCTGACAGGCCTTCGGCAGATTCCTGTTGGTTGAAAATATCCAAATATTGCCACTAAAACAAGCACTTGGTGGAAATTGGGCCTTCCAAAAACCCGTCTCTCTTTAGTTTCGTTTTAAGTAATTGGGGTTTCTGTTCAATTGTTAATGAATTTTTGGCACTAACTTTGAACAACGGTGCATGAAATTCGTATAAGATGATACAATGCAAAATCCTCCGCACAAGATGAACATTTCAAGTTTCCATGTCAGGACCAAAGATCCTGTAGATTTCAATGCTCATTCAGATTTAACCAAGTTTCTGGAAATTGCAGGCTGTAACGGTTTAAACATTGGAGAATATCTATGCCCCCTTATAAACATGATCAATACAATGGTGTTGGCAACCATGAACACCAAGCTTGCCAACCACAGCTGGATTAACACATTTTTTCCCTTAAATTCGAGCAAGTAACCCCACATCAACCAATGAGTCTGAGCTCCAAACCAGAATAGCATGCAGCATATGCCTTCCCATTTCAGTTTCATTTTGCTCCACGGCAATATTAGTGGCAGCAAACAAAAAAACCAGACAAAATACTGTGCAGTGATCACCTGTTTAAAGAGACGAGCCAGATGACATACTTAGCATTTATAACAATAGAGATTATTGCATTCCGATCCACGATCTATTGATCACTGGGATTGTGCAATTATGTGTCATCGGTGAAAAGAGGACTTCTCCCCATTTCCAATATCTAATAGATATGAAAGGCAAAATTTAGCAGTTTATAAACGATTGATCAAAATCATAGAGGACAAACCTTATTGAATGCCACAAATGCCATTGTCTGCAGAAACGTGCAAAATGGAAGATCTTGGGCAAAGCAGCAAATGAAAACTACTTGTATTATCAACTGAGGTATAAAAGAAAACAGCTTTTCCATCAATGAAAACTCGTGCTCGTAGTGGAGATACAAGTGATAGAAGTAGATTGAGAAATTATGCCTTGGATCTGTGCGAGTAAGATGGTACAAGAGTGCCTCATTTAAGAACTCCCATCCATACATATAGAAGAAAAGAGTGGTACAAAGGATGAAAACAGTTCCTGAGACCAGTCCAAACATAATTCGTTCTTTTGTAAATATGCCTCTCAATGCAGCGGATACATTGTATTGACTGGAAAACTTCATGCTGTATTGATGTGTCTTGTTTTGAATAGGTTTCCAGTTCATAAGGATAGGCTTTTGTCCATATTGAAAGAATTGTCGATCAATACACAGAATGATGGGAAGTGCATAAATTATAGGGTATATTCTAAAGTGGACAAGAAGGCCATACCAAGTTGCAGCTTGTATAACTTTACCTGCACAGCAGAAACAGCAAAAGTTGAAGTTAAATGGGCACCGGAATCAACCATAAAACACCTTTAAGGTCAAACAGAGACTTTACTCTCCCAAAGTTCTGATCTTCTCCTTTCTTGGCCATCTCAGAGCCATAACATAAAATAAAGAAAATTTTCTTAAACTCTCATCCTTTTCGGACTATCAGAAAAGTATCTTCAAGTTTGAAACATTAAAGTAAATAAAATTTAAGAATGTGAAGAAACATTTAGATTGCAAGCGAACATTCCCTATAAAACCTTGCAAATGGAAACCAGAACTAGATACTACATTTGCTACCGTGTAAGATTCCATTTACTTCATTAAGATTAGAAAAAAGATATGGATAAAATATTTGCAATAGATTAACAAGAAAACATCTTGACAAATCAACTGCACATTAAGCAACTTCTTGAGAACAGAAGCAGAAACATACCATTCATAAGGCAGATAAAGATCCACAAAACCATCGCACAGACTATAGGCTCACAGTTTCCTCGAGTTCCAATGGTGAAAGTAAATGGATTAAGCAGCCATAACATTACAGAGTAGAGACATAAAACCTCAGGCACCTTACGTTGCTTCAAGATGTTGTGGATAAACAATCCAACAAGCAAATCTGGAAGGTAAAAAGTCATAAACATCTAAGACTATTGACTGAAATAAAAACACCTCCCAGAAGTTTAGAAGTTTAATTACCAGAAGTAGAGAAGAAGAACTTCCCCCAAGAATGATGAATGATTGAATTAGGAGTCAGTAAGAGAGCAAGCAAAGGCGAGTATCGATATGTGGTTCTTTTATAAGGAGATTGCCCAGAAGCCATCAATGCAGCAGCATCAGAAAAGACAATGTAATCTACGTCTGTGTATCTAACTTCCAAATGGGCATCTTGCCATTCTCCATACATAATCAAAATGAGACGGAAAATTGCCGAGAATAGCAAGAGTGTATGAATATTTAACAATTTCATGCTGCAAAACAAATTATGAAAAGCATCAACAGACTTTGCAAGAAAAGTTTAATCATAGGTAATGCCAACAACACTGCCTAACATCACTTATCTTTCCAAATTTTAACACTGCTCCTGAGCTATACTGCAACAACGTTCACTTAAAACCCAGAAGCCTCACTCAAACCACGGCCTCGACAGGGCAAGAGAATTTTACCGACAACAATTTTGTATTTTTTAAGATTCGGGGTTTGAAAAAGTTAATACAGATAAAAAGCAAAGGCAATAACTCTTCAAGTTGGAACCTTCACTCCCACCAGTTTCAACCTATGATAATGCAACTACAAATACTATTAAGAACGTTACGGGAAAAACAAAAAGACATGATTTTCTGCACATATATGAACTCTAACTTGGCTACTCCATTGTGTTACCTACATCTCCTGATTTCGAAATTAACAGACTTTATTGCCCCGATGGTCTCTAGGTTCGAAAAAAAGAAACCTTTTATTTCTCGTCTCCCGATTGCAGTCCGACACAAACAAAATCTTCACTTTGGCTCTGTTAAGTACTAGAGTGAGAAAATTTATGGCTGTTCTATCCCTGCTTCGTGATAGATCCATTCAAATTAAAAGTCGGGTAGTTTGCTTCAACTTTCAATGGTATACTTAAACAAAGAAGAAGAGACATATTGTTGCTTGACCACTTTTTGGGGAAAACCCCTTTTCTCAGTCTCATCTCCAGATTCTCCACCACATTAGCACTTCCCTTTAACATCCCAATTTCCCAACTACTTTCAACCTACTAAAGTGGAGAAATATCAAGAAGCAATTAACATCAGCAAGTAGCCATTTCTACTTCACACCAGCACTTCCCATTTCATCTAAGGTTCTATATGCATAATTAGCAACTACCAAACAGAAATAGACTTGACTCATTCATAAAATAAACTAACCCTTACAGTCTATCCAAAGATAGAGACAGAAAGAGCTATTTCAGAGAAGCTAAGGTGTTGAAGTAGGAAAAGATGAGACTAAATGCGAGAGGATGAAGTCGAAGAGAGAGGTGACGACGGTAGAGTATCCGCAGCGGAGAAGTGACCGGAAGCTGCGACGGAGAATAACAGGGAGAGATCTAGTTGGAAGCCGAAGTACGCGCAACACAGCACATCAAACGAAACGAACAAAAGCTCACATAGCAGAAGATACGACGCTGTATCGCAAATGGAGTCCTTAACCTATTATTCGTTGATCAATTCAGTAATTCAAAATTAAGATTAAAAATATATATATTTATTTCAAATCTATTGTTTGCTTAACCCAACGGAAAGCTTTAGTTCCAGTAGTTGGGCCCCCACACAAAGTAACGGACATCTCCAATTCCCGAGGCCAGTAACAGTCGATTCCACTGACTCCGTCAATCTTTCACCTTCTCCGAGATAACGGCGACTTAGACGGAGAATAAATTTATTAACAATTGAGTTGTTTTTGGCGGTAAAACAACAGAAAGGTGAGACGTGGCATCTCCCAATTGGATGTGGATGCATGCGTTGCCGCCATGACATGTATGTATGTGCATATCCATGTTGGATTTTCCCGCGCTTGTAGAGAGAGAGGGGTTGTGATAGGGTTTCCTCAAAAAGAGAGCGAGAGAAAGAGCCTCTGATAGAGAGCGAAAGTGAGCAAGTGACAAAAAGAGAGGGTTAATAGTTCTAGATTTCCTCTTTCGTTCTGGATTTGTTGTTGTAGTGCTTGATTTTTTGGAAAGTTTAGACCATTATTGGAGGAGCTTGAGCTAGGGTTTGGCTTGTTTGGACTTGGATCTGCAGGTCAATTAGTTTCCTTTTAACAGATTTTCTCAAAGCCATATGTTTCTCCTTCCTGTTGTGTACCAATTCCTCAGCCTTCGTTTTCTTAGTTCAAATTCGGCTTCCACTTGTGTGTATGTTTGTGTACTTGTTGAAATATGGACTTCTAGGTGTTAAATTAAGGAAATTACATGTATATGTAGTGTAAAGTTTTTGATTTTGGGGCGTTTAATTTTTCTATTAATCTAATGTCTGGATTTGATGGGTATCGTATGTTATAGCATTTTTCATTGTGGAAGCTCTATTTTTTGTTTCCAATTTGCTTTGAGTGGAAACTGATTTTTTTTTCCTTCAAGATTTTGAATGAGTCCAGTGGCTTCAGATAACATGGAAAAAGACCCCAAATTTTCCAATACAACAACCAGTATTGCGCGTGACAATGGAGGGGAAAGTGATGGAATACAAGCCCATTTCTCAGTCTTTTGTAAGGTATAAACCGTTGTGATTTTTTATTTTAAGTGTTGCAATTTTGGTTTTATGGGTGGTACCTTTTTTTTTTGATATTGTCAAGATATATTTGGTGGTTACGACTATGTCTTCTTCTTTTTTGGTTATTGAGTATAACGTCGGATTTCTTGGCAGAGTGGTTTGGCTTTGGATGAGAATACTTGTACACAAGCTATGAAGCTCTTCAGAGAAACAAAACATTTGCTAACTAGTGCTTCAGCTTTTGGTAATGGCACGGTAAGTTTTGCAACTTATCTTTAATGTTACTTTTGATCTATTCATTAGGAAATAGTTTGAAAAACTGATGGGACTGAATTTTGTTTATTAGTTCGAGGAAGCAGAGAGGTTTTGGCATGCATTTGTTTTATACTCTTTAAAGAGGTTGAGCCAGGAGAAAAGACTTAATGAGCAGCAGAATTCTGATGATACTGGGCTCACTCTATGCAGAATACTGAGATGTGCCAAGTTGAAGTATGGACTCCTTTTGGTGCAGAAAATTTTTAACAACTTTTATTCCCAGCCGGTTTTTGACTATTTTGCTGTAAACCTTGTAGTGTTGCAGACTTCTTCAAGGAGCTACCTCAGTTTGTGGTCAAGGCTGGTCCGACTCTAAGTAATTTGTATGGTGGAGATTGGGAGAGCAGACTTGAGGTATTTACTATGTCTAATTTTGAAAGGGGTTCATTATCGTTTTGCGGACTTGTTTATAGATTTATGAATTGGTGTTTACTGCCTCATTAGGCAAAGGAGCTGCAAGCTAATTTTGAGCACTTGAGCAATTTGAGCAAGTAGGTATCACTGTTCTTCTCTTTGCATCAATAATCACCACATAGCAATTTACAGCTTAATTTACAGACAATATTCGCTGGGTTAATTTGTACACATTTTAATAAGTAATTCATAAACATTTCAATATGTAAAGCTTTTCGAAATTTAGGAATATTGTAAACATTGTACAGTTAAACTTATTTTAAAGATATATTTGTAAATTTATTTGATAAAAATCCTGAATAATAGGAATAAAAAAAACTCAGATAAACTCATCATTATGATAACTTCTCAGATTTATTTGATAGAATTCCTAAAGCTTCCAATCTCTTTACTGATCACCCCTTGAGCAGCCCTAAGTGCAGTCACATGACATTTAGTATTTATTCCATTTCTTGCATTTTTTATTACAATTTTTCAAAGTGTTTATATGTGTTAAGTATTTGACTTAATAACACTTTATATCCTGTTTGAATGTTACAAAGGCATTACAAACGTTCATATTGTGAACTCTTCTTGACGGGTGATGCAAATCTTGACGAGCTGTCGGCAGTTTCTGGTGACACAACATACTTATCAAATTGTTATCGTTTTGGATGGATGCTGTTTCTAGCACTCCGTGTGCATGGATTCAGCCATTCTAAAGATTTGGTTACTTGTACAAATGGCTTGGCATCTGTCTTGGTTAGTTTCTTCCCTTTTCCATTCCTTCAATATTGTGTTATACTGCTCTAGTTACACAAAATGAATTAGCAATTATTTCTGTTGTGCAATTTAAAATTATATGAATTTTCTCTCATTTGGATGTGTTCAATCTGTATGATCTTTACCTTCTGTTTTAACTAAGTTTCTTGTCTCATCACAAATATATTTTCATACTAAGTAATGAGATCTGTATCAGGCTGTTTTGATTATGCACATTCCTGCTCGCTTGAGGAATTTCAGCTATGACAACTGTCAATGGTTCGGTAATAACCTTGCCCATTGCTGTATCTTAATTTTTAGCGTGGAATGTTTTGTTCTGACTCTTTTTGATTGTTGCATACATATATTTGCAGTAAGGAGAGGTGATAAAGGTGTTGACTTGCTTGCATCTCTTTGCAACAAATATGATGCCTCAGAAGATGAGCTGAGGAGAACAGTGGAGAAGACCAATAACGTAATAATAGACATTTTGAAGAAAATGCCCATTTCAGCGACTGAGAATAAAAATGAAAATATAGCAAATCTCAACACAGGTTTGCACTGTATTTATTCATATGTATCGCTGCGATCTTTTAGGAGGAATTATGCTGTCCAATATTACTGAATTCTTGTTCCCTATGGTTCAGATGGTTTGATCTATTTTCAAGATTTAATGGAAGAATCGTCTTTGCAATTAAATTTGGATATCTTAGAGAAGGATTACAGCGAAGCAGTCCGTGATAAGGGTGAACTTGATGAGAGGGTGTTTATAAATGAGGAGGATGTCTTACTAGGTTCAGGGAATCTATCTGGAGGTTCACCTTGTATAAGTGGTACCAAGGTGAGTTGAGTGCATGGCACATGATTTTCTAAGGCCCTTATGTTGAGGCAATCTGTTTATAGCTGTTGGTTTAACTTTAACTTGGGCTAATCTTAGTCACTAAATCGTTGTTTTGCATAGAGGAAATTTGATCATATGGCCTCCCCAACAAAGACTATTACGAGTCCACTGTCTCCCCATCGCTCTCCTGCTTCTCATGCCAATGGTATACTTGGTGTTTCATGTTCCAAGATGGCTGCTACACCAGTGAGCACTGCAATGATAACTGCAAAATGGCTTCGAAATGTTGTCTGCTCTCTTCCTTCAAAACCCTCAGCACAGCTGGAGCGCTTCCTAGCATCATGTGACAGGGATGTAACTGATGATGTAATACGTAGGGCACAAATAATATTGGAGGCCATATTTCCAAGTTGTGCTCTTGGTGACCGATATGGATCTGGCCTGCAGAGTACGATCCTGACAGATGATGAATGGGCAAAAAATCGAAGATTAGAGGCACTAAAGCTATATTATAGGGTCTTGGAAGCAATGTGTACAGCAGAGGCTCAAATATTGCATGCAACTAATTTGACCTCTTTGTTAACTAATGAGAGGTTCCACAGGTGTATGCTTGCATGCTCTGCTGAGCTTGTTCTGGCAACACATAAGACCATCACAATGTTATTTCCTGCTGTTTTAGAAAGAACTGGAATCACAGCTTTTGATCTTAGTAAAGTGATAGAGAGTTTTATTAGACATGAAGATTCTCTCCCAAGGGAGCTGCGACGGCACTTAAATTCTTTGGAAGAGCGACTTTTGGAGAGTATGGTGTGGGAAAAGGGTTCCTCAATGTACAATTCTTTGGCAGTTGCAAGGCCAACTCTGTCTGAGGAGATAACTCGTCTTGGTTTATTAGCAGAACCAATGCCATCTTTGGATGCAATTGCCATGCATATGAACTTCTCTTCTGGAGGATTGCCACAATTGTCAGCTATGCCTAAACATGAAAGTAGTCCTGGTAATTTCCGTTCTATAGTTCTTCTGCTTTGGATATTTTCTTTTAATTGTATTCATAATTCTCAAGATGTTTGCATACTGCGCCATATTTCTATAAAAATCATTTTCAGGTCAGAATAGTGTTGTAAGATCTCCGAAGAGACCATGCACAGATTACCGGAGTGTATTAGTGGAAAGGAACTCCTTCACATCACCAGTGAAAGATCGTCGACTGGCCTACACTAATTTAAAATCCAAGTTTTCTGCGCCACCTTTGCAGTCAGCATTTGCTAGGTAATTTTGATGTTTTCATTTCCATAAAAATCAGCATTATCTGTTTGTGTGGTACCCATCAAAAGAAGGATATCTGTTTACCTGCTTTATTACTTCTTTTCTGCATTCTAATTATGGATCTTCTACAGTCCAACACGCCCAATCCCCGGAGGAGGAGGGGAAACATGTGCAGAAACTGGGATAAGTATCTTCTTTAGCAAGGTGCTAGACAAATTTCATTATATCTTTTATTGTTTCTCCTGTGTGCCATGGCAAGATAGTAAGATGAGCTTGTATGCACTTAGGCAAACGCTTAATATATTGGATGTAAGACCTTGCCTTCTACCTGCATTTTGGGGGAAAGACCTAGGGATGGAAAGTTGACTTTGTAGTTTGAACTGTAGGCCCTGTAAGTTGAATATGTTTGAACTTTGTGGTTGCTGTTTTTATGCTTCACAAATGAAGTTAACATAAATCCCCCGGTCACATGGGTTTGAACAAGATGGTATAGATAGTATGACCGCCCATGCCCTTTCTCATAAAGCGATGCTGAGATTCATAAGACTATAATGTTATTTTCTGAGTTTTCTGAGTGACAATTCTGCGAGCCGCTATTTTATTTGACTTTGATTATTTCCTTTCCTTGATTTACTTTGTTCTTGTGCTTACTTATTTCATCCTTTTCTTCCTTCACAGATTATCAAATTGGCTGCTATTAGAATCAATGGAATGGTTGAAAGATTACAACAGTCACAGCAGCATATAAGAGAGAATGTCTATCGTCTTTTTCAAAAAATACTTAATCAACGGACTTCACTCTTCTTTAATCGTCATATAGACCAAATTGTCCTTTGTTGCTTCTATGGGGTTGCTAAGGTTTGGATGTCTACAACTTGTGGAACTTGTTTCCTTACTAATCAAGCTTTCTTATTCTCATATTTTCCTCTCATATTGTGTGGTGTGTCTGCAGATATCTAAGGTGAATCTGACATTTAGGGAAATTATATGTAACTATAGAAAGCAGCCACAGTGTAAAACACAAGTTTTTCGCAGTGTCTATGTCGATTGGTCAGTAGCCATTCATAAAGGGGTATGTCATTGACCATGAACTTCCTCACTGTTGTTATGTCTTCTTTTGCCTACTCCTAACCCTTTTAGGTTGTCTGGAAAAAGAGGACAGGGCAGGATCACATTGATATTATAACATTCTACAACGAAATATTCATTCCTGCTGTAAAGCCCTTGTTGGTGGAGATTGATTCTGCTGGTACAAACACAAAAGGCAACCAGGTTTCTGAAAGCAGTAACAATAAAGATGGTAATCGTATAAAATAGATTTGAGTTATTTTGACACAAGTTGTCTTCAGTCACTGCTCGTCCAGCTGTTATTTAACACGGTTTGTTTTTGTTTTTTTTCTTTGGGTGTCAATTAGGTCAACAATGTCCCGCATCTCCTAAAGTGTCTCCATTTCCAAGTCTCCCTGACATGTCCCCAAAGAAAGTATCTGCATCCCACAACGTGTATGTTTCCCCATTGCGGAGCAATAAGGTATGTGTATGTCTTTGTTCTCTGTGTTTATTGAATTATGTTTCTGTTGTTTCTTAACGTGGAGGTCAATGTAATAACCTATTTTACTCCCAGTAAAAAGGTTCAGTGTGATGTTTTGAGTGTCAATTTTATCGTATGAGACATGCTTTGTTTTCACCAACTCTTATTGCTTGATTGTCATAGATGGATGCGCTGATCTCAAGTAACTCAAAAAGTTATTATGCGTGTGTTGGAGAAAGTACTCATGCGTATCAGAGCCCTTCAAAAGACCTGACTGCCATCAATAACCGCTTGAATGGGTAAGCTTATCATGTTGACAACAGCCTAAAATGTGTGTACAATCAATTGGTATTTGGCTTCTAATGAATGCTACTTTTGATGCTTTCACATCTGTCAGTAATCGGAGGATCAGAGGCCCGCTCAACTTGGATAATGTTGATGTTGGCTTGGTTAGTGACTCTATGGTGGCAAACAGCCTCAACCTTCAAAATGGGAATTGTGCATCCTCACCCAAGGGACCGTTGAAATCAGAGCAACCCGAGTCCTGAGGAAATGGTTGTATGCTTAGCCACTTTTGTAAATTCTTAGGTCTACTCTCTATACTTGAAAGTGCATGGCACAGGGTGTGTATGGGCGGGCGGTGAGTTGTATAATGGCTGTCACTTCCCTCGTGTGTCAAGTTTATGCTAGGTACCAAACTTGGAAGCCAAAGAATAAAATTATACTCTCATTTTGCTTTCAGATGCCGTTTTTTTTCTTTTCTTGCATTCTTCGTCTGATGCATCAAAATCTTCCAACTTTGACCCAATATTTACAGGAAAAGAAATGCAAAAGTCTTTATTCGGTTAGAGAGAGATGATAAAAAAGAAGTAACCAGCTTTCTGCTAAATTTAGTGTATCTCGCTATTGCAAAAGAGAGAAAACTAGCCTCTCAAAAGATTCTTGTGCACAAATTACAAGTATATGCTACAAAAGATGGTATATACCTGGGAACACATTGACAATCGGATAGATGTTAACAGTTTCCAGAATTTTATATCCTCCGCTGAGTTTTGGTGTTAAATTACATCTCCTGTAACAAAATTATACGAGAGACGTGTATTTTGTTTAGCTTAGCGACCACCAGATTCCGGGAAGCTAATTGTAACTGAACCAGTGTATTTCCAACACAATGGCATTTATATACACAACATATGTACACATGTGATAGCTAATCTCCAATGTCATTCATCTGAGTTCCGGTATTGTTGAATGACCAAAACTGAACCATTGATATTAAGTTCTGAAGAAGCCAGAAGATCCCCAACTGTGCCAAGCTCAGGACACTCCTCCCAGTCGCTCAAATCAGTGGTAATGGGACACTGCCCTCGACCACCCTTCCCTACGATTAACAATGAGTACGTCTCAGCAACTTCTCTTAGAATATCCGCTGTCTGATTCCCATTATTGGTGAACTTTTCTACGTATCCAACAGAACCTTGCGTCACGTATCTGTTGAAGCAAAGAAAATTAGAATTACAGCTTTATGCAGCCAAGGAGATTGTAGCTAGCTAGTTAGGTACCTGCTTTGAAAGTCACCTAGAAAGGCATTGTCAATCTCAGTCTCCATCTGTTGACTTGATATAGCCATTACCACTTCATCATTATTGTGAGTTGTGTCATCAATGCAATCCTTCTGTTCATTGTTTTCTGCCGACGATGATGTTAGAAAGCGGATGACTGTCAATTTGATATATGGATGGAAAGCAATCCTTCTGCTACATGCCAATGCTTCCCGATCATCAGGTCCTCCAAAGAACAATGCCGCAACATGTTGCACTACTTCAGGTCTTGGTTGCTGAAATCCTGTCTGCCCTCTGTCGACAAAGATTCCTACCGAGCAACGGGCATGGAAGAGAACCTTTTGATTGGTGCTTCTCATGTACTCCTTGCCACTCTCCATCTTCTTATCAAGACGCTGGTGCTTGTGAAATGTGATTATTACTATGGACAGTCGCAAGTCCTCAACAAACTCACAGACATCCTCGTACATTTTCGCAGAGGACGAAACAACCTTTAGTTGGTGGACGAAAAGTTGTTTGTCCATGTTATTAGCATCCACAGCATCATTGATTTCCAGCACATCGTTCCCACCATAGTCTTCCTCATCACTGTACTGATCTCCATCTTTCAGCTGATGGTACATCAGATTCTTTTTGTGGCGTTTCTTTGGGAGCTCAACTAGGTGCATGAAGAACGCTGTGCTGGGTGCTTTCAGAAATCCACTCAACGCCATGATTAGTCCTATTTTTGATGATATGTGACGAGAGCCATAGACGCAGGACATCAATCGAATTTCACTCTCTGGATCATGCAACTCAAGTGGGATAGTTTTGTGAGAAAAGAACTTTTCCTTTTTCCTTAGTATGACAGCCACTGCTGGTCCCGCGATAATTGTGTCAAGCACCACGACTATTACCACCAAATTGCGTGCATTTTGACTCCAGATATTCTTCAACTATTAGACAAAGCAAATGTGATATCAGCTCATTACGGAAAAACAATATTTACTTATATGCATTGGCAATTCAGATGGCTAGAATGGGTCCATCCTGCCTTTAGAACCTTAGTCATATATGAATAGGTTTGGAGAAACTCACAATGCTAATTGGTATCGTCTGAATGAGTAAAAGTTCAGCATGCCCTTTCACACATAGTAAAAGGCCTAGGAAAACGGCCTCAACTTTAGGAATCTTTAGGTGATGACAAGCAGCAACCACGCCAATTATCTTACCCCCAAAGCTCAAAAATATCAGAAGTCCAGCCACAATTATGTTCCTGTAACTGTTGAGATAGTTTAAATTGAGCTGAAATCCTACATAACCAAAGTATATTGGGAGGATGAAGTTGTGAACAGCATAATTGAGTTTTCGCAACAATGTCCGGGTAGTTTTGCCTTCCCTAGGGAACATCAAGCCGACGAAGAAACAAGAAATCATACTGTTGTATTCATACTTTTCTATGAAAAATGCCAGGGCTATAAGAAGAAACAAGATGACTAAGACCTCAGCGTTGGTGACATATTTTTGGGTTTGGTTTCGCTGGTTGCACCAAGAGTTGAGATACTTGTTCAGAAAGATAAGTGCCACAGTCATAAGCAGGAAAAGAATCCCTTTTCCGAACATTTTCCATGACTTAAAAGCGAAATATAGAGAGAACCACAGTACACAGGACATCTCACTGATCAAAGAAGCTGATACTCCCAATCTTCCCACGTCCGAGGTCGCAAATTTCAGCTCTACTGCCAGCCGAATGACCACGGGAGAGGCTGTGTTGGCAAGAGTTATCATGATAACATAGACTAAAGTGAGCTTGTCATGTTGAACTTTCAACAATTGGATGATAAAGGAAGAGATTGCAAGCCCGAATATCCCACAAACGGTCACCCCACCAAGAGCAACAATGCTTGACCTATGCAAGTTCCTCTTTATGTAAGGAATATCTGTCTCAAGCCCGATCAAGAAGATAAAAAGTATGGCAGAAACTGACGAAAACACTTCATAATATTCTGCTGAAGAAGATTGGATGAAGAATTCCTTCACTTTGTGGATGCGGGACAACAAGGTTGGACTTAATACAACTCCGGCCTGGTAAATAAGAAATCATGTCATCTGCGTAAGTTGGCACACAAATTTTCACTCCAATGCAAGCCTACAATTGGAAAAAGAACTCCAGGAAAGGAGAAAAAGATGGCAGCTGGAACTTTCATTCTTCTACTACCAATCTAAATGGAATAGATACATATGTAGGTTGGGCAACATATATGAATGCATCAGGAGCCGACACCAATAGTTATAAATAATATATACAGGAAATGCTAAACTTACCATGATCTGAGCTATAGGTCCAGGTTGTCCAATGGGCTTCAAGAGAAGGTGAAAAAAGTGGGATAGGACAAGAATGCTCGAAGCCTGCAGGGTGGTTGTAATGAGAGGGTTAATTGGATCATCTAGACACATGGCTCTTTTTGCTGCATCCATATTGATCGAACAGGTAAGTATATGTCAAAGATGTTAAGGTTCTGCTGGTAATTAAGAATGATATGGTTCAAGGTTGTTTCCCAGGAAGCTGAAAGAGATTGCATAAATGGGATTTTGACAAATTCTACAGGGGTGATGGTAACTCTCAATACCTGACAATCTGTCTCTCTAACCCTTCTTGATCTTGATTCTATGCTCCATCTGTTTTCTTTGTGTCTGAAAGATTTTTCATTTTTTTTCTTTTCTATTTTCTTTCTATTAAGTGGTGGCCAATGGGGTGAGACGACAGGTATGCAAGAGAAGTAAGCCAATGATGGATAGCCTTGTTTCTCGGAAAATGGCTCATTCATAGTTTACATGTTGATCTTCATTTCTGTCCTTTTTACCAAACTCTTAATTAAACACACAAAAGAAAATGTCTTTGTGGCAATCTAGGGAGGCATGCAACTAATCTATATACACTTATTCTCATGTTTCATAAATGACTCGAGATTGAGTTGTTATAGCTACGTGTTTATTATATATACACACAGACGCAGTCACGATTGTAAAAGTACTGATGGGCCCTTCCTATATTTCCTCGATCGTATTTCTTGTTCATCATGGCTTAACGTGTCTCCAATTTGCAGGCAAACGTAAGTTGAGATCAGAACTGTAACAACAGAACCAAGGACAGTAAAACTTATCCAGCGATATTTGCATCCAAGATGCAGACGTGCCAATAGTTTCCAATTTTCTTACGTCTTATTGCAAAGAGAAGAGCATCTTTTAAAAACATTAAAAAGCATTTCCATCTAAGATGAACAGAAAGGCCAATGAATTGTGATTTTTTTCTTCAACGTACGGAAATGGAGATAATGGAGAGGGTTCGGGTATTTTTACTCTTTAATCCCTTGTTTTAACTTTTTCTTTATTGCAATCCAATTAAAATAGGAATTAGATTTAAGGAGAAACTAGTTTTGAACTCCTTGCCTTTTGTTACAAAACAAATAATGAATTTTAACTACAAAATTGAAAGTTCAGATTTTCTGTCGAATTTTAGTCTGTCTTATTATAATAAGAATAAGAGTAAGTAGAAAATTAATAAATATCAAAACTTTAAACAATTAAATTAATAAGAATAATTAAAGAACCATAA
>JANKOE010000001.1:17847752-17861110 GCA_026284465.1 Erythroxylum citrifolium | reverse complement strand
TAAGTCGACAAGAAAATTAATTAAGCATAATTAAATTGAAATCAAAAGAAATAATAAAATAAACAAACTCCATAACTTGGCTTTATTGAAAACATTAAAACCCTAATTGAAATCTATGCAGAAATTGAAAGATAAAAATTAGAAAATTAAATTAACTAAAAACTCTAAGCCTACGTTTATTACTTGGAAATTATAACAGAATTAAACTATCAAAGACAATTAAACTAAATGCTGCAACTAATGAAAGGAAGGATGTGCGTCGATCTGGAATGGGAATGAAGATGCGCTGATCTATTGAATAATGAAAGGCAAAAAGAAAACTCCACTTGCGGCAACTAAGAGAGGGTGTACGATGATATGCTGGTGAAATAAGAAGAAAGGATCAAGTGCGGCAATCTCAAATAAAGAACAATATGCGATGGTGGCTGTTGAATAATGAAGAAGAAAATATAGAAACAAGATGCGTGGCTGTCAAAGGATGACGACGATCTGGGCTGTTGATAAGGATATGCGATGATTGCTAAGGACGTGGGCAAGGAAACAAATTAGAAAAAAAAATCCAGAAAATTAAGTTTGCGGCAATATCTAAAGAGAAAAACGATGACCTAATATACCCTATTCTAAAACCTATTCTAACCTAATGTTTGTCTAACTCTAGAGAAGAAGATACGATGATCCCTCTTGAACACCCTAAACCCATTATATAAGATGCGGCAGCCACATTGGTTTCCTAATTAAATTCCATCTCTTCAAATTCTCGATTGGATATTGTCCAGATTAGGTTGTGTTCCAATTTCAATGGGAGTCTTTTTGAAACGAAGTCCAGTAGACCTTGGGCGTTTGTGTTCTAATTGGACACAAAATCTGAAAAATCTGCAGGTTCAGGATTCTATCCTTATTTTTCCTCTTTTCGATTCTTTTTCGTCTTTTTGGTATTGACAACCACCTGTGAACATTTAACAAATAATTCCATTAATTTATGAACACCAATTTCACAAATTATTAAACATTAAGTCCAACAAATATGCATTTTAATTGACTTAACATCTGCGATAGTCAAGCCTTAGTAGAAAATGACCCAGCCGTCGCGGAAAGACGCCAAATGAGGGAAGGGGCCGAAAACACAAAGGTGGCATGTAGGGGTACGGCAGAAGTGGATACACTCCCTCCCACTGATCCTCCCGACAAACTAGCTAAAGGTTCGACGTCGGAGATTGATGAAGCGCAAGGGATGGACATATTAGATAGTGGAAATACGGGCACTCTCTCAGATAATATCACCTTACACTTCGACGTAAGGAAGCCCGACCATGATTTTAGCATCTGATGTCGATTTTCATCTGAAATTGTCAAGGGGCCGGGGGGAATAGCGTACAAGCCATCCTACGTAATTATATACGTATCTATAAGCCTGAAATTATGGTATTGTTGGAACCTCGTATTGGTGGCACTAGGGCTAAAGAAGTGATTCACAAATTGGGATTTGATTTCTTATTTAGGGTCGAAGCTGAAGGCTTTTCTGGAAGAATTTGGTTGCTCTGGAAAAATGAATTTGATGTCTCAGTGGTCATAGCCCACCACTAATTTCTCCATACCAAAATCAAGTATGGTGGTTGCTCATTTGATTTACGCCAATTTATGCTAGCCCTCAAATTGCCTATCAAAAACTACTCTGGCTGGTATTAAGTTGGGTAGGTCGTTCTAACTCTGGCCCCTGGCTGGCAGTAGGAGATTTTAATGCTAAACTGAAGGCTTCGGATAAAAGGGGTGGAGCCATGGCCGCAAGGGTAGTGAATAAACATTTTAAGGAATGGGTGAATGAGTGTGGTCTCTATGATTTGGGTTTTGTGGGATCGAAATTTACTTGGCAGAGAGGAACGATACAAGCTCGATTGGACAGAGTGTTTGGTTCAACGTCTTGGCTTAGGGATTTCCCCCATACGATAAATCATCTCTTACCCTTTCTTGGATCAGACCACCGTCCTTTGTTGATCCACATAAGCAGCCCTTCCCTGAGAGTAATGAGATCCCCAGGGTTTCGGTTTCAAAACACTTGGTTAACTCATGTTGGTTTTGACGATGTGGTAGCAAAACATTAATTACTGGTTGAGGAGACATTCAGTAAATCTCTAGCCACTTTCTCTACTCACCTTATGCGATGGAATAAAGATGTCTTTGGTAATATCTTCCATCGTAATAAAAAAAAAGACTTCTCGCCCAGTTGGAGGGTATCCAGAGGGCTATGCAGGCCAACAATATGGATTCGTTATTAGACTTAGAGGAGTAGCTGAGCGTAGAACTCTTACAGGTGTTATGTGAGGAGGAACTTTTTTGGCCATCAGTTATCTTATTGAAGGTAGAACTCCAAGAGGGATCAGAATACCAAGTATTATCATACTATCACCCTATCAAAAAGGAAGAAATTGAAGATAGAACGACTTTTTGATGACACGGGATCAATGATTTCTGATCCGGAGCAACTGAGACTCTTAGTAAGGACTTTTTTTTGTCCAGTTGTATACAATTGAAGTTGAGACTAGCCATCAGTTACCGAATTCAAGAGCTTTTCCCTCGCACGCAGCGGAAAGGGTTCAAGAGCTAGCACTTTCAGTTCATGAAACTGAAGTTAGGAGTGCGGTCTTTACCATGAAGCCAAACAAAGCCACAGGTATTAATGGTTTCAATGCGTTATTCTTTCAAAATTAATGGGGTAAGGTAGGGTACGCAGTGGTGGCTTTTATTCAGGCAGTGTTCTACCTGGAACACTAGGAATAGGAATTGAATCAAACTATCTTGGTATTGATTCCTAAAATCCCCGATCCTACCAACCTATCTCAGTTTAGGCCCATTAGCATATGTACGGTGTTCTATAAAGTTATCGCTAAAGTTATTGTGAATCGGTTGAAAGCCCACCTTGACTACCTTGTTGAGGAGAACCAATGCAGTTTTATTCCTGGAAGACAAATTACTGATAATATTATTATTGCTCAAGAGGTCATACACTCGATGCGAAAGAAGTAGGGGAAGACCGAGTATCTTGCTCTGAAGGTGGATCTAGAAAAAGTTTACGACTGGCTTCGATGGGATTTCATTCAAAATACCTTAACAGATATTGGGATCCCACATAACCTCATCTGCACCATTATGCAGTGTGTGACGACGGTGACAATGCAAGTCGCTGGCAAGGTACCTTATCTGACCCCCTTTAAACCCTCCAGAGGTATTAGACAAGGTGACCTGTTATCACTTTATCTTTTTGTGTTATGCATGGAAAGACTAGGGAACCTTGTTTCGCAGGAAGTGGGTCAAGGACATTGGAAACCGATTAAATTAAGTCCCAGGGGGCCTCCATTATCTTATTTATTCTTTACCGATGACCTTATTCTATTTGCTGAAGCTACAAAAATGCAGACGCAATTGATGGCAAGGACTTTGGAAACTTTTTGTAAAGCTTCTGGATAACGCATTAATTTTGCTAAAATCGGATCTTTTTCTCCAAAAACATTTCTCGCGATACAGCGCGTCGACTTAGTCAAGCAATGCAGGTTAATAGTACGAACAATCTTAGAAAATATTTAGAAGTTCCATTGATTCATTAGCGTACCACGAGAAATACTTATCAATACATCCTAGATAGAGCCCAAAAGAAGCTGGCTGGATGACGATCTAGGATGTTATCATTAGCGGGTCGAGTTACTTGAACCCAATCAGTAATTTTGTCCCTTCCAATTTTCATGACTCAAACAGTACGCCTCCCCCAGCAACTATGTGATATTTGGAAAAACTAATGCGTGATTTTATCTAGGGGTCACAGGTCGGGCAATGGAAAATGCATCTTGTTAATTGGGCGGTAGTGTGTCAACCAAAAAAAGCGGGGGGCCTGAGAATTAAGCGCATTAGACCTTCCAATGATGCTTTACTTATAAAGCTTGGATGGGATTTACTTACAAAACCCACTGCCTTATGGGTCCAGACCCTGAGGGCAAAATACCGTTTAGGTGCGTATCACCTTCCTCAGATGTTAGCTAGAAATGGGACTTCGGTGATTTGGAGGGGGATATTAGCGACATGGCATTTTGTGCGCCAAGGAGCTAAATGGAAGTTGGGTAACGAACGACGCATTCTTTTCTGGTTCGATAATTAGGTCGATGGCTATAGACCACTCTATTTAGTACAAACTCCCACATTCCTGATAGCGATCTCAATCCTACAATTTCTGACTTTACTAATGAACCTTGTAACTGGCATTGAAATTTATTTCAACACTTTCTCCCTTCCACAGTATGTATGATTATTGCGTCAATTCGTCCTAACATCAATGACCGGGAGGAAGACCAATTGGTTTGGGGACACACAAATCACTGAGGGTTCACAGTGGCGTCTGCATACGATCTCATCGAGAATAACACCACGGACGTTTATAGCAGGTCTTAGGACGTAATATAGAAATGGGCAGGACCACAGTGGATCAGATCTTCCCTTTGGCTTTTGGCTAAGAGGAAATTGCTGACCAATTAGCAGAGTGTGGCATGTCATATAACCACGGACAGCGGTTGTCACTCCTGTGGCCAGGAAGAGTCAACTCTACACGCTATACGGGTTTGCCCTATAGTAAAATCCTTCTGGCGTAAATTCCCGTCTGAAATAGATATGGAATTTTTCCAACAAGATGAGGGGACATGAGTTCTTTTCAACCTTAGACATCACGTACAGTTGAAGCAGGTACCGTGGGTAGCAATTTTTGGAGTCGCCTGCTGGTTTTTATAGAAATGGAGAAACAACAGCATCTTTGAGGTCGGCTTTGTTTGGCCGATAGAAGGAACTAGAATCGTCATGGATTATGTTGATTGGATCATCCGGGCCAGAGCGGTGGAAAGTCGTGTGTTTCAAGCGCAAGGTATGCCATTGGGTACTTTAGTGGGATAGGCCAAACTAATGGAGGGGGTCAAACTAAATACGGATGGCGTGGTAAAACCAGGGTCCATCATTGCTACAGTTGGAGGCTTAATTAGGACCTGCCAAGGTCGATGCTGTGGAGGCTTTCTACATAATATAGGAGCAGGCATGCATTTAGCTGCCGAACTCTGGGGAGTTCATTCGGGCCTCACACTGGCATGGAAGCGTGGTTATCACCGCATGGTTGTCGAAGTGGATTCGTTAAAGGTTATTAACATTCTTTCCTCTTCCACTAGCGTTATGATTGACATTAATCCTTTAGTGATAAGTATCTGAAGGTTGATTCATCGAGCATGGGAGGTGCAAATTCAGCATATCTATCGGAAAAGGAACTAGTGTGCTGATAGTCTGGCTACATTAGCCTTTTTATCAGGACCAGGATAGCATATTCTACAGGATCCTTCGATGATTGTAAGGAATTTACTGCACCAAGATATGAACGGAGTGCTTTACCGTCAAGCTCTGTATTAGTGGGGTGATCTGGGTTGAGCGGTAGTTTTTTTATTTGTTTATTTTCCATTGTATAAAAAAAAGCATATTCTATAAAGATAAAGAGAAGAACAAAAAAAATGTCAATACGGAGAAAATAGAAGAAGTAGATTCTTTTTTTTTTTGGTTCTTTTAAAAATAATTAACATATTTGTGTTTAGAAATTTGAATATTCTTTTATCCTTAAAGATTTGTCCTGAAAAAATATTCCGACTTCAGAGGAGAGTTTAATGTCATACAGATAAGGAACTTGATCTCTCGATCACAATAATCTAAAGAAGGGCTTAAAAGAGATCAATGTTCAGAAACAAGTAGCTGACTGGAGAAATATGAAGAAGGATAATTGTTGACGATAAAATGACATCACAACCTGTTACGGAGAGTGATTGACAGGTGCTCTTGCCAGTTGCCAGCCAAAAAGATAGAGATCCATCACACATACGACATAAACTTTTATAGAATGACAAGATAATGAGCACCAAAAATAGTGTAAAAAGGGTATGATAGACAACTATGCAGGTGGGACAACAGTGGGAAAAAGCCAGCAAATTTCTGTCCACATATTGACCTTTAGCAGTCTACCATCATTCACGAGCGCACACTTCACCTATTCCATTTCTCTGTCCTTTAAGACTTTCTGGTGACTTTTCCACTCTATTCTTCAACTTTTAACATTTCAGGATTTCACAGTTTACTTCAGATCAGATTTACTCCCTCCCAACATCCCAACACGCCAGGATCAGCTTGCCTACTGCGGGATTTTCCTTCCAAGTTTGTATGTGTCTCAAACCACATCATTTGTTGAACCAAAGTTGAAAAGATGAAATTTCCAACCTGAAAACTAACTATACTAAAATAGGGCCTTCTAATTGCCTGATTTTGTTTTTGCAGCAAACAGAATGTAGGCCCAGGTTTATCAACTTGAGCTGTTGATGTCCAAATTAGCATAAACATTAGTACAGTGTCACCGACAACACAGGAGCGGAGGATATAGAACATGATTTATTATTGGTATTTCTCATTGTTCCACTCTCGATAGTATCAACTCACAAGCTCAGTCATATGGCAGAGCTGAGCTTTATCTGCACAAGGTCGCTTCGTCCTGTTGCATGCTTCACAAGAAAGAAACAAAATTTCTACAAAATAACTTGAATATGCTTCTTACCCCATCTGCCGATTTCTTACTTCCAACTTATGTGATTTATGCTTCTTCCAACTTAATTATTACCACGTGTAATGATTTTTAGCATCAGTCGAACCAAAGTGAGGTTTAACAGAAACTTAACTGGTAGGAGTTGTATCAGCTAGATGATAGCCAATGATGGTCCTCTCTTTGATTAACATTCTTCATGAATTACGCCGGTTCACCGTAGCTTCTCTCTTTGAACATCAAACAATGACCAACAGCTGTAACCATGCAGATGTCACACTCGAAAGTGTTGAAAGAAAATAGAATTCTGTCTGTAGACACATTTTATTTGAAAGACTTTTGAAGACTTCTTTTCCATTTAGTTAATCATGCAGCACTATTACATTCTAAATCAACTACACTATTGCTAATCATAAGATATTTGCATCCAAATACCAAAAATATAAAAAGATACATTATGTGGAGTAATTGACCTACAATACCAAATGGAACACAATCCGTTAGCAAACAAGTAGGCCCACCCCTTGTCTCCCACTTATTCTATATATCTACACACTAACTCTATGTCCATAGTCCGAAAAATCCTTGAAACTCTCTTCTCTTGGAGCATGAAAACCTTCCTCCTCTGTGTACCCTTCTTCTTCTTCTTCTTTCTTTCCATAGCTCAAGGGCTCAATCTCAAATGTGACATCCAAGACCAAGGCTCAACTCTCCAAGTTTTTCACATTTTTAGCCCTTGCTCACCTTTTAGGCCATCTAAGTCAATTTCATGGGAGGAGACTGTGATAGAAATGCAACAAAGGGACCAAGCTAGGCTTCAATATTTGTCGAGCTTGGTGGCCAAGAAGTCTGTGGTGCCTATCGCTTCAGGCAGGCAGATTATGCAGAGCCCAACTTACATAGTCAGGGCTCAGATTGGGACCCCTCCACAAACCATGCTTATGGCTATGGACACGAGTAATGATGCTGCTTGGGTGCCTTGCAGTGGCTGTGTTGGTTGCTCTTCTACAGTGTTCAACTCTGCCAACTCAACTACCTTTAAAAACCTTGATTGTGGAGCTGTTCAGTGCCGGCAGGTGATGTTTACTCATCTACCACCTGCATCCCATGATTTGAGCTGATAAGAAATTCCTGAGGCATTAAACCTGGGAACATCCAATATCTAAGTTACTTTCATCATTTGAGCTAACATTGCATAATGTAAAGGCACCTAGTTGTGGTTAAACCATTTAGCAATAGTATCCATTACAATGATACAACTTTACAAATAATTTGCAATGACAACTGTGATTTTCCATTTCGTTTGTATTATTCGTTTGCAACGGTATTATCATTTACTTTCTTGGTGTTCACAAAAGCTTCACGTCATATGACAGGGTCTGTTCCTTAGCTAAAAGTTTCTGGGGTTAAAAGAAGCCTCTGACCTACTTTCGTTTTGGTTACAACTCTGAATCTACTCTTGTTTTGGTTACTGTTCTGAAGCTACTTTCCAAAACTCATTGCAACTCACGGAGATTGATTGTGGATAATAACAGTGCATGTGGTCATTTTTGCAGGTTCCAGTGCCTACATGCGGTGGCAGTGTGTGCGGGTTCAATTTTTCTTACGGAGGTTCCACCATAGCAGCAAACCTTTCACAGGACACATTCACTTTAGCCACTGACCCTGTTCCAAACTACACCTTTGGTTGCATCCAGAAAACCACTGGCAGCTCAGTGCCTCCTCAGGGCCTTTTAGGCCTTGGGAGAGGGCCTTTATCACTTTTGTCCCAAACCCAAAATCTATACCAGTCAACATTCTCGTATTGTTTGCCTAGCTTTAGGTCTCTCAACTTCTCTGGCTCATTGAGGCTGGGACCAAGTGGCCAGCCTCAGAGAATCAAGACCACTCCGTTACTCAGGAGCCCCAGAAGATCTTCACTTTACTATGTGAACTTGATAGGAATCAGGGTTGGCCGGAAAATTGTTGACATTCCTGCTAGTGCTTTAACTTTCAATGCCACAACTGGTGCAGGAACTATATTTGATTCTGGTAAAAGAAACATCTTTTACATACCATCACTTGTCCGTGATAGTTTCATTATGGATCATAGATAATCTATTTGATCGAGCTCTACTTTCTCCTAATTGAGTTAAAACTGGTATATTCCAATATTAGTTCATCGGAGTCTGTCTTATATAATAAAGTGAATACTGTTGCTGCTTTTCTTTAGGCTTTCTGAAGTACACAAGCAGCTAGAAACTGGTTCAATAGGACAGAATATTAGTCAAAGAATTTGGTTAATAATTACTGTCATGGGCCAACATTGAAAATTGTTAAAACTTTTGCTTTTTGGTCCAACTGACTTGATTTAGTGACATTGATCAAGATCATGCATTGTATTCTCCTAAAGTTCCGGACTTTGCTAACTTTCTGATGATTCTCTACAGGCACCGTGTACACCAGATTGGTAGCACCTGCCTACGCGGCAGTGAGAGATGAGTTCCGGAAGCGAGTTGGGAATTTGACAACGACATCTCTAGGCGGATTTGATACATGTTACTCTGTGCCAATAGTTGCACCCACTGTCACATTCATGTTCTCCGGCATGAACGTGACATTGCCAGAGGACAACCTCTTAATCCACGGTACCGCTGGTGGCATCACATGCTTGGCCATGGCGGCGTCGGCCATCGGAGTTAGTTCAGAGCTAAATGTAATAGCCAACATGCAGCAACAGAATCATAGGGTGCTCATTGACGTGCCCAATTCAAGGCTTGGCGTGGCTCGTGAGCAATGCTCCTGATATTTCGTTTTCAATTTTCTAGTTACAACCTTCTTAATGCTGTAGATGCAAAGCGAGTGCATTTTTTGTGGGGGTGGGGCTCGTTAGATTTCAGCTCGCCATTAATAAGATGAGTACCAACTTTGGGCAACATGCCACATGAAAATTTCTCGTCCAACTCTAATGAATTGCAGAAAAGTGCATGGTAGGGATTTTTTCAGAAAACCACTTGCCCTCCTTTCAACAGAGAGTCTATTAAGATTACGGCAGATCTGAAAAAAGGAGCAAAAGCATGGAATACCACAATTGTTTGCTTCTATCTAAAACATTGACCCCGTTTCCAAGCAATCAACAAATGAGCATAAACAATATGGAAAAGCAGAGGGTTACAGAAAGTTCTAATTTTAGAATATAATCAAATCTTGTTCAGATTTCAAAGTAGTTGAATCTGGTCCACGACATATGTTTAACCTGCCTCTCCTTTTCCAAGTCGGGAGAACTAACATCGGGGTAGATAGAGCCAGGCACGAGAATATTCCATTATAGGTGAATATATATAATATACTGAACAACCAAGGGGCTCAGGTCTTTGGCAAGTTATATAGGAAGGCCCCTATGTAAACGCATTGGATTTGCTAGTTTTTGTATTATTGTGGGATTAGACCAAGAGCTCCTAAAATCTATTTTAATTTTAATGCTCATCAAAGAAGGGAAATTAGTAAAGAGGACTATGAGGAGTTGATGAACCAGGAAAGCATTGAATCTATCATTATAGAGGGGCCTGAGCAATCCTCTAATACAAATGCAAATCCAAATGTAAACCCCCTAACCAAATCTAAGTAGAGGAAAGATTAATACCAGTACAAGGAAATTAAAAATATGTACAGGAAGCAAACAACAATTCGTTAGTGCTCTTCTCAAACACCAACTCAGTGGTAGAACATTAGGAAGTGGGCAAGGAAGATTCTAAAAAGTATGATCCGGCAAAATCCAAAAATAGAGTAAGAGATAGGTGAATTCCAAAGTAGCAGAAAGAAGAAACAGGAAGAAGAAGTAAGGGTAAGAGCCTTACTACTTCACCATCTATTTAATATCCATTATAGCATGGAATACTAGAGGCATAAATTACCCCCAATAAACTAGCAATAGTTAGAGATTTTTCTAAGGAAAATAAGCATGTTTTGATGGGATTACTTAAGACGAAATTGAAGTAGGAAAATTTAGGAAAGATTAGAATTTTTGGTAGTTTTTGGACACTCTTATCAAATTACCAACACCACCACCTTAATCCTATTATAGTGGCATTTGACTTTAGAAGTGTAATGATTGAATTGACTGATTCAGATGACTAGATGATGCATTCTAAAGTGACAATGCTCCAAGGCAATGTCAAAAGATATGTAACCTTGATGTATGCCCCAAACTCTAACTTTCAAAGAAGTTTCTTTGTTGAGAAGTTGCGAAATATCCACATAATAATGTAAGGGACATGGATAATACTTGGTAACTTGAATAGTGCACTACATTGGGATGAGATAGAGGGATAAATTGGCCTAAGATCCTACAATATGGAACTCAAGGATTATGATCAAAGCATGGGAGTGACTAACTTAAAGATGGAAGGCTAGTTTTACTCTTTAAGCAATAAGCACAACCAAAGATGGTTTTTGAGGAAAAAACTAGATCATGCGCCAGTTAATGAAGATTAGATGGATAAATATCCTACAAGCAAGGTAGTCTTTAAAGCCCAAAGAATTTCATATCATAATCCAAAAATTATTAAGGACTTATAAACCAATAATATAAGAAAATGCCTATTTAGATTTTTCCAACTTCCTAGTTGAGGAAGATTGCTGAAGTAATAACCAAGTGTTGTAGTAAAAGATCAAAGGAACAAAATTGTTTATATTTGCAAAAAAGCTAAACCTTATCATGCAAGAAAATGAAGAATCTTAATATGGTGTGACAAATTCATTTAAGTGGAAGCATTAAAGATGCAAAAACTAGAAAAATCAAAGCTCAGGCTTTACTAAATCATTGCGCTTCTAAATGTTTACTTAAAGAAGAAGAGGAAGCGACACTAAAGAAGTATAGCAAAGCCATGGAGATTTATAATTCTATAAGTAGAAAGCACCTATCAATTAGTATCATAATGGTTAGAAGAACACCAAATTTTTCCATTATTCAACCAAAGCTAGGTCCTTAACAAATATAATCTCCTCTATAACTAAGGCTGATGGTACTAATATCTCCATACAACGTGAGCTGAAGGAAGAAGTATTCAACTACTTCAATGGATTTGTTGGGATATAAGCAAATAGCATATCCTCGTTTCCTTTCATTGGATCCTTTATAGTTTTCTCAATGAAGAGATAAAAAGCTCCTTATACAATCTAGTATATATTTAGGAGATTGAAAAAGTAAATTTTTAGTTGAATCTTTACAAGGCTACAAGCTCGGATGGCTTCAATGGACTCTTCTTCTAAAGGCTCAAATAGATTTAATGGATTTTTCTTCCACAAAGCATGGCCAATGATTAGACAAATGATAATTGATGCAATCCATTGGTTCTTCTCTAATGGTAGGATGCTAAAAGAATTCAAGAAAAAAACATATCTAATTGGTCCCAAAAAATATAACCTAAGCTTTTTAACTCACTTTAGGCCAATAGTTTGATGTATGTTTAGTTATAAAGCTATCTCTAAAATATTTCTTGAAGTAAATCACGCGTTAGTATAGACTTTATATTCGATATACAAAATGCACATGAAGGAATGGGTTGAATTGTGTCTTCTTTTTCGTAAATATAATCCCCCTTTTAAATTCTTTGAAAACTTTACTTTTTCAAAACTACTGAATAAAAATATCACAATGTATTGCAATTAACTTCTAAGTACTCGTATAAAACAATAGAAATAACAAGTTGAGAGTTGAGAGTAGAAGTTGACACAACAATTTTATTCTGGTTCACCCCAAACCGTAGACTACGTCCAGACCTCAGAATCCTTTTTGAGATTTCACTATACTTCTCAAAAGTACAAGTATTCTTTTCACCGAGCCTCTTCAGGTCTCTTACAGCAAGTATTCTTTTCTCACTTAGCCTCTTCAGGCTCTCAGCTTTTCTTCTTTCTTACAGAAAGATGTTTGCGATCTTTGTTACAAAGAATAATCGCTCTAAGGTTTAGCACAGTGAATACAGCGTTTTTCAAAGTCACTAGCTTTTTTAAAATCTCTAACTCTTTCAACACTACAAGAAATTGCTCGTTTACCGACAAAAAGTACCGTCGGAAGCAGAGTTATTTCCGTTGGCACTGCATAATACCGACGGAATTCAACGTCGCCCAATATCGTCGTTAAAAAGGCCGTCGGTATAATTTACCAACAGAAATTGGTAAACATTTCTGTCGGTATAATAGCAACAGAGAACAATAATATAGCGACGGATATTATTCCGTCGGTGACATTTGCAGACAGAAAATTTGAAATGTTTCAGTCGGTGCATTACAACGGGTAACTATACCTTACCGACGGCGTAATGTCCGTCTGTACATTTACGGACGGAATAGATTGCAAAAAAAATGTCAGAGAAGAATTTAGTAAAATGCAGAAGTTGGCATTTGCAGCGACGGAAGTAAGAAGTCCGTCGGCAAAAATTGCATTCGTACACCAACGGAAAAAGGTATTCCGTCGATAAATACCTGAACTGTCACCGAAGTTATGAAGGAATCCGTCGGTAATAAGTTTGAAGGCACTTTTAAACTTTACCCTCTTTCATTAGCTTGTGATAAATGCATATTTTCAAGAGTTTTCACTTATTTGTACATACAAAATAAATTTGCGTTATATATATATATATATATATATATATAATTTGTTTAATCAGGAAATTAAATGATGATATAGAATTAAAAGAATTTAAATCGATTCAAATTTGATAATAAACACATTAAAGTGTACATAAATTCTTATGTTTGTGATTGAAAAATAATGAGTTAGTCT